>CAHIKZ030001924.1:790000-1390000 GCA_903632075.3 Acanthosepion pharaonis | reverse complement strand
AAAGGTTTGATTTTGAGGAAAAATTTATTTGTTTCATCAAACCAAAATATTTTGTTCCAAAATGAAGAATTTTGATTGTGTTGATTATGAGCAAAGTGTAAACAAGACTTAAGAAAATTAACTTTTGTAAGAGTCAAAGACTGCAAACTTACATTGGAGTATTCAACTAATTGTATCTTTGTTTAGTTCTGCCCCTGCAACCTTTAGGGGCTACTGAAGTTCTCTGAGTAGTGAATGGTTTACTTTCTAACAAATGGCTTCCCAATAAATGAATTATTTAATTTACAAGGATGTCCTGCTGTCAGGCCATACTGCTTCCATCTTTGAATCCAAGCTGTTATACTGATAGTAATATTAATTTCATTGGAAAACTTTTGATATTGCAATTCCATGATTATGAGCATCAGTTATCACTCTATGAAGTTATTAAGAGAACTCTCTTACTTTCACCATTGTGAAAGCCTTTGCATATACTAGTCAGAAATTCCCTGTTCGTTCAAAGTACTCACAGGATCTTAACTTATCGATCTTTGTGCATAAAATGCTCTGATTGATCTGAGGAAACTGGAAAATGAATCATTTGAATGTAATTCAGTTTCAAACTGCAAATTTAATCCTATTTTATTCATAATTTCAGAAAGTGTCCCAAACTTCTGCATGCCAAATATGTTTAATTTGCTTCTAAGTTTGTAAATAGACAAAAACTTCCTTATTTCTACTTAGATATAGAATAAACTATTTGCTATTGCATGGTGATTGTCAGTTTCTTGCCTCAAGTGATCATGGTTTGAAGATCACTTGAGCTGTAAAACTAACAGCCATCATGCATTATTGATTCCTGTCTGCACACAAAAAATCTCTCTCTCTCTCTCTTTTTTTTTGTAAATATATATGTTTATTTTCTGTTTATAGATATAGTTATGTTGTCATTGTGTACATTAAGATATGCTTTGTAAGCAGAATGATCAATCAAAAAATCGTTGAAGGTGTGTGTTCATAAACAGTAATTTGAACTTTGCTAACCAGATGCTTCTCTGTGGCTGAATACTTAACAGCAAATCAGGTTATATGATGGTTCCCATAAGGGTTGCAGGTTTGATTCCTGTTTGACAACACATATTTTTTATGGAATTTTTCAAACATCCAGGCTGGTAAATGTAATTAATACTGTTTAATTAAAAACAGGACATTTACTTAAATAAATTATATCTATAAAAATAATAACAGAAAATATATTAAATAATTGAATCCATTTCATTATATATATATATATATATATATATATATATATATATATATATACTAGCAGTAGAGCCCGGCGTTGCCCGGGGATGTAACAGTAAGAGATAGATCAAATATCGACCATCATAAAGACTGAAAAATAAAATTGACAAAGATTATTGTTTAAGGTAATTTTATGTAGTCCTGTGAAGTTTTGTTGAAATCGGCTAAAAAATGTAGGAAATTCGATCCAACATATAAATGTTACAGACACACACACACACACACACAACCTGTGTTTTATAATAAGTAAGATAAGATATATATAGTGTTCAAGCATGCTTTCTTAGACGAGACTGTTGCCACTCAGTGTTGACATCATACACACTATCCTGGTATTGAGCACTTTTACCCTATAAATATATCTATATATTTAAACTATATATATATATATATATATATATATATATATAATGAAAGAAGGTAATGTGTTAATATTTATTAGTTTTATTATGTTGTAATATCTCTTCTTTATTCTTTACAGGTTCCTTATGTTATGCTGAGTTAGGGGCTGCAATTCCAGTGTCTGGTGGGGAATATGCCTATTTGATGCATACGTTTGCACACATGCATCCAACATGGGGCCCTGTTCCTGCATTTTTATTTGCATGGCTTGCCATGTTTGTCATTCGTCCAGGGATGGTGTCAATCATGATGATGAGTCTTGGGACATATGTATCCAAACCTTTCTATGGCCATTGTGAACCACCGGAATATGTGATCAAACTCATTACTATTACTGCATTAAGTATGTTTTTTAATATTTTTGTAAACATTTTATTAAGCTTTCTATAAATTAAATGTCATGCAATTACTGGAAAAATGTTGTAAATTATGTTTGATTTATGCATTTCTCAGCAGTTTCTGTCCACTAACCCCCCCCCAATATTGGTGTGATACATTAATTCATTTGAAACAATTATTTTATTTTATTCACTTTCTTGTCTTTATCAAAATATTGGGGCCATTGTATTCTCTGGCCTTTTTTATGTGTCTGTGGCATTTGGTAAGATGTTTGAAATTTTAAACACACCTTATTTGATCCATAGACAACATACCATATTTTTTAAAGTAGACACTCTAATTTAAAAGATAGTTGTTTTTTTGTGGGGGGGGGGCTACTGATGTATCTAATAATTTTTTTAATGAGTAAAAATTAAATCTGTTACTTCAGTATATATTCTTGTAAACACAAAAGATTTTGAAGACTTCATCAGCAAAAGCTTGAACATCAAATGGAATTACTATGTGACCAGTGCTGAAGTCATATGCCAACAGTCAAAGCATCAAATTGCTGATCATTAAACATCTATGGTCAGGACATGTAGCAAAACTCGAAGAGTCAAGGTTTCCATGTCAAGTCTTATTCAGTGAACTCATTTCACGGGCAAAAAACCACTGGACTTGAGACTAAGTCATTTGAAACACAGGCACAAGACCATACCAACTGGTGATGTTCCATCACAACCAGAAAATTCAAAATCTTCAGAAGAGAAAAGGAAGGAATCAAATGACATGAGAGAAAGACTCGACAAAATTGACTTGGCCCTCCACCAAAATTATTATTCAGTCAATGCTATCAGCTTTTCCATGCAAGAATTGCTCTATTTAGTCATGAACACCATCATCATAAAGGAAGCAATCAGAAAAGAAGAAATTAAATTCTTGGATAACAGATAATGCCAACACCTTTTTGTATATAAAATAAAAGCAGATTTTGACATCAAATTTTAGGGTAAAGAAAAGTGTCTTATACTGTCATAAGTTCAATCCCGGGGTCTTGCAAAGCAGAAATACACATCAGCTTCTTGAAGAGACAGAACAATAACTTGAATTAGGAATTAACAAGTTCTGAAATTCCTTCAGAAAAAAAAGTCTGATGAGTTTAGGAATGTAACCAAATATATCTGTACTCTGTGGCGGCAGAGAATATGCCAGTTGCATTCTCTGGATACGGGAAAGCAAAAAAAACAAAAACAAATGTGTTTCCCCCTTCCTTGTGGATGTTTGCAGACTTCAGTATAAGTCTGGCCAATGTTTACCTATAGAGACTTGAGAAATTTTTAAAGAAGTAATAGATTATTTATTTATTTACAGATATTAAGAAAAATATGCTCTGTCTGGAGGGAGTGCATATTTTTCTTTAATAAGATTTCTTGAATATTCAGATCAGTAGATAAAAATAAATATACTGTTTAATAAATAAAAACATAGCATCCACTCAGATATGAGTATCCACTAAAAATAACGTTTAAGTAAAAAAAAAAAAAAAAGAGGCATTAGTATAAAAACCGCTTTCAGTATTGAATCTCCCAACATGGGTGAATACATTTTGAAAGCTATCAATATTGATTGGAAGGTTGTGACAAAAATATTGTGATGAAGACAGAACTGACAGGTAAACTGGTCTGAAAGAATTAGTATACAGTTGTAATAAAATTGTTGGAAATTGAACAAAGTTATTTTTCAGTGTTAGAAAAGTTTTATGGCTTGTGATTTACTTCAGTATTTAAGTTAAGGTGCCTCACTTAAAAGTAAGTTGACAATTCAAGATTAAAATATTTTGCTAGGAGATCCAAAGTTTTTAAATATCATTTCCATAATATTCTTTCCAGGATTAATTTTGGAAGGAGATCAACATTTTTTCAATCTTTATATATTTGTAATAATTATTTATTTATCTATTTTACTTCAGAGAAGAATTTCTAAATTTGTAATTAAAAATTTATAATTCTTCATATTTTCTAGGTAGGGTTAATGTAAATGAATCTTGATTATATTGTTTGAATATTTGTAAAGTTTTATGAAAATGTTCAAATAACTTTGTGCACAAGAAATAATACATTCTAGCATGAAAATACTTCTGTTAGCATTTTGAAAGAATCACTCTCAACATATCTCCTGTGATATAAAATGCCTCTTATGAATATATTCATTAAAGTATAAACTTTAATAAAAAATGTTCTAATTCATTTTTTTCTGTTTTATTTTTTAGTCTTCATTTCCTTCATCAACTGTTTCAGTGTAAAATTTGCTACTAAGCTGCAGAATATTATGACAATTACAAAAATCATTGCCATTTTCATTATTACTGTGGGCGGATTTTACTTTATGGCTATTGGTAAGTGTTCATGACTTTTTCATAAAATTTTATAATGTTTTGTATATTTTGTGCTTTTAAAAGCTCTGTATTCCATTTATGAAAAATGTTTTACATGTGTAACTGTCCTAATTGTGTATGGAAGTTATTTGGCTACACTTCATTTTTCTCAATTTGATAATATAAATGCACATAGTGATAAGTGTTAATCACTATATCTATCCATGTACAATATGAGAAGCTAAAATTGTTGTGGGAGTTTCCCTATGATGAATGTAATATTTTGATTGCACAAATAAACTTGTATATACATAACATGTATGTGTAGAAATTATAATAATCATTTTCCAAGCCAACATACATGACATGATAGATATTTAAAAAAAAAAATGGTTACTTAAAGCATTCTATTATTTAAAATACATACATAAATAATTTATCAAATTTAAAACAAAATAATAGTTACATTATATATATATATATATATATATATATATATATATATATATATATATATATATATATATATATAATTCAATAACATTTACTGACTTCCGTTTATTAGGTTTTTAATTATAGTGCTTAGTGTTCTCCTTAGTTTGGCTTACAGTTATTCTTAAGTTTAAACATTTTGAAACCTTAACAATATTTTTACTTCATTTATAGATACGTACTGCAAAATAAAATCCTTACATATACCTTGATAAATTCCCTCAGCTTATAAAACAGATCAGTAAATAAAAGTTTTACCTTTTTTCTTTATTCACACACAGACACACACACATATATATTTAGTTGACCCCTTTTAAAAAGTAGTTCTCGTGAATATCTAATGTCTGAATATAATTTCTTTTACTTGTGAATGGCCATTCTGTAGATATGACAAGTAGATCGTTTTTCACAACAGAAGCCCTTATATTTTCCTCTGGTATTGAAGAATTTGTTAAAGTGCAAAGTGTATTTTAGCATCATCTGAGGTTAATCGCTCATGAGGCAATCTTTCCATAGCAGATGACAAACCAGACAAAGAAGTTTATTTTAGGTGCTGGTAAGGCTAAAATATCTTTTCTGCATGAATTAATAATAATTATTTTCACTTTATATCTTTTTTGGGTCATTGTGCAAGCTTGTATTAATGTTGGTCTTTTCTTTTAAATGTAAAGTGGTGCAAAGAAAATGCTTGTTCTTTTTATTACTGTTCAGGTATTGCTTACCTTGTTTCCACTGAATCTGTAGTGCCACACCCAGGGGTTGAAGTAACAAATACTATATCTTCAAATTCACAATAGCCTACTGGATTTGTAGGATTATTATTATTATTATTATTATTATTATTATTTTTATTTATTTATTTATTTATTTAAACTCCTTTTAAAATAAATTAAATAAAGATAATAAAAATACTCCCAGCATTCAACAAAATGTGGACATATTGTCAAATGGTGTTAAATTCAATCTCTTTGCCACAAACCTTGATATGGGTAACATGTCCAACTTCTCTCTGTGATATGGCTTGTAATACTATGGAATGGCATATAAGATGCAGTTTTTTTTTGTTTTTTTTTTCCTTTTTACTAAAAATATCTTAAAATTCACCTGTGTCTCATACACCTTATGTAGGTTTAAAATTTGCAATAGACAGCCAAAATTAGCTACCTGGCAACTCTTATTAGCTTAGACTTTAGAGTAACTTTTATATACCTATCATCATTATTTAAAAGGCTATTATGCAGATTAAAAGCATTATCATTGATAATATTCATTATATTAATTTCATCACGTTTAATATTAATACTTTGTTTCACTAAAATTATATGCAATAAATTCAAATTATATATTTGTAAAACATATTTGTTTCATTAATATTTTTCTTGCGATAACTTCCAATTGCATTTGTATAAATACAATCAGAATTTTTATATTCTAATTATTCCACTAAGACGTTTACAAGTCTCAGGTTGTACAGATCATATAAAGGAAAATTTTTGACTGAATTTTAGTGGTAACTGTACTGTTTTACTTAATTATAATAATTGCTTGATCATTATTTTGTTTTCTTTTATTTTTCATTTAATTGTAATCATGGCTTGTTTAGCCAAAATAATACTTCATAAATATAGCCTAGGTTGTACCATTTACTAATAATTTTACTAATTTTTCTAGTAATTTTTTCTTGATTTGCTCTGCTGAAATTGGGGTGCATTTATACACCTGTGTGTCTTATATGCTGTCAAATATAGTAAATTTCTACCTCTTATCACATGTACCATAATACAATTGTAACCTAAAAAATACACACAAAAATATAAATAAATTGTATGAAAGCAACATACAATTTATCATGCTTTTTCTGTTATTTGTGTACATTTTATTTTCTGTTAAGTATGCTTTTATCTCCGTGACCACAAGGCTAATTTCTGCTGCTATTATGTGAGTGAACATCCCACAGATTAAAGAATTTATATTTATATGGTAAATATAGTAAATATGTATGACAATTTTAAAAACTTCTACATTATTTCATTGCTGAACTGGTGTTATCAGAGGACATCTTAATTTTATGAGCATTCTTCTTAAGATACTGGTTCATTGGCAAACGTCAATGTAGAAGTATTCCAAATTGATCTATTTACAATGGTTAGATCCTCATGCACCTTTAACCTCTCTCATATAACATACAAACTGTCAGAAAAGAATCATTCTATTTTAAAATATATTGTGTGACCTTAATGCAGGTTGACAACCAATCAGTGGGGACTTTACTGCTCATAAATGAACATTCTCCTGTGGGTTATTCAGTAAGCAATAAGATATTATTGAGTGAGTTTACATACTGAGTGATAATTTTATTCATAATGGCCTCATGCAGTGTTTTTTGTAAGTCATTGCATCACCCAGGCCTATCAAGCGCCTCTCCAGTCAAGATAAAATTGCAGTTGAAGATGAAGACAGTAAGGAAACTAATGGTTTGAAGTAATTTGAAGTTGCTATTGCTCAAATTAGGATATTTTTGTACATAAATTTTAAATAGCTGAATACCTTCAGAACAAACATTTTTGGGTGTGTGTAATAAACAAATAAAATGTTAAAGTATATCTTCCTGATTCAGTTTCAAAGAAATAGTATCTGCCTGTTAGGTGGTTAGGTAGTAAATTGAATCTATTTACAGATATCTGTGTAACACTGAATTGGGAAACTAAATTTGAGCATTTTATTTGTTGATTAATAATGTTGTTTCTTAATATTGAGCACTCTATTTACAAAACTGCTTATGTTAAAAGCATTATTCTCAAAGTCACTAGTTGATTTTTTTCAAAATTCCATGTTTGTTATATATATATATATATGTGTGTGTGTGTGTGTGTAAAGATAAAGAGAATGAAATTATTTAAAACATATATACACACACACACACACACACATATTGAGTAATGGATTGTGGCTCGGATTGAGGAATTGGAGAGCCAAGTTTGAATTCCAATCAAATTAATTACATTCACTTACATGCTAATACCCTTGCTGTGGGTAAATAGGACAGACTGGGTCCTATAGCCTTGAGTGGCAACCAGTCTAGGAGAAGGACAACAGTGAATTCAAAACCTGTGGAGGGTCATTTGGGGACCTTGTGGCATACTGTGCACTGTATTCAACCCTTCCAAAAAGTGTGGCTAGTTCTGCCCAAGCCTACTTGGCCCTCATACTTCGAAAAGGATAGTCCAGTAGTATTAAACATAGCAATTTTAGTGTGTATAACCCACCCCATCTGGCTGTAAAGTCACCAGACCTCACCTGTGTTGTTGCTAGTTATCAAAAGCAGCACTCATGTCAACTCTCAAATACCATACCAGGGTTTAGGCTACACTTTGGTGCAGGTGGCTTCTTTCCTTCACCAGGATGTGTCATCTAGTTCATTGTGATTACTCATGAAAAATTCATATGCTGTGGATTTTCATTGGTCAGGGTGAAAGTCTGATCATACCATTTCTTCAATGCTGGCCAATCCTGCTGAAAGAAGTGTAAGGTGCTCACAAAAGAAATGATGCTGTTGAATAATTATTAACAATTTAATTAAGAATGGAATGTAAAACATTATACAACAGCTGATTTGTTCCAATTTCTTTCTTGGTGAACTTGAGACATTGAGAGGTTTGTGTTCTAAGAGATGTGCAAGAGCTAACATCTTTGCAGTAACTGACTTCTATAGCTGATAAAAGGCTTGAGTGCATTTCCGCAATAATAAAGAGAATGAAATTATTTAAAACTGTCAGCACACTGACATTTTCCTTTTAAAAAACATGAAAAAAATCAATGGATTTATAGAATGCTATTAAAAAATAACTACTCATTTTGAAATATTACATGATAGCATGAGACTGTGCTGCAAATGGGTAAATTAAACAAAAATTGGGCTTCAATGCTGTTTACCAAAATTTACTTGAATAAAATGGTTAACTACATTGAATAAGCCTAATTGACTAAAACAGTGATGCAGTTTTGTCACAATATTTTGACAAGTACACCTCGGGCCTCATTGAATGACTGGATGACCATAATTGTACTATTGTGACTATTTTATCAACTGCTAATTGCAATTTGGTTGAATATGAATTACTTACTGAAGCCTGATCTGGCAAAATAACAGGTGAGGTTATCTTATTTAAATTATTGTTTATTCTTGGGTTTTCTTTTTCAGCCTTTGCCACCATAATTATCAGCATGGTACCATTTAGCCACTTGTTTTATTCAAGACCTTGTCTTCCTTCAGGACAATGTCGAGTAAATGCTAGTAAAGCCTAAGGATGTTAGTTTTATATTTATTATTAAAATGTTCATTTAAAAGAAATTTAAGAAAAAGAATTTACAAATAAAAATGTATATGCCTACATGTAGGTTTTTTCTGTTTGTGAATGAACAAAAGAAAAGCTATAAAAAACACTTAGATGTGATGCCAGTATCAATTCTGATTCATTTTCTTTAACAAAACCAAATATTAGAAAACTGCGGCCCAGCTTTCAACAGAAAGAACAACAAAATGTTTAGGTTCATCATCTTTTTTATACATAAAAACCAAAAAAAAAAAATCTCTACACTCATGAAATATTCCTGGTTTTCACACCATTTTGTGTTGCTTTCATTGTGTCATATGCATGGCCTACATTTGCCCAATTTGATGGATCTCTTCCCATCTCTCCCATTTAAGTGGCAGCGTTCTCCTTTTTTCATTCATTCATTGAAGAATGTCAGCTTGTAATGCCAGCTCAGGTCATGGAGTCATATATTTTTCCCCAGACATCATGTCATTTGCAGTCCAACATACCAAATAGACTGAGGCAGAACAGTAAATTGAATTAAAACTTGTATGTATACAAGGGAGTGTGCATATATATATATATCTATATAGTCATAGTAAATGGTTGGATACTTATTTCTGAGTATGCCTGTCTGGTAGGGTAGCTAGTTAATCCCTGTTCAGATATATTTGTGTTTCTTGAACACCCATAGTCAGCCTGTAGTTTATACTGCTAATATGCTGAGCAGAATTTCTGGTAGAGAGTCTATAATCTCACATGATCATTCATTCAACAAGGCTAGTATGCTCAAACCCTCGGTCACAGTGACTTGTGACTCTCTGCTAATGTAATCATCAATGGATTTCAAACCATTCAGTTTAACTAATGTCACTTACAAGGCTTCAGAAAAGCCATTGTCTGTTTTTCAGGCACTTCCCAAAGGTGCCATATGCTTGAGTCATCTCCCCAGGCCAAAATTATGAAGAAGACACTGCCTTGACAAGTTGACCCTGGTGAGATTTAGAATTCTAATAGTCTAACCACAACCACTGTGTGTTTTTCTATATATATATATATATATATATATATATATATATATATATATATATATAAGAAATGGACAAAGTCCGACAATTTATTTATTAAAGACATTTTTATGTTTAACGTTCTTTTTTATAGATACAAGTATTTAAGTAAATGCTCTGTTTAATACTGTTTATTATAAATAGAGCATTTACTTAAATACTTGTATCTATAAAAAAGAATGTTAAACATAAAATGTCTTTTATATATATATATATATATATATATATATATATATATATATATATTCTTCATTCAAGCATGTTTGGTTGAATAATCTAGACATATTATGTCTATTTATTTTTATTTTGATCCTCTCAAATTCATAGATCACTTTCTTAGTGTTATTACAAAACTGATTAAGACAGGCGCCATAGTTTTGGTTGTTTCTTTTATTTTCCCCAAGTACTTTCAATCTCATCCAAGATCATTTTTAGGAGTGAATTGCTAAGACAAAAAAATTAATGTAATTAATAGTTGTGATTGTAATTCTGCATGAAACGTGCTCTGTTTATATTTATATGTAAGGGAGGTAACTTAATTTATATTTTTTTATTATTGCTTTAAAATTCTCAATAAGAAATTAAAAAAATTTGTTTTCACTAAAACATTACTTTTATAGACATTTTAAAACATTCTTACTATACTCATGATTAATTTTATTTAGTATTGGTTGCATTTTTTTTATATAGTACGTGTTTCCCAGGCCTCTATCCCCGGACCTATGTTTTTATTAATCAACTTTCTGATGGCATCAGTTTCTAACTTAATATTTATGCTGATGATACAACTTTCCTATTGCTGTAAGGTAGCCTTTCTGTGTCTTTTCTATAAATACTTTTATGGTAATTGTTCAAATGAGTCAAGATCCCATCAATTTACACTTGAGCTGGTTAGATGCAGCCGTAAATTCTATGCTAACAGTTTCTTCTCTCACACTTCTTGATTGTGGAACTCCCTTCTGGCTCCATGCTCTCCAGCCAACTTTAACCTGCAAAAATTTAAATCCAATGTCAATCACTATCTACAGTCTTCTTGATTACTCTTTCCTCTTCCTACTCATTATTAATGTTTCTCTTCCTAATTCTTCCACACCCTGTAATCCCTAGTGTTTTAGTGGCATTACTTGGGGTGATTCTGATTTAAAAAAAAACAAAAAAAAAACTATTTACTCTTACCTGATAGGTTTGATAAAGTCAATTTAGCAATTGATCTTGAAAATATTCTTCAATCTGGGGCAAGAAATGGCTTGTTAATTTTAATGCCTCCAAAACTAAACAGCTCTCTTTTAATCATCTTAGAGAACCTTTTTTGTTCTTCCATCAGCATGACTGATGCTATCCAGAAGAATAACTCATTGCACCTTCTTTCCATGGATATAAATTGAAATGATTATATCAAATCAATTGCTAAGAAATTTAGTTTGTAAGAATTCTATGGAGATAATAATGATTTACTGATACAAGTTCTACTAATTAACTCTTGGCTGAAAGGAGAAGGGGTGGGTTCATATCTTTCTCAAGGGTATTTGCATGTAAATGAATATAACAAACCTGACTGGAATTGGAACTCTCTACTTTACAATTCCAAGCCATTATGCATTACGCCACCCACACATCCAAGCTTATAATAGCACCTTATTCCCAAGCAGTCACCTACCTAGGTAATGACTTTTATTTCAACATGTACTACTATTACTACTACACCTCTTACACAAAATAAATTCTTGAATGAGCAATCTCTCATATTTATTCCAACTGTACCTATCTAAGGCTAAGTTCTCTAGTTGAAAAAGAGAAGTTGAATTTGTAATGTCAGGATATTTATGTTTGTAAGTTCAGTTTTAATTGTACTTAGTCATGAAATTTCTGGTTTGAAGATTTGTTCTAAGGCTTTTCTCACTGGTGTCTTTTTCTTTTTTTTTTTTTTTTTTTTTTTGTAAGGTAGTCTCATTACATATCCTTGGAAACTGAACATTCTTCTATTCATGGTTTTGCTCTGAGGTTCAAATTTCAAGATCTTTCAATGCCAACGGATATTGAGTGGAATTTTAAGCAATTTTTATTCTGGAAACCACTTATATTTTTCTCCTGTTTTATTAAGTTATCAGAGTTTTGATTTGTACAGAAATATACATAAAAAAATCAAACTAGAGAATGTTCTGATTTTAATTGGTGACAATCAAATCCAGTATCATCCATCTTGAATATGCAAACTTTATTTATCAAAAGAGTCAACATATTCTTTAGCCAAGTGTTTCTCAATCTTTTTTTTTTCTACTTCAGGGTGCACTTGGAGAATAACTGAAACTCTGGGATGCACTTTAAATTTTAATAAAGAAAAATTAGTCATGAAATTTGAAAATGGAAAAATAATAAAGAAGTCTCTTGAAATAAGCATTAAACATGTTGATAATAAATGATTCAAATCCCTTGAAGAAGGCAAAAGAGAAAGGATTATCCATCCCTTAAAGATTAAGGAACTTAGCATCCAATTTAAAATATCAAATAAAAAAGACTTGACTTAGACATAGAAGCCATGCACTTGGTGTCTTTAGCTTTTTAAAAAATAAAGATTTTTTTAAATATAAAAGCAATTCATAAATTACTCTTCTGTTAACTTGGGGTGCACTTGGCTACCTTTCAGGGTGCATCAGGGCACAACACTGCTCTAGCCCCTGCCTCCCTGGTAATGTAACAACAAAGTTCAAAGAAGAAAGTCAACCAGCAAATACCAATATTTAAAGAAAGATGCTGCCTACTTATTTGTGTGAAAAGTTGGCAAAATCATTGATATGTGATTCCTTAGTGGCTGTTGTTAAAGAACATGATTAGGTGTAAGGTTGGGAGGTGACCAATTTGTCGGGTTGATTGACGGAGGTTACACTTGGTGTGTTGAGAGAGGCCTGGAGAGGATTAGTGAAGTGATGTGGTAGCACGAGTCAGGTGTTGTTGGCCAGGTCAATTCAGATATCCTCAGAGTTGAAATCAACACCAGTGAGGTGTGTGGATGGGTTGGTGGTTGAGGTGTTGAGCTGAATTGTTGTTGGCAAGACATGCGTTTTTATACCTGTAGTTTAACAGATGCAGGCTCGTCCCTTTATTTTATTTTTTTTATTACAATGAAGTATCATTTAAAAATTAAGTTGTTCTTAATCATGAGTTATTTTATGCAATGTTGCTAGAAACAAAATGAAAATGAAATGCATTGCTCGCCATCACAACCTGTAAAGCCCAGATTGACACTGGGAGATTATTTGCTTATGAAACCACTGTGAACTAACATATTCAATTCCACTCCAACATCTTTTTTTATAATGAATGCTAAAGGGTCCAAGAGGAGGACAGAAATAGAACAAGTGTTCCTAGATGCTCTCAGTTTGGAGATGATTTCTTGGTTATTTTGGGAAGTTTGATTTTTGTATGGTAACTAAATTGTAGAAAGTTTGAAAATTACAATGAGTTAGATTGGTACATTCAATAAAATTTATAGTGTTCTTGTTTTCAGTTTTTTGCTGAATATTCACTGATCAAAAAGCTTTCATGATTTTTTGAAAATATCTACTTAATCAGGTATTGAACTCACTGTGCCATGTGTCCTTAAGTTATCAGTGGATAAAGGCGTGGTTAGATCCAGTGACAGGACCCAAAGAGTTGCGAGTTCAATACCTGGTTAAGGCAATGGAGAACTTGGAGTGGGGAATTAACAGGAGATAACTGATAACTGACATCCATTAGGTATGGCACGTGGAACTAGAACAGTCTACCCTAGCGAGCGAATTGAAGGGTTCAGTTTGACATTCCAACCACCTGAAGAAGGCCAGAGCATACAACGGCCGAAACGTTGTGATAAATATGGCAACCAAGATGAGGACAATAGTCCAAATAATGTAAATAGTATGCATAATACCTCATCTCAGAAATATAGACAGAAAATTTATAGTGTTCTTGTTTTTGTGCTGAATATTGACTGATCAAAAAGCTTTCATGACTTTTTGAAAATATCTACTTGAACATTTACTTTTGGCCAAATTTGAGTCATTTTCAGGTGTTTTATGCCACAAGATGCCATGAATAATTTTGTGACCCCCTCCCCCCACGTGATTGGCTTGGAATGTCTACAAAGAAAGTGAATTGTGAATGATTTTATCTAGGCACTTTTATATCAACATAGACAATAAAATCTATCAAGGAAATCTTCATAGTAGCTACCTGTTGACTGAAAAGAAATAGAGAAAATAAATAAGTAAATGAAAACTTTCAGAATCAAGTATCATTTGAACAGAAGTTAAGTTCATAAGCTCATGACTGAAATTTTATACATTATTTACATTATTCGGACTATTGTCCTCATCTTTGTCACCATATTTATTATGTTTCGGCCGTTGTATGCTCCAGCCTTCTTCAGGTGGTTGGAATGTCGAACTGAACCCTTTATTTCGCTCACTGAGGTAGACTGTTCCACATGCTATGTTTAATGGATGTCAGTTATCAGTTATCTCCTGTTAATTTCTCCCAGAAAGTTCTCCACTGCCTTAACCTGGTATTGAACTCACACTCTTTGGGTCTTGTTACTGGATCTAACCAACGCCTTTATCCACTGTCCCATGTGTCCTCGAGGACACATGGCATTATTACTTCTAGACAGAAGGTAGTTGCTTTGAAGCTCTTATATTAAACTTTTACTGCTGGTTGTCATAAAACTACTTGCACTTTAGGCCCAGATAAAATCATTTACAACTCACTTAACTATGTTGGTTTTAGCCAATCAAGTTGGGACCTTTTGTTTCACATGTACAATTCTAATCTTTTTTGTTATGACTAACCACAATGATGTAATTACCGATACCTTTTGATGTTATTACTAATGGTTTATTATTGTGTATTGAAAACACTTTAGCTACAGAATTTATTCTGAAATTTAATGTTTTGTATTAGTAAAGTCCACAATGAGAATAAAATGTGATATATCACAACCCAGCTTTTAACTGGTGATAACAGAACAACATGTAATTTTTACTGAACACTGAAGATATGGGTACAAGCAGGACAGACAGTCCTCCTGCCTGTACCGATATCTTTTATGAATGTGGAACATGTAGTTTGTAAACTTGCCTGATTTTGGTCTTTTATTCTTTGGTTTTGGTACTGCAGTAACTAGAAAACTCATTCAGTAGATTGATATTTTCTTCTTCCTTTTTTTTTTTTTCTTTTTCCTTTGTTTTTCTTTTTGAATTTTTCTCTTTTTTTCTCTTTCTTGTTTCTTTCTTTTTTGTGTTTTTTACTTTTTTCTTTTTTCCTTTCTTTTTTCTCTTTTTTTCTTTCTTGTTTGTCTTTTGTAGTTTTTCTTAAATTATGTATTGTTTTTTAGCGTGCTTGATATTTTTGTACCATTTTCTTGGAGGTGTAATAGTATATGGCTATATTTCCTAGCTACCAGTGGAATATATTTGTTGATACAGTAATGCCTCCTTATACACGCATACTGACATACGGGTTTTTTGAGATATGAGCTGGAGTATGGCCAAAAAACCTTGAGATAAAGCAAGTTTCAGTTAATCATCCACTAGCTGGTACAGTGAGCATCAAACTTCAAGAGTATTTCCACTCACAGTACACATGTTCACCTCACTCTGGAAGGATCTCTGTTGTGTTGTCTTTTTTGCCATTATTTTGCAAAATTCCTTTAGTGACACCATGGCGCCGAAGAAACTGAGTGTAAAGAGCAGTGATGAAAAGCCAAAATGCATGATTTTGTTTGAGGTAAATTGGGAAATTATAAAAAACTTGAGGCAGTTGTACAAGTAATGAATTTGGTGGGACAGTATGAATGTTCTACATTGATGATAAATAAAAAAAAATTATAAGATTATAACAATTTTAAAAAAGTAATGGATAAAATGTAAACATTTTTAAAATTTAAAAATTAAGTGATAAAGTTAATCTTCGGTATTGTAGACCACGCTAGTAGTTACTAGGTTAGGTTAGCGGTTGCTCACTCTCTCTGTCTCCTTCACCAGTTATCTGAACTTCATGGTTTAGTACAGTTTATTTCTTTATATTTGTTTTTTCTCTTTTATTGTCTGTAAACTAGATTTCTTGTTTATTCACATGGTTTTGCTTGTAAGAAACGCACAAATACAAAAAAATTGGATGAGTTTTCAGTTATGGTTATTTTTAGGGGCCTGGAATGGATCAGAAATATTCCCATTAATTTCAATGGGGAAAATGGGTTTGAGATATGAGTGTTTTGAATTACATTCTCTGTCTTGGAATGAATTAAACACATACCTCAAGGCATTACTGTATATAGTTTAATGTAGATGCCTCCCAATACCATCCTACAAGCTTGGATATTGACAGAGAATATCTCTGTTGGGGTGGCTTGATCATGCAATCAAGTTGTATTTCCAGTTGTGTGATGACCTAGTTGTGAAGGAACTGTGTGCTTGATAACTAGTCAGAAAATATTGCTTTCATTCTTCCTTCTTCTTTTATGTGCCTTATCCCTTCAGGATGTATGTGATCATGGCTCTCCACTTTTCTCTATCTTTTGTAGCTCTCAATATGTTTTGTCATTTTGCTACTTCTCTCAAACCCTATTCCATTGTCCACTTGCTTAAGCTCACTAGGTATGTCCCACGTTGCTTTCGCTTGTTTCTCTTTCCCTCTATCCACCCTGTGAGTATTAGATTCTCCAAGCCCTTCTTTCTTATGATGTGTCCCAGAAATTTCAGCCGCCTCTTCCTGATGTTAAGTATAAGCTTCCTCCTTGTTTGCATCCTCTCCACGACCTCATCGTTGCTCACATGTTTGGTCCATGTTATCCTTAGCATCCTTCTGTAGAAGCATACCTCCATTGCCTCGAGTATCTTCATCTTTGAGATCATCCAACATCTGCTGCCATAAAGGAGGACAGATATCACATCGCAGTTCAATACTCTTTTCTTTATTACCAATGAAATCCTCCTGTCTCGTAATACTCTACCTAGCTTTTGGAATGCATCTTTGGCATTCAGGCTACTTATTTTAAACTATAGAGGAGCTTGTATGGATGTTTTTATAAGTTTTTAATTTGAGTCCTCATTTACAGAGTCAGCAGGCAGTTTCAAGAATTTGTTATTAGAAGATAATCCCAAAACAATAATCATGGTTACAGGCTTTTCTTGTAAGTCTTTTTTTTCTTTTTTTTTATGCCATATCTCTTCAGGATGTAGAAGACCATGGCTCACCATATTTTCTTTATTATTTAGGAATTTCCATGGCTTCTTGGAAAAGATATGAGTATAGTTAATGTTCCTTTGCCACAGTTTTTGAATTTAGTGTTGTTTTTTTCCTAGATTGGCTGTTTTTTTCCTAGATTGGCTAGAGAGCTCAGTTAATTTTGCTATTTAGGAGGAAGAGGAGGAGAAATGGAGTCATAAGCATTAGTGTGAAAATGAATGCAACAGACTAGGCTGGAATTTGCTCTGCTCCCCAATTTCTCTTACTACATCAACAACATTTGTTTTTTTTAATACATTTTTTTTTTCATTTTTAGTATTTTATATATATATATATATATATATATATATATATATATATATATATATATATATATATATATATATAATAGTACTTTTAATTCATTTGGTGGAAAAATAGAAAATATTAATTCCTTATTCATTTCCATATTTAGTTGCTGGATTAAACATAAGTAATCTATTTTTTTGAGTTCTCATGTCTTCTCACCTTGATCCTCCTATATGGTAGTGAATGCTGGACAATTTCTTGCCAGATGAAGAAGTGACAGATATAATTTTGCAGAAACATGCTGAGGATGCCATGGATGGAGCATGTAAGCAATAAGGAAGCTTTAAGAACTCTTTGATGCCTGAAACATTTGATAATACATTGGCACCTACATCCTTAAAGATAATTTATACTACCTTTTTGACAGTACTAATATCAGTTGATAAAATAAATGAGATATTGTTCTACAGAAACCTGCTGAGGATATCATGGATGGAACATGTAAGCAATGAGGAATTTTAAGGAAAATGGAAACAAAAAGGACAGTTATACTTAAAATCAGAAAGAAGTTGAAATTTATGGGACACATAATGAGGAAAGAAGGTTTGGAAAATTTGACACTCACAGGACATGCTGAAGACGAGGGACAGAGGAAAGCAATGAGTAACTTACATAATGGGCTTGTGCAGTGGGAAGGATAGTTAAAAGACAAACATTGCTAAGTGCTACAAAGGATAGGACGTTGTGGAGAGCTATGATTACCCATGTCTTCAATGGACATGGCACATAGGAGGGAATTATTTTGTATACTCCTTTTTACTCTGTCCATATGTATCTCCTGCATTTGTTCTATGGACACTTTTTTTAGTTGTATCTGTTTCTAGATGTTTATTCAATGTGCTAGTAATTATATTCATGGTCGTGATGAATTGCACCTGTCAAAAATTTGACCCATTATTGTCATCCTTTTCATTAACAAAATCATAATCTTTAGCAAGTTGGTTCAAACTGATCAACAAATTTGTCAACCAGTTTGAGCCAATTCACCAGCATTGTTTCTTGTTGTTTGGCTTGTTGGAAAATGTGTCATAGAAGTTTTTTCACTGGTTTCAGGTAGGATGTTAACAAAATAAGTGCGGCTTGGTTGTCAGAAGGTTGTGAAAAAATATATCCTGTGCTTCATAACTGGCACAGTGTAGAAGTAATTGATGCCTCTGGTGGTTGTTACTCCACCACTGTAGTAGATGCACTGTCTAAAAATATTGGTTGCCAGGAGACAGAGGGCCCACCCACAACTACAATGCTATCATTTAATTTTCATAATTAATAAATAAAATTTAAAAAGAAAAAATATATGGAAAAAAAAATGGTACAATTAAAATTTTTGTAGAAAAAAATGTATATTTCTTATTAATTACAGTGTAAATTTAAAATTATCCTCACTCTTGTTTTTTCAAATTATTTACACAAAAGCAGGGGTTAAACAATTATGTCATTTTTCTACATAGTCTCCTTTCTTTTTGATGTGCTTCATCTTGTGGTTCCTAAGCTTTTGTACTCCCTCCAAGAAGAAGGTTTTCAGTTGGTCATACACTTCTTGCACTATAGAAAATTGACAACTTCATAAAGCATCTTTAAGAGATGACAGCCAGAAGATCTGGTCTATAGGTAAGGTGTCCCAGCACCTCAAAACCCAGTTGATTAATGGTTTCAATGCTTTGGCTGACTGTATATAGGTATGCATTGTCATGCAACAACAAAACTTTCTTCAACAATAAACTTTGGCATTTGGTGTGAATTACTAGCTTCAGATTGTTGGCCAGCAAAGCACTGTGTCTTTCACTGTTGATTGTACACTCCTTTTCCAGTTAGTCTTCCAGTATATAGGCCCTTTTGAGTCTTAAAAATGATTAGTATCACCTTTCTTGCCGAATATTGAGTCTTGAATCTCATCGTCACTGGCAAGCCAGGATGTTTCCATTCCATATACTGTCTTTTGGATTCTGGCTCATAGTGATGAACCCACGTTTCATCTTCTGTGTTGATTCTGCTCAAAATTTCTTTGCCATCATTGTTGTAACAGTCAAGTAAATGTTGGCAGACCTCAACTCATTTGCACTTGTGCTCTGTGGTAAGCTCTCTTGGCACCCATCTTGCACAGACTTTATGAAAGTCAAGCTCATCATGGATAATTTAATAGGCAGAACCATGACTAATCTGCAGAGAACATGCTGCCTCATCAATGATAACTTGCCAGTTTGCTATTACCATCCCTCAAGTGATGGAGGCTTATGGGTGTCCTGCTCCTTTGTGCATTATGTTTGTCCAGCCACTTTTAAGTTTTTCTCAGTCCACTCATACACACTTTTGTGTGGTAGTGCATTGTTGTCATATTGTGTTAAAAGCCCCCAGTGAATTTCAACCCCTGACACACCTTCTGGTCAAAGAAATTGGATCACTGCTCTTTGTTTTTCATTGGTGCACACTGCTAGCAGAGCAGCCATGTTTACACTGTATCAGTAGCAATAAAACTGGCATGATCAAGCTCAAACTGTGATTATGTGACCACAATAGTATGAAATATAAACATACATGAGCAGAAGGCAGTGTGATAAACCAAAAGATATGTTATGGTAAAAATGCAAATAATTTTTGTTGTGTCGGAAACCTACCACCCCTCTTGAAGATGAACTTGTCTGCATCTGTGAACAAAGACTTTAAATAGTGGCATGTCAGTTGACATGAGGAAGATAGATAGACAGAGAAGTTATTAGCTGAGCTAGTTATTGACTACTCAGGCGATTTCTGTACCTTTTTACCAACCTATTAAAACCCTTTTTATTGTTACGTGTTATTTGGCGTTTGTCTCTACTAACCCCAAATCAACATCATAATAATTTTTGACTTACCCTTGTACTTTGACAAATTGTCAATGACTAGAAATTACATAAGTGTCACTTGTGTATCAAGAGGTTTTGTTAATGTATCAGTAAAATATTGTTAACAACACCAGACTCTGTGTTAAACTGAATTGTCAGGAATAATGATTGTAAACCTTTCAAAAGCAACTGATTTTAATCTTGATTTTCAGGTAAATTGGATTTCATTTCGGAAGGATTTGAAGATACAGCCCAGGACCCTTCAGCTATTGCTTTGGGATTTTATAATGGTCTTTGGGCTTATGATGGTTGGTAAGTGGATTTCTTTATTCTTTAAAAGTTCATCATCTGGTCGAGTTAGCATGCACACCACCCATCTTGGTCCTGCCTCAAATTCAAATGCTCATCTAATTGGTACCCTGAATCCATCTGAGCATAGTTGGTCAACATATGTTGTTGCTGGTCAATCAACCTAGCTGGGACTATATCCAGGTGTCCAGAGGAGTAAGTCTTTAGATACCTTGTGTTGGCATGCTTGCAGTGTCCAGCAAATTATTTCTGATGTGGCTGTAGTTCACTGTAGAATTAGTTCAGCAGAGCTCTAAGCATGTGCAATATGTCTAATGGATTCTAACGTCTTGGTCAGTCCATGTTGTTTCTCCATACAAAATTACTGATTCAGCAGTAGCATAAAAGCTGCATTTAAGATCGTCTAGTAGGTTTGATTTCCAGACGTTCATTTTATTTCAGACAGTCCATGTCTTGACTATGCAGATTTATAAACCTTTTTCTGTGGAGAAAATTTTACTAGTGAAGTATGTGAAATACCAATTGTCTTAAGAGGATTTCCATTTATGTTGTTTATAGAATTGCATTGTTTAAAGTTGATACATTTAGTTATTCCTTACATAATGACTGACATGCTGTGCTGCATTCACAAGTCTGTAGTGATTTTGTTGCATTGGCTATGGTGTTAGTAACCTGCCTTGTCCGTGTTGGCAATCTTTTTAGTTTGGCATCTACAAGATGGCTGTTGTGATAGAGTAAATCCTAACTGGACTCACACTGTCTCTTGACAAAGTGACTGAATTAGGATATGAAAAAATCACTGCATTCAAAATTTAGATACTTCAGGGTATGACTATAAACTAGATCTGGCTGCAAGGCCTCTGATCAGGAGATTGGAAGTTTTGAGGAGTGTGGAATCCCCTCTCAATTGCTGTTATTCCCAGTTTCACTCTGACCTGGGGTGGTAGCACCTGTTAGGGGTCCTAGCTATGGGCAAATAGTGAATCCTCCAAATAAAAACAAAACACTATGAAAGTATAAAAATACCAGCAATACATTTTTATATAAACAAATTATCAGCAAAACATATTTATAGTAAAATTACCAGCAATACATTTTATAGTAAAATGACCAACAATACACTTTGTTTGCAGTTCAAAATTGTGTTCAAAATATATTCAGTTGAAGCCATAACATTTTGTTCAAAATATTTAGATTTTGGCATTAAATAACCCATAGAGGTTGATATGCCACTAAACAAAATTAACCAATCAACTCAAAAGTTAGACTGCTATTTGAATTGTCAATATAATATCACAGTTTATATGAGATATATTGTGTTAATGAACTCTTAAATTGCTGTAAAAAAAAAAAAACTTTTAAAGTAAAATTTGTTTAAATAGATCTTCAAGGTGCACCAAGTATTTGAGAACACACTTTTATGGGTCATGAATGGAAGATGACCTCATGTAATGTGTCAAATTTTGATATTCTCATTCATCTTTCAGATGTATCAAAAGCATTGATACAACAGCCACCCAATCTGATACAGGAAGAAAAGTAAAGGCATATAGAACTCAAAGCATTAGCTCAGTATCTCATTGATAGCCAGCCTTTTTTAAAGTAGCCAGATGAACAGGAAGAATGTCAGGTAGTGTTGACCCCCATACAGGTACTCACAGTGATGGTCCTGCTAGTTATGAGCAACAAGGTGTGATATCATGTAGCTCTACTACTTTCCATAATGTCTCCGTTTCAATACCTACATGAAAAATATAGTGGTCAAGTCCTGGATCAAACAGGGTGGTTCAATCCCATATGACCCAGGAGTAGTTGGTTAAGTGTACCAGGTGCAAATCCGTGATGACTGACAAACTTCCTGAACAAAGACACTATTCACTTGGTGCACCTGGTGTAAAACCGCAGCGACTGATAAACTCCCTCAATTTACTCGGTAATCTCTTCCTGTGCCTCTGCTTTCTCCTTTACATGATTCTTCTTCAACGTTGCAGAAGGTTCTTTTCGAGTGATGAGTGTTCTACGTTTTTATGTCCTTTTCTGCCCTCCTTCATTTGCATGCATGAATTCACTTTCCGTGGTTTTATGAGACCGCTCGCGTGAGGATATGTGACCATTCGCAATATAAGCTTGCCGGGGGCAGCCATGTTTTTTCCAGTCAAAAAAAAAATAAACCTTGCATGTAGAACATATATGCTGCCATTTTCGATCAGGTGGGTGATTATTTTCATTCCAATTTTCACTACATTAAGAATTTTCATCCAATATATTGCCTTCTGACTGGACCACAATATCTGGGGCTTCATTGAGGATTCCAACCAGCAGACATAAAATACCAAAGAATCACTGAAGAAGTTTGCCATTGTGAACATCATAACCACTCTACTGAGAACCGCTGGATATTGAGGCTGTCTCAAGGCTGAGAACAGTTTTATTAAATAAAACTTTTCTGTTTTTGAAAGTTGAACATTTGCAAAAATATGAGGTTTTTGGTTTTTAGAAAAATATTCTGAATATACTTGAATATTTTCTTTTTGTCTTTTGTTTTCAATTAGATGGTGCCGTGTGTGTGTGTGTATATATATATATATATATATATATATATGATGTGTGTGCTTCTAGGGTCTATAATAGTATCTAAATAAAAGTGGGAGGATTAAGCACAGTGGAAAAGCTATAAACGATGTATTTCACTGAATATCTGAGTTTGGCTTCTTCAGGTTAGAATGTGACAAAAGTGTTGGGATCTCTGAGGATAAGAGACACCATAAGCAACCTTATCAGATCTGATGACCAGTAATAATTATTTTTCTAATTTTATATATTTTGCTTTTCTTCTTAATTTATGTAAATTATAAATTGGAGATACCAAAATCAAACAGGTACAACAATATCTGGGAAGTGTTTTAACAGAGGATGGAAATGCAATATTGAAATCCAAGAGCATATTGGGATAGTGAAAGATGCCTTCCAAAAGCTAAGCAAAGTATTAAGAAATGGAAAAACAAAGAAAACAGTACTAAAAAGTTATGTAATATCAGTTCTCCTATATGGTAGTGAATGCTGGAAAATTTCCTCACAGATGAAGAGACTTGAAGCAACAGAAATGTAGTTCTATGGAAGGATGCTAAGAATACCATGGCCTGAACATGTGAACATTGACAAGGTTTTATAGAAAATGGAAACAAAAAGGACACTATACTTTGAATCAGTAAGAGAGTTGAAATTTCTAGGGCACATAATGAGGAAAGAGAGCTTGAAAAACTTGATACTCACAGGATAGATTAAAGTCAAGAGGGACAGAGGAAAACAGCAGATAACCTACCTAGTGAGTTTCAGTAAATGGATCACAGAACAAGGTTTAGGAGACATGACAAAAAGACAAAAATTGTTAAGAGCTACAAAGAACAGGAGATTGTGGAGAGCCATGATTGCCGATGTCCTGAAGAGACACAGCAAACAGAAGAAGAATTCTTTCACAAAAGCTTCAGCTGTGTTCAGATTAGTAGTTGTATATATGATATATATATAGATCACTTAATGAGGAAAGAAGGTTTACAGGGCAAATTGAAAGGAAGAGGGATGGGTAAACAACAAATGATCTACCTACCTCGTGAGCTTGAGTAAGTGGATGGCAGAATAAGATTTAGGAGAGATAACAAAAGGACAAAATTGACACTAAAGGGACTGCACATAGAAGATATCCATTCTCAGATTGTTAGGGAGACAACTGTTGCATCATTGAGCTTAACAGCTGAATTTTGGCCAATTTTTCCCTTGATAAGATTCAATTCACATGATTAATACTCACTATTGAATGAAGAGCATTGACAAGGAAAGAGATGGTTGAAAAATATTTGTTGTGTAAAATAAATCGATGATATATTGTTTAATGTTTTAGTGTTGTGCAATCTTTGTAGTTATTTTACATATGGTTGTTGAATTATAATTTTTCACATATTAAATAAAAACAATTTTTGGGTGAAATTTAATAGTTGTTATCATTTTCTTTCAGGAATAACTTAAATTTTGTGACTGAAGAGTTAAAAAATCCACACAAGTAAGTTTTGATTGAAGGCATTTTTTTAATTGTTTGCTAATTATGATTTGGTGCTTAAAATGCCAGATTCTTGGAACAAAATGAAGCCCAAGTACAAGAAAAACTGCTTACAACAAATTATATGTATAAACCTGAATGCATATCTACATTAGTAAATCTGAAGCTTGATGAAAAAAAAATTTATATTTTAATTTTTTATTTATATTTTTCAACATAGTCTCCTTCCATGTCAATGCACTGAATTCAGTAGTGAATATTAGTCGCATTAAACATTACAGATAATTCCAAATCAAATTCTGCTAATACCTGTCATGCTACGGATTTATAGATCCAACCTTGTATTTCTATCATGTTGTATAAAACATACTGTGACAAAATATTGACATATCACAATAATTAATTGCATAAATAGTACTACTAGATTACTAATACTGAAAATATAACCAATCCAACTGAAAATTACTTTGTAGGGACATTATTATTATTATTATTATTATAAATAGATATAAAATAATAATAATGATGATAAAAATTATAAATAAAATGGTAACATTTAAGCTTTGTTTAAAATAAGTTAAATAAAAATAATAAAAAAATTTTTTATATAACATAATATATTTCTATTATGTTATATAAAATATACTGTCACTATAATTACAGCCTGAAGATTGCATTCAAGCATGAAACAGACTTACTGCTCTGTGGTGACCTCAGTTTCCACTTAGATCTAGCATCTTATATATATATATATATATATATATATATATAATATAAAGTGAACATTGAAGTCAATACTCAGAGGCAACAGGTGGCCTGATGATTGCATTTAGCATGAAACATTCTGTTGCCTCTGAGTGTTGACTTCAATGTTCACTTTTATATTTACATACACTCTATCTCTGATATTGAGCACCTTATCCCCTAAATATAGTATACCTTAAAACTATATTTCTTCACATACACACACACACACACACACACACACATATATATATATATATATATATATATATTGTGTATTTAGGCAGCATATTTTCATTTATACATGTTTCATTAAATAATATAGACAAGTGTTGTCTATTTATTTTATGTAAAATTTTTTCGGATCTTCTGATAAGTTTGATAACATTATCATTAACCGAAAAAAGAAATTCACAATATTTATCCATTATTTTTTTTAATATAATCTAAGCTTTTGACTCAAGCCATTATCAAAGATGTAATTACAAACATATCAAACAATATACGGACACGACAGTGATGATAGTCTGTCATTGTTTAGTTTACATAGTGGATCACTAAACAACGATGAACACTTTCGCATATAAGACGCTAGAAGCGAAAAATCGCACCGCATCTCATGACGTCACACATGACTACGAGAGTGAATTGGAGAATGAAATAAGGAAAGCCGTTGGTATAAACCAATAGCTTCTGTTACCAATTATAGAAATTATAGACATTTAAGAATATTTGTAGAGATTCCATAGTTGATTTTGTTTAGGTTGGGTTTTAACTGTTTGATGTATAATGCTTCAAGTATTTTTTAGTTTTTGTCTATTGTTTTCATGTCGAAGTATAGTTGTGTTTTCGACAAGTATTTTACGGAATTGTGTGTGTGGGGCAGGCATGTTGTTTTAAATGCCTAAAATGTTAGTTTTCATTAAAATGTAGTGTCAAGCGTTGTGAAAGCGAGTTTGTGGTGTGACCAACATAAATATTATTTAATTTGTTGGAGATACACTCTCCCAAAGGGCACTTGAATTTATAAACTATGTTGGTTTTTTGCAAATCGCTAACCGGGGGAGAAGGATCATTGCGAAGTATTAAGTTGGATATACTAGATTTAGTGTAGTATATGATTAATTTAATTTTTTTGCTAGGATCTGTAGTTGATATATTAAATTTACTAAATTTTTTTAGTATGTGTTCATCTTGTTTATAATTAGGATGCATTTGATTACGATATAGGAGATTAATATATTTGAGATCAGTAGAAGCAGTATTATGTACAATTTGCTTATTATTGAGATTTCTAAGAAAGCATCTTATTTGTTCATCAACTATATAGTTTGGAAAGCTATTATTAATAAGTGTCTGTTTTATATTCTTTAGTTCACTGTAAAAAAATCTGTTTGGTGGATGAATTAGTTTCTGCGATGTATTAGATTCTTTATAATTGCTATTTTGTAGTAATATGGGCATTCGCTCTTGTAGTTAAGTGTACATGAATTTATGCTTGTAGGTTTTTTTTGTATGGCGAAATAGTAAATTTGTTATTTGTGTTTATCAATATGTCAAGGAAGGGATTTTATTATTAGTATTGAGTTCATATGTGAATTTAAGGACAGAATTATTTTGGAACCGTTTTTGAAGTTGAATTATTTCATCTGTATTTTTAACTAACATAAGAATATCATCAACGTATCTTAGGTAGATTGATGGTTTTTTAAAATCTGTAAATAACTTATTTTCGAGGTTCGACATGTAGAAATTGCTAAATGTCGGGCCCAATACTGAACCCATGGAGACACCATCACGTTGTATATATATATTGTTATTATGATCGAAGAAAGGGACTTCAGTAGTACAAGTTAATAGTAGTTTTCTTAATATATTAGGATTAATTTTAAGTGGGGTAAAGATGAGTTACTGTATATATTTCTTATGATTATGTCAATAGTTTTACATAAAATAGACAACATTTGTCTATATTATTTAATGAAACGTTTATAAATATATATATATATATATATAAATATATATACGTGTATATAAATAAATATATATATATATAATTATTTATATATTATATCATAGTACTTATTAAAGCGCTCAATATCAGAGATAGAGCTAACATATTTGGTTGGATGGATGTGAGTTTATATATATGTTTTTATATATATATATATATATATATATATATATGTGTGTCTGTGTGTATCGTAAATTATTTTACCAATAAATCTATTTTAATTGTGTTCCCAAAAAATTTTCCCTCCTTACCTCATTTTTTTTCCCCCTATTTCATTGTGTGAATTGTTCATTTCTTTGTTCTTGTCAAAAGTCATGAAAATGTTTTCCTTCTGATGACAAAGTGTTGGCTGAATGGATTCCTTAAGGTAAAAATGCCTTCATATATTTTCAAAACTCCCGGGGTGGGCTAGTCAGACTGAACAAATGTGTATCTGTTTCAAAGCAAAAAAATAATCTCTAAGAACATATCATTCATCCTGAACATAAATTTGTGACACAAACCATCAAGAATAAAATAATCTTGAATTGTTTGATTTTACTACATATTATATTTTCATACTTTAAGACGTTCACTAGAATGTTTATACCTTAAAATATTGACTTAAATAAACTTTGCTGAAAATGTTCATGTTACACAAAGAAAAATGTTAACTTAGCTAGCAATTGAGAAAAATCACAACAGAGCTCCAAAATTCTAGTTTTATAAGGCCAAGAGGAAATACTTTTATAAGGCCAAGAGGAAATACTTTTATAAGGCCAAGAGGAAATACTTTTATAAGGCCAAGAGGAAATACTTTTATAAGGCCAAGAGGAAATACTTTTATAAGGCCAAGAGGAAATACTTTTATAAGGCCAAGAGGAAATACTTTTATAAGGCCAAGAGGAAATACTTTTATAAGGCCAAGAGGAAATACTTTTAATAGCATGACTATCAAAAATAATTCTATCAAGAATAAATAAAAATCACAAATTATTTTGTGCTTTCCAAAGAATACCTATTTGTTTTAAATCATGACTTAGAATTATTTTTTCTGTTCATTATCATTTTAAATAAGGTAAAAAAAATAGAAATTTAGGCTTAAAAAATGTCTGAGTGGTGGTGGGGGTAAAGTTCTAATGGCGTGTTTGCTGTTGGGATTTGGCCAGACAAGAAATGGGGTATTAATGTGACAAACGGTTTGAGATCTCCACTTGTTGCCATTAATACAAAAAGATAAACGGAAGGTGACAACAGCTCTCCCCTCCCACACAAAGAGTGAAACACTCATAATTTACATACAGACATATACAAGCATATTAAAAACACAAGAAATTTCGACTTAGAATTACACTACTGTGCATTTATGTGGAATAATTAATTGGGCATAATTTCAGCTGATTTTGAAAATTATCCAACAATATGCCAAAAAAATAAAGCATCACAACCAATCCTCTTATAAGAGGCTCATTGTCTTAATTCTTGTTCCTTTAGTGTCCTCTCTCCTGAATAGTAGTTTTTCTCATATTCACTAACACTTAGAAACCCCTTGAGTCTTTTATTGCCTTGCTTGGGGTGAAATAATGAAAAAAAGAAAAAGATTTTCCTTGAAAATTTTCATTTTGCCCAGCAGTGGTTTGAAAACATTTTTCCAGATTGACACCATTTTTCTTTAATGAACAGAAACCCACACATTCTTTTATTTTTCTGCTTCTCGGTGAACCTAAATCAATTTGCCCCTTCAGAAATTTATGCTCTTTATTAAAAAATAACTGCTTGTTCTTACTCAAAGCTTTTATAAAAAAAGGTTTGTTAAAAATTGTAACCAGTCAGAGCTGGCCTATCACCTCACCAGGGTGGTTTAAGTGGGATGAGCAGACTGAGTTGTGGGTAGGCTAGCAGTAAGAATTAGCACATTGAAATCTGTTCATACCATTTTCACAAGGGGATTGTAATTTTCTGGGGCAGAACCAAAATCTCTACTCCATGGTGAAAGGTCTGAGCCCAAGTAACATTGATGACTTAGAATTTACAACTTGCAATAATAAGATATCTTAAGTTGTTTAAATTTCTTAGAGGACATATTGTTTTCCACATTTTGGATTCAGTTTTGATTTGTCACTCATCAATTCTATGAGAAATTTCTATAAAAGAAATAGTAACATTTGAACATTGACTAGTCTTACATTGGAAGATCTTTTTTAAATTTATAAAGTTGGAATATTGACAGTTTTCAAGATAACATTTGAACATTAAGTATTTGTGTTTAATTGAAATATGAAACCCTCTTCTCTTATTGAAAAATATAATTTATTTTTATTTCAGAAATTTACCTCTTGCCATAATCATTGGAATTCCCACTGTTACATTCTGTTATATTTTGGTCAATGTTGGTTATTTTACTGTCATGTCAAAAGAGGAAATCCTTCTCTCAGATGCTGTTGCTGTGGTAAGCATCAGATTGCACTTTCTGCATTTTTTTTTTCTTAATAAAAATAATAAAGCTTTATTCTGGAAATTGCAAAGAATAAGTTTCTACTTGCATCATTTTAATTTATTCACTCTCATGAAATATTTTGTTCACTGTAATTAATCTTCAGAAAATGTAGAAATCTTTATTTTCTCACTCTTTTTATTTATGCAATTTCTTATTTTTGTGATGAAATGATTATTAATCATTATTAGATTTCAATATAATCATATTTTTTTCTTTTTACTATTTTTCTTTAGTTTTTTCATTTTTCTTGTTTTTCTCTTCTCTTGTCAACAACCCTAAATTAAACAAGATCACCAAAAACTATTTTAATACTTTGAAGAATTTTTCATATAACAGTGATACTAAATTATTTCCTGTCAACAGTAGAGCCCAGTATACAAGCTCAATTTCAAGCATGTATTTGAATGATGGTTCTTCAAGGTTTACTTGGGAGATTGATACAAGACACACTTCTTTTTACTTGTCATATCAACCTAAGATTAGTAACTATCAATAATGGTATATAAAAGTACCATATTGAGCACTTTTTGTGAGTTAGATCCTCACTGGAAGCCTTGATAATGGCCTTGTGTCAGACTAATAATCTAAACAATGCTAAAACTATTATGAAACACGTAAAATCAATGGCAAGAACAATGGAGGAGAAAAATGCAAAATAAACTAAATACAATTGTATCACCCCTCAGGAAAAACCCTGCCATTTATGAAAAATTTAAAATACAAAACCAGAACTGCTCTCTCTAAATATTTGTGCCAATTAGAGAATGATAGCACTCACCATCAATCAACTGGGAAATTATATCCAGGGCTAAGGTTTATAACAGGAAATAAATGCAATTTATGTCTTGTTGAAAGCTGGTTATCTTAAAACACTTAAATAACCCTAACTTATTAAAAGGTAAGAAGGTAGGGGTTACTATAACACCACTACAAATAGGTTACACTAAAATTATGCATTCATTCTTATTGAAAAAAAAATAACAACCATGGTGTTCTACATGTCAAATCCAATATAATGTAAGACATTTTCTAATTGAATGCATTGATCTTGAATCCAAAAGACAATTTTTTCAAGGCAAACAGCCTAAAAGAATTATTCAAAATATTAAAATAAGCAGAATTATAACATTCTTGAACTCATTTGGATTATATCTGAAAAACAAAACAAAACAAACAAAAACATTGTCCTTTTTCCCTAAATATAAACCAAAATAAATCTGTTTTGGCATAAAATGACTCTGAAGAGTTGATATGCCATGAAAAATCCACTTAAACTTAATCTGTTTTCAGGTTCCAAGCTTCCAAAATTATAGAACTTTTGAAACTTATTGCATATCATTTTGTTTATTATTATTTCATTGTTGAAAGTTTTATTCAAGGTTCTATTGTCATATCAGCAAATTCTGGTCATAGTCAATATTATTTTTCTGTTGTTAACAATAGTTGTAAGTTAAACTGTTATATTTTCAGTTTTGTTTTACTATGGATAATTAAATTTCTTGTAGCCAACTAATGTTACAGAATGCATAGTCTAGACAAAAATAGAAAAATTGTGAATTCATTAGTGAATCTAATTTCAGGCAGTACCATATTAGGCCACTAGAACTCAGAGACAACATGCCACATAATAATTTCTGTAGATGCTGTAACCTGTTTGAGACATTGAATTGTTGAGTTTGTCACTTGTTCTTGATAATGACTTCAGTATTATAGTTAACATTGGAATTTTCATCTGTGTGTGTGTGTGTGATTTCTGTACTTCTGCATGTGTGACATTAAAGATCCCTACATGGATTGCTGAAGACATCTACCCACCATCCCAATGGGTATAAAAACAATAACAGAATTAATAACAGTGTTTCTACTCTTTTATTATTTTTCTCAGGTTTGGGGACAGAAGCTGCTTGGTGTGATGGCATGGGTGATGCCAGTTTTTGTTGTCCTGTCATGTTTTGGAGCAGCAAATGGTAGTTTGTTCTCAAGTGGCAGGTAAGATACAAGTTTCAATAATTATGGTAAGATATCTGTCCAAAATGAATCCAGTCATTCAAGAACCAGTTGTGTAGTTTTGGTAAGAAAGCAGAGGCAACCCTACTCGATGTGTAGATGAACAGAGCACCACTTTCCTGCAGGGTTTACTCAGTTGCCAGTGAGACACCATTGAACACTGCATGATGTTGCATTCACAATTCCCAAGCCAGTTGATTCTTCACATTTCATGCAGTCTTTTTAGCAAAGCGCCAACCAGGTCACTAGCATCCTTCCCAAATCCAGGTATCCTCCCTGGCTTTTTCCAAAGAAAAATTGCCATATAAGAAAAATACAATGAAGTAACTGATTTCCCCATTTCCTGAAAAGTACTTGAATCCCACTCCCCAGAGAAGATTGTTTTGAAAATTGGAAGGGACTCTTAAGTGCATGAAATCTCAAGAGGAGTAATTTGAAGGTGACTAAGCTGTCATTGCCCTAAAAAGGCTGCTTTTTTGTTAATATTAATATGAAAAATAGACCAGTTGAGAAAAAAACTGAAAAAATTTTTTAAAGTTCACTAACTAAATATTACCACCACCACCAATGCAAAAGTGATCAGCTTTCTCGATGTAACCTTAGACTTGAATAGTATTTTTTATAAACCATACACAAAGGATATATGTAACCATACATACGTTAGTAAACAATCAAACCACCACCACCATAAAATTCTAGATATTTTATGCAAATCTGTTCAAGTTGGATTATCCTCAAATTGCAGCAATATGGAAAATATTTAACAAGTCAAAATGTAAATATATACAAGCTTTTGAACTAAGCAATCATAAAGTAAATTTTAGAGTATTTAGAAATAAACAAAAAAGGTAGACATAAGCAGAAACACCATAAATACAACATTGTTGTTTAATCCACCTTTTAATTGTAATGTCAAAACTAATATTGGAAGAATTTTTTAGCTGCGTTAATAACATAGACACATCCATCTCCTATCATAACAACATTATATTAAACAAACATATTTCCAACAAAGACAACGTTAAATTCTTCTAAAAATAAATGCAACTGCCATAAAAATATGATCTGTCCCTTAAATGGTTAATGTATGACTGATAATATTATATAGTGAGTGAACAAACATTTCGGTAACTATGTTAAATTTTATTTTGGTTCCATGGAAAAGCCTTGGAAATTTCGTCTTTACCAATATAGAATGACCTTAAATAATTTAAAATACAAAAACGCCACTGCTCTTTCTAAATATTTCTGGCAATTAAAGAATGATGGCATTTCACTGTCAATCAACTGAGAAATTATATCAAGGGATAAGGTTTATAACAGTAAAGGAAATATAATGCAATTTATATCTTGTTAAAAAGCTGGTTATCTTAAAACACTTAAATAACCCTAACTTATTAAGCAAGAGAAATGAATTGATGATTACATGTTGGCATAAAAATATATATATTCTTAAATATGTTGATCCAGGTTAATATTTTTAATTTCAATTAATAATTTTTATCTTTTATTTTGAAATAATTTTTGTAATTGTTATTTATAATGCTATTTACAGTCTATTTTTGATAAATTACTATTAAATATATTTTTGTTTTAATAAGAACAAGTAATCTCCCTTTAATTATATAATTTAAAAAAAATGAATTTTCCAAATCTCAAATATATATTTTAATTTTTTCTTTTTTACATACATATATAAATTCGGCTTATTTTAATTGACTAATATAATTTTCAAATTTCCAAATTAAAAAAACCTGTAATCCCAGCATAATATATAACTATGCCAACATTGTGATAACCAAATATAATTGAAAACTGTATAACAGTCAGTTCATATTCAGCACATGAAGATTGTGTCAGATTCGTGCTAGCAGTAAAGGATAATAATTAATTATTAATATATAATTAATAGCTCTGTTATATTACATTGAGCATTGCTTTATTAACACCAGAACTATATGTGTGATCGATTATAATTGTATATATTCTCAGATGGAGTGTATCTGTAGAAGAGACAAAAATAAAAACTTTCCTTGATAAAATCCTTCAGGGGACGAAATGCATTGGCTAAATATAGTTTTTCCTCATCTCTTTTTATTCATATAAATTAATATATATCTTCATTAAGCATGTCTCATTAAATAATATTGACATATGTTTATTTTTATTTTATAATGATCCTTTCTAGTTCTCTAATTAGCTTCATGATGTAGGTAGGCACAGTATTTTTTGTTAACTCAAGTATTTTCAATCTCCTCCCTCCAAGATCATCCTTAGGAATGAATTGTGATGACAAACTTAATGTATCTGTAATTATTGTGATAGTGATTTTTTTTTTTTTTTTTGCAAACATGCTCTCTATATCAAAAGCAATCAGCCAATACTAATTTCAGTAAAATTCAGGTAGTATCCAAGACAAAAAATATAATGTGACTTGAAAATTTTTTTTTAATGTTTTATTGATAATGGATACAAACTTGTGGAGCATGCAGTCACAATGCTAAGGTTGAATAAGGTTGTAAAAAAAAAAAATTCTCAAATTGCCACATTAGAAAAAAACACACTCACTTAAATTTTCAAAAAACTTCAACTTTAGTGTTGTGACTGCACACTCCACAAGTTTTTATCCATTATCAATAACACATTTTAAAAATAAAAAAAATGATTCACATTTCATATATATATATATATATATATATATATATATATATATATATATCTCCCATGGCTCACGGAATATATACCCAAACACTGTTATATATGACTTGTCAATGTGAAAATCAGTTACCAAAATTTAAAAAATTGCTTTCTGTTTTAAATCTGTGATTAATTATATTTTTCTAGAAATTTAAGGAAAACTCAAGTTCATTTCCTTTTAGATCTTTTGTGTGTGTTGTGTCCTTGCCTATTTGTAGCTAAACCAACATGAACTGGTCTTAGGACATAAAATAGTTTAACCCTTATTCTCGCACACACACTACTCTCCACTGTCTATCTCTTTTTCCATGGGAATTGCAAATGTTCTCTTTAGCGATGATAATCCTGGCTGCTGCAAGCCAACTTCTTTTGGGTTCATTTCTGTCTGTCTCTTCACTCCAGCCATAGGAATTGTAGGCATGCTTTTTAGTTACAACTGTCTTATGAGCAATCTTGGTGGTGGGGGGGACTTTGAGCTGACTCCCTCTAAGGCTTATCTCAATCTTTGTTTTTATTCTGGCCATGGGAAATGCAACCAGAAGGAATCTTTGGCAACCTTTCTTGTTGGGCTGATTCTCTGACAGTCTTTGTTTTTGCTCTAGCCATGAAAAATGTGAACTAAATGAAACTCTAGATACATTCCTAGTTGGGCCTGTTACTGTGCATGTGTGTCTTGGCCTGGGGAGTTCTCATCTTCCCCCACAACTTCTCCACACTGACTGTCTTCATCTTAAAAGATCTTGTTAAAAACCATATGTTGCTCTTTGTTTAGAATCTTCCTAGATATATTTCTGTAAATATAATTGTGTTCTTGGGTAATCAACATAAACAAATGCCTAACAAAATTCAAAATTCTTCTTTGTTTAGAATAATTTGTATGAAAACATGTTTTGGACAGAGAGTATAATGTAAACAAATCTCTGAACTTAATTTCTCAGGACTAAAGAAATTCAGAAAACACATTGTCTTATCAGCAAGTGGTGGTTGGGTGGTGAAACTTGGTTTTGCTCAGTTTTTTCTGAATCTTGGTTATAGTTAATTTGGGGTTTGATTTTCCTTGGAACTATTCTTAAATTAATTTTATTCTAAAACAATTTTTAATCTGTTTCTTTATTTTATTTTTTCTCAAACATTCAATCTACTCTCCTGAGAATTTTAATAATTATTATTTAATCCATCACTCCAAATCACCATCCTGTAATTCCATGCAAGTAAATGTTTAAACAGTGGCCCTGTTTACAATAAGATTTGTTTTTTTTTTCTTTTGGTTTTTTAAGTGAAGGTCACAGAAAATGTACATGGAGGTAATTCTTAAAATCTCTTGTGTGACTTGCTTGATTTGCATTTAGTGAAAATGATTTTCTTAAATGTGCATTGGCATATTTAAAGAAGCTGAAGAAAATGGTGGAAAATATGACTGAAGAAAAACAGCACAAAAGAACTTGTCAATCTTAACATGGAAGAAAGTATGAAAACCTGCAAGAATTTTGAAGATGTGATCAGAAGGTTGAGGAAAAATTTATATCATAAAAAACCAAGATTAATTCAGTCAGCGTTAGACGAATGTTTTTCTAACTCTTAAATGAAAAATATCAGAATTAGTTTTACTCATCTTTTGTTATATTCTGCAGCTAAAACTTGTTTGTAAAACTTTTTTAAAGTTTTCTGAGAGGCTGGAAAGTCATTGTAATTATTCCTGTTGGTTCTATGAATTTGTTTTACAAGATAGAAAAACTGGGAAGAATTGTTTAAAATTGCATTTGCCTAGACTGGAAATAAACTATTTTATTAATCAACTTTTTCAATATTTTCAGATTAAATTTTGTGGTTGCAAGAAATGGACATTTAATGAAAGCTTTCTCTTTTATTCATACTGAACGATACACGCCAGTTCCGTCAATTATATTCACAGTAAGTTCTTTATTTGATCATTTACTCAGCCAATTTAATTTACTACTTTCTTGTATCAATTATATTCATCTCAGCCATTTATGGCTAATATCACAAGTAGGAATTATTAAACAAATACTCAGTTCAGATGTAATTATTAATGTAAGAGAGGGTGGGGGAAATCAGTCAAAATATGTGGGGACGGTTTTACTGTGCTGATTTTCTGTATTTATAATGAAGTATTTTTTGTAGTTGACAAAAGAATTTAATAACACTCCACCAAATTTTACAACTTTTAATGCTGAAATTGGTTGAAACAAAACTTCTATTTCCTGTGCATTGGAAAAAATGGACTGGTCAGGTTTGGTTTAGTTTTGTTTCAGATTTACAGTTCATCAAACACTATGGTCAGCTAAAGGTTTAGAATTGTGGTTGTTTTGGCCATAGCTTGATGTTATTTTTTTAAGCAATTCACCCTAAGCAAGGTGGGAGTGACACTAGCATGCAGGGAGTTACAGAGAGTGAAATGAGGGTAAAGACTGTGTATAGATGGGACTGAGGAAAGGATAAATGAAGAATGGGGATCAAGGCAACAGAAGATGGTGATTGATGCTGCATTTAAATTTTTGAATATTGTGGTTATCAGGGAAGTAAGTTAGAGGAAAAGAGTTTCACTTTTGGTAAGTGCAAGAAAAGAAACTGCTGAAGTAGAAATGGCGGTTACCTTTAACTATTTTAGCAATAAAAGGGTAGAACCTATATGCCAATCTAGTAAGACACTTAAATTCTTGTAGTCAGGGCATGAGGGAAGATAGCTCATCAGAACAGTTTCCAGGAAAATATTTGTAGAAAAGACAGAGGGAAGCCATATCACAGCAATGAGAAAGTGACTGAAGCCAAGAGGTCAAGGCAGGACCAGTTACATTGCAGATCCTTCTTTGGATTTTGTCAAGAACCTTGAGATGAACAGCAGGGACACCAGACCAACAATATTCAATGCATGGATGAAGGGTAGATTTGTAAGATGGACTCTGATGAGAAAAACCTAGCATGAACCAACTTTCCTTGCAGTAGATGCAGCTATTGATTCAATCTAGTTGTTCTACCTCAAGTCATTGGAAAACATGAGGCCAAAGAGACACAGTGAGACACTCTCATGGAGTCGAACATCAACCATGCTGATGTGGAGACAAGGAAGTTTCTCTGTGGTGGTTTTATTTGGATTAGTCATAGTTTTGGTTACAGGTTAGTTGGTGAAAGTTTTTTTTTTACTTTTAGTCATTTTGTATTCAGTTTCTGATACAAGTTGGTTATTAGTTTGCTTGTTATTTTTAGTGGGGATCTTTATGAAGTCTGAAGGTTTCTTTTCCCTTTTTTCAGTTTTCAAAATATATTGAAGGTTTTACGTAGTTTTGCTGGGAGCTTTTATATTTTGGTATAAAGTTTAACTTCCTTTAAGAAATTAAGGATATTGTAATATTTTGTTTGGGTTTGACTGAGATGATAGCAACTTATGTTCAACTGTGAGAGGTACTTGACATCTGTTGCATGATGGGGGAATTTCATTTTTTAGTAGATGTGAATGTGTCAGATTTGTATGTCCTTTTCAGACTCTGGATAAAAATATTTCCTCTCTTATTTTTCTGAAATCTGGAAGCTATGCAGTCAGAAATTGTGTTACTAACAAAATAAAGCTAATGTATAATTGGTAAAAGGCTTTATTTATGAAATGCAACTACATCAATTTCCTAACTAGAGATTATTTAGTGAATTTATTTTTGTTGGATTTTGAATGAATGTAAGTTTTCTTTTCCTTTTTTCCATTAATTTGTCCTACATTCTAAATATATCTTATGTAGATCTTATGTGGAACAGATCAAAAAGAATTTGCCAGTATTATAGTATCAGGATAGTAATTAATAGTAAATCTACTCTTTACCAGAAGAAAGCCTGACAAAAATTATTTACTTACCTTGCATGCATGCATGCATGCATTTATATATATATATATATATATATATATATATATATATATATATATATATATATATATTTTTGGTTGATAGATCTGAGTTTGCGACCCTGGGTTTCACGCTTTAGCGATCGTCAGACCAACTGATGAATTTTTTAAAAATTTGGGTTTATGTATATTGCGCGTATTGGTGTTATTGTGGAAGTGATGGGGGAAACTTTGTTGCTTATGTCTGCGTACTAACATAAACATCGATGTATGCAGACAGATATAAATACTTGGTCGTCCGTCAGGACTCATACATATATAAACAACTTTTCATATATATATATATATATATATATATATATTTATATATATATATATATATAAGAGGGAACCAGCCATAATTAAATGGTGAGATGGAAAACCTGAGAGAGAGAGAGAGAGAATGGTATGCTCTACTTACCTTGTGATGGTCTAGATAATTGATAGAATCCTCTTTGGGGATTGAATCTGAATAAAGCAAACAAGTGGGAGGCAGGGATAAGTCTGGCTAGCATGGGTTTCAACATGTTGTTTTCTTGGCGTTGCAAGAGTGGATATTCTTTACACTTTCTTGCACTTGTGAAATGAGTGTCATTATTTTGGGAAAAATTAGTGATTGTTTTTACAAGAATATAAAGAAATGCAGCCAATGTCTGAGTGACCGCAGACATTTGGCAGAGACTGATTTCCACATTGTATTCTTAAATTCAAAACTTATATTTTTTTTTATTAATTGCCCAAATTATTAAAAAAAAAAAATTATTTTTTTTAAGTGTTAAATAGTGAAATTGAAAATTTATTTGTCCTTGTCATTCAAATGTAGCCCAAAGAAAGTTCTGCTAAAAGTCATTGATCAGATTTTGTTGGTGTGATCTACTTTGAGTTACTACCAGTCAATTTTACAATCATACTAGATATTGTCGGCAATCAGTGTTTAAACAGTTGTTTGAAGGAAATGAGGCCCAGTTGTGCCATTTCATTCTGATATGGTATGTGTCCCAGACACCAAAGTTTTGGAATGAAACCCTACACATTTTTGATATTTCTGTTTACAAACATTGAATACACTGATTGGAAAATTTTCCAAATTTCATAAATCCCTTATTTGTTTCTTGATAGACTAGTTCTTAAAACACATAAATGGGGGAAACTCAAATGTTTACAAAATCACCCTCATTGATTATGATGGAACTAATTTTATTGAATAAATTCAAATCTGACTTTAAAATTAGGGATCAACCTGAAGTATCTCTAAAATTTTTAATTTTTTTTTTTTTACAATAGAAAACCAAAAAAATCTTAAACACTTGTTCAAAGTGTTAATTATAAAATATAAAAATTCAGTTGTTTTTCAATTTTTATAAAGTCTCCATTCTTTCATCTTGCTTTTTGTTAATTACTTTTTCAGACTTTTGTTGGAATTTTATTGATCTTGATCTTTAACCTTGGGACACTCATCCAGTTCTTTAGTTTCACTGCCTGGATATTCCATGGTTTAACATGTGCCTGTGTTTTGGTGCTGCGTCGGACACAGAAAGATTTGAAACGCCCTTACAAGGTAAATATTTAATGGAATATTCTTACCCTTGAATGATTTTTTTTTTTTTTTTAGGCAAACATTAATTTTTAAACACATACTGAAGTAGTTAAAGATTACATGCAAAACGAGTACTTTTTTTTTTTTTTGACTGTCATTCGTCAAGGGACATAACTGTTAAGTTTTTAGATCACTTGCTTATTCAACAATTTTAAGTTGCAAAATAGTAAGAGTTGTGAATTAAAAAATGAAAATAAAATGGAAAAAATATTAAAAAAAAAAAAAAAAATGAATGAAAATACTTTGTCTGTGAAATTTGATGATTCTTTCTAATATGAGTCCAAGCAACTTGTGTATTATAGTAATTTTCATATTGCTGCTTTTAAAAGTAACTGAAAACCAAGTGAGTGTAAAGAAAAAAAAACTGTCATGGCATTCTGCTGAAGATAATACTAGTGACTATCAGTTAGAATGTACATATTAAACATTTATTTTGATTTTTGACTAAATTTGTTCTTTCAAACTTGAAATGTTGATAATATTTTTTTTTCTCTTCTTAGGTTCCTTTATTCATTCCTGTTCTTGTCATCTTTGGTGCCATTTACCTTGTAGTGACACCAATCATTCTTGACCCACGCATCGAGTTCTTCTATGCATTTATGTTTGTTGTTAGTGGTCTTGTGGTTTATTTCCCATTTATCCATTTTAAACTGAAGATGCCATATGTTGGTGAGTATAAAAACTGTTCCATTTTATCAAAATATTATTAATTCAATCTTGTATACTTCATTTAACTAACAAGGTCAGTGGTTAGGTTAATTTTCTCCTGACATTGGCAAAGGGTGTTAACAGATTTCTAATTTTGGGAGTATGTTTTGTTTCACTCATTTGTATCAACTAGTGTGACATGCCAGTAATTAGACATTTAAAACCTCCTGTCAATGATACCGAACACAAGATTAGTTTCAAGTGAGTACAAAAAATCTGAGCTGGATGGCAATTAGATAGGCTAATGAGATGTAAATTGATATTTTGTTTTCTAAGACAATAAATGGTGGGAAATAAGTCATAATTTTGAAATCTGCTGCAGGAGGAAAGAGCAACTGAAGTAAAGAAGTTTCAAAATTGCATCCATTTTCTATCATTCAACCTGGTTAAACAGTGAGTAAATGTGTGGATGGATGGCAGATTTTTTTTTTTTTTTTTTTACAACTATTTCTTTGCAGTTGTTTTACATGGTTGAGATTGTGTGACATATTAGACCAAAATTCATTTCAGCTCAAATTGAAATATTCCAAAACAATATAATGCACATTAGAAATGGAACCAATTTGCTTTCACTCTTGTTGATACCCACCATAGCAAATCCTTGAAACTATTTGGACAGATTAAAAGATCTAATGCATGGTTCACTAAAATGTGTCTTGAATGAATGTTGCTTGGGAAAGGACAAATGAGAACAGAGGTGGAGCAATAATTCTGTGGTCACCAACTAACTCAGCTTGTTCAAGATTATAAATGGTGGGGGGGAAATAAGTCCTGTTAGCTTGCAATCTACTGCAGGCAGAAACCATAACTAATTATTAGCTACTGCTTATGCCTGAGCAACCCTAGATTTTTTTTTCCTGATTTGTAACTCAAATATGATCAAGCACCCCCACTGAGTCTTATGTAATTTAATCTGGGTAGCAAATTGAAGTTTGATCTTGATTCAACAATTCTATCCTGTTTTGTAGTTATATGAATTCTAAAAGAGAATTGACCTCAAATAGCTTTTTTGCTGGTATAATCCTCTGGCATCAAATCACATTGTGTAAAGCTGTTCATCTGAGCAACTTTGTACAGGCCATTTGCTGCTCTTCACTTCTGATTTTGTTTTTTATTTCAGCTTTCTAGAAACTAAATAATTTTTTTTTTTTTATCTATTTACAGATAAATTTACACGGACTCTCCAGCTGTTATTAAAGATTACATATCCTCACAGCAACTGAACTTGAGACAAATCTGATGCTTGGAAAATAAGGAAAAAAAAATTTTTCTCATAATTAAATAATTATTGATTGGAAGTCCTCCTTTGAAAAGGATTCAGATTGATTTTTAAAGCCTACATCAGTGATACTGTATCATCCATACAAACTGAAAATGAAAATGCATTAGTGAGCAAATGTCCAAACCCACATGCATTCAAATCAGGAATCATGACAATAATTCATATAAAGTGTTTTAAAGCAAAAAAAAAAAAAAAAGCAGAACTGAGAATATTTTACAAATTACTCAAGGGAAACAATTTACATTATTTTTCATTTTAGCCCATGAACTGAGATATAAGATTGTTTGGAAAGTAATCCTATGTTTTTGGAGACAGAATTTAACTCTTGTTATGTTTGAACAAATTTTGACTGATCTGTCAAGAAAATAATCCTTATTAGGAATAAGAAAATCTCAGTGTGATTCCATGTTCAGAATCTGAGTTTCTTTCAACAAAAAAAATAAAAATAAAATAAAATAAATAAATTGAGCTCTTCAGAGTAAAGAGGAAAAAGTTAAAATCTCTGAAGATGAATTCATTAGTTTGTGAAGATTTGCGTCAGCATCATTAACTGATACACTTTCAAACTTTCTTTTATTCAGATCATCATTTCATGTTAAAGGCCCTGTGTGGAACTGATTTCTTTTTATCAGAATTCTTTTCAGTCAGAATATTTTTACTTATTGAAAGAATGAATTTAATTGGTGGCTTTTGTCACTGCTAATAATAATGATTGTGTTCTTGACAAAGGAAGTTAATATTTATTTCTTCCTCTACAAAAATGTACAAGTTTCTGAACAATCTTGTATGAATTTATTTTCACATAGTAGACAGGAAATATTTTTATTTCAATGGTTCTATAATCCTGTAAAATGCTCAATGAATAATTTGGAAAAAGACAGTTTTTCTGGAGACATCTCAATACCATATTTTTTTTTTTTTTTTTTTTTAGTCCATTATAAAGTGGTAAATAAAATTAGTTTATAAACTTGCTGAAAAATCAGTTTGGGGAAAAAAGTGTCTTGTATGATTTTTTGACTGCTGCAACTTTCGTCATTCTCACAGAATAATAAAAAAAAAAAAATAAAGCCAGATTTTTCAACCAAAGATAAAATTGATGACTTGGAATCTTCACAAAAAAATTTCATCATATCTTAGAAGATAAATAGGAGAAAAAAAATGAAATTATAAGAAGAAAACTTTTTTTATTGGATGACAGATTTGTTGTCAAAATTTATTTTTATGAATAATTACATGAAAAATGATAACTGAGTTTCAAAGAATCCCCCCGCCCCCCAATTAGAAAAGCTTTAAAAAGTTACTATTATTGTACTGAAAAAGTTTTTTTTAATTTGTTAAATAATAGATTAAATTAGCAGATTAAAAAAAATTTTTTAGTGAAAAATTGAAAAGGGTCTTTTGAGAATTTTAATTATTCAATAGCAAAGTAAATTTGTATATTTGCTGAAGTGAAAAATTACCTGGAAATGGTCAAATATTTTTAATATGCACAAAAGACCATTTCATCTTTAAAAGTCAAAGGAAACTGGAGAGAAAAAGGATCTTAGACAAAATTTTCATTTTGTATTTAAAACGACTTTGGAAAGTAATTTTTTTATTAGTATTTTAATGCATCAACATTTTTAAACCACTTTTTGTAAACATTACTCTGGATTAAAAACAAATTTAAAAAAAATAACCTGGCTTTTCATAAATTTTATTTTTTTTTTTTTTTTTTTTTCAGGCTTACAAGTTTTTGAAAAGTATCCCACACCCACTTACTGGATTCGGCTAATGAAATTTTAAATAAGAGTTTAATCGGTCAAATTTCTTGCCGGTCAAATGTGATTTACTGGTTTAAAAAAAAAAAAAAAAAAAATGGAAAGGTTGTCTGCAAACAGCATGAATCAGAAATAAGTGTCCTTATCCTCAGCTGCCTTACCAATTAGGCTACAAAAACCTACTTAAATCTAACCATAGAATTTTAATCTAGCCACACACTTATTCTCCAAACCAGACTGCTTACTAACAATGGACAACCTGGGGACTGATAAAAACAAATGAAGGAATATATGTAAAAAAAATTTAAAGCACTTTCCTGGAAGAATCAATGCATGAATGTGCAACAAAACTTACCTCCTTCCAATATTAAAAATATGTACAGATTATGGAAGCAATTATTTACAAAGTCTATTTTGATAATGATTTTACTATAGAAATTAGTCTCTTCCATATTTTATTTCTTTTAAGATCTTGACATTGAAACCATATCCTGAATTTTTAATGTATAATTTCTTACTTAATAGTTGTAGAATATGAAAAAGAAAAAAAATGACTGTAGCACTGCTATAGAAAGTAAGATGGATAAGTCAGTAATTAAGAATAAAAATGCTTTATCTCAAAGTTGAATTTTTTGGCTGCATTATTATTAATGAATTTTTTTTTTTTTTTTATGGGCAACAACTAATATTCCTGGAATAATAGTGTGAGTAATCAACTTGCCTTGTAAGATAATTTTTTTTTTCCAAGATGACACATCGAGTTTGTGAGGCATGTGATGTGATCTCATTCGAAACCACCTTTTTATTTTTTCTTAATTCTCAATTCCGGAAAGTTAATTTAAAACCTGAAAAATAGACTAAAAATCCTGGAAGCAACAAAGAAAATGGGAGAACTAAGGCAAATATGACAGTTATTATCATAATAAAAAGTATTTAACTGATAACCTTCCTCAGTGATATAAATCACAACTTCTGCAATCAACCAACTGTTTCATTCCAAAAGCAATACAAAAACAACGTTTTAGAAAACGAACCAAGTAAAAAATAACAAAAAAAAAAAAAAAAATTTCAGCAAACTTTTTGTTGATTTTAATAAAGGGGAGATATTCTCAAAATTTAATTTCCTGTGGTAGGAAGTACAGAGGGGGAGAGATTTTTCTTTTCCCCCTTTTTCAAATACACCAGCAATTGGGTAGCACTATTTCAATACACAGCATTAACACTGATCATAGCTAGAGGTGTTGGACAGAAATCTATAACTTTTACAAACTGTATTGCATAACCACTAGTTTGTATTACAAACTGTATTGCATAACCACTAGTAAAGGAAGTAGAAATACTTGGTTGAAAAATTTTACTCTAACAATAAAATTTTTATGAAGAAAAAAAAAACAAAATTAGTTGAAAGATTTATTTTGGAAAAAGTGATCTACTGTGGAATTGTAAGTGGATTGCTGAGACAAAGAAATATTAAATGGCATTTCATCTCTGCACTCCTTATCATACATTCCAAGATTTTTCTGCAATCAAGAAGGTGTTAATCGTATGTCCTTCCTGTTCTTTGATCAATGTGAGATTGTTGTTGTGCTTGTCTTTAATGGATTCAGACTGTTCTATCTGTTCATTAAATTGAATAAGAATTGGTACGTTTTGCTTTCGGGAAGTCATGGTAAGTAAGTAGAGAGAGAGCATTAAGGGTTCAATTCTTGTGCCAGCCAAAGATCTGTAAATGTCATAATAGATGCTTTTGTCTGTTTTCATTATCAAATGCATTTTTGGTGCTGCAAGTTCAGTCTTAATTAAGAAAGTTATCAACTTTTAATTTTAGACTTGTTAATAGTTAACTAAATGGGGTTATGAAGATTGGCATAACACAATCATCTTAATAAGGATTTGTCTTAAAAATCAGCATTTGAAATCCTAGGCTTGAATACCAACCCTTGCTGCTGATAGAAAATACCCCCCCCCAAAAAAAAACCTGATCCACTGAATAAGCAAATATATTATGACGCATTTTCTATGTTTTTTGTTTTAATTTTATTTTTATTCTCAAAAATTGTGTGGTGAAATTGCAATAAGTTTAAGATACCTCATCCAACAAGTGTTCAACAAGGCAAATAAATTTTGTATATAAAAGTTAGTCAATTGTTAGAAAAAGTTAAAAAACAAATAAATGATAGAAAATGTACTTTGGGACACTTGAAAAAATTTTTACTTTATTAAAATAAAAGCATAGGTAAATTTTTTTGTAACTTTTATTGTTTAGTACAAATATAATTTGTATTCTACTTGATTTCAAATTTTTCTTCATCTTCATCCCCTGAATCTCCATTCGTAAGGAGAAACCGATTTGTATTCTCGTCAAACAAAACAACAACTTTTTGATAACGGTATGCCCAGCATAATTTGTTGTTAGACTGAGCATAGTATATAATAGCAACAGCAGCAATAAGAACCAGTGTAAAGATACTAAATAACACTGAAAGAATAATAAAGGTTTTTTCATTTTCTTTCTGAAAAGACCTGGATTTTGTTGTGTGATTTAAACACATATCTGAAAAAGAGAGAGAGAAAAGAATAAAGTGAAAAATTATGTCAATTTTTCAGAGAAGCGCTGAAAGAGAAACAAACATTCCTTGGAAGTGTCTAGCAATTACACCTCCTGATATACAGTGCTAATTAATATTTTCATTACTTTACCTATTAAGTACTAAACCATGTTAATTACATAATTTCCCCACTTTGGAAATTTGCACCTGATCTTCATTTTATCCTCCACTGCTGTGACTGCCTTTTCAGTATTGCTGGAGGAATCCTCATTTTGCTATTCTTAGCAAACACACATCAGTGAAAAAAAAACATTGGTGCCAAATATACTATTTTATATATATATATATATATATAGAAAGAGAGAAAGAGCTTTTGGCTTTCCAATTTTGTGGATGCTAATGTGCTGGTGTCGAGCTGTCGGTTCCTAAGAACTGAACTGCTTGACCCTCATATGTTGAATACGACAGGAGAGTCCACCATATATATATATATATATATGGGAAAATGATATATTTTATATATCAACAACAATTATAGGGAACTCTATGACAAAAGTGGAAATAATTTTTGTGTGGCACATTTCATTCGTTAGGTCTACATCAGACTAAAGTGATATTCATATGACTACACATGCATAGAAAAGAACAGGTATGCTAAGAATTTGAAATTTAACTCCTTCCTTGCTAATTATTAAATTACTTGTAAGGTGTTCTGCAGTTGCAGACCCCAGATGCATTTATATCTTTTGGTCTTTGAGCTTTGAAGATCTGTTGGCTTTTTTTTTTTTTTATAATTTTCTTTTAATTTGCCATTTTATAGTGAATATTGAAAAAAAAATTTTTTTTTCTCTGGTTCTTCCTATCTTTGTTTGAATACATTATATACATTTTTAATATGTCCATATTAAAAAATTTTATATTCAGTTTATAATCTTACCGGGTTCATCACAGGAAATCAGTCGGCTGTCTTTGATACATTGTTTGTTTATCATTTTGTACGTGGGTCGACAGGAGATACATTGTAAAGTGCTAGGTCCATAGCACCTCATGCAATATTTGTGACATCTACAAGGTATGAAGAAAAAAAAAGAAAATATAGAATTGGTTGATAATATAAATGAAGCAAAATTAAAAACAAAAGGAAAAAAAAGCCTTTATTGGTTCCTTCAACAAGCTAACTTGAATTAGTATATTATATAGGTAATTCTTGATAAGTCAATTGTCAAGAGTACATTTTCCTATCAAGAAACTCTTATCTAATTCTTCAGTGTGTATTTATCATTTTGAAACATATTTTTAAGATTTTCAAACCCATGAATTTAAATAAAAAAAAAAAATCCTCATTTTACATAGAAGAACTAACTCAGACTTGTGGAAATTCCATGGGTGTTGACATCTAACCTTCTCCATGACCTTGTGCCTGTCATCTCATTTTTCATTACCTGTATATAATTTTTATCTAAATATTAGACAAAGATGGATTAATTTTGCTGCATCCTTTCTCATGCTTATCTCCCCACAAAGAATTTCAGTTTTTTATGTGTTTTATCTCTCTGCATTTCAATCTTCCATGCATTGTTTCTTGATACACACCCAGTAAACCAGTCCCTCCAGATATCTAACACTTATTTGGATGTTTAAATCCCCTGTTTGTATACTCTTGCTGGATAACATGCACTCTCCCAGAAACTGTAACTAAGGTCTGCTCAGCATAATTACATTATAAACCATAGGTGGGCTCTGTGGGTGTTGAACAAACACAAATGTGCCTGAGAAGGCGTCTGCAACAGGGATTATCTAGCTGTCCTAGTAAACTGGCATTCTCGGATGACATCCTTGTTGTTGTTGTTGCTGACATAATATTTTGGTTGATTCATTCTTCAGCCTTCATCAGGTATAACTGAAATGGAAAACTGCCTTCTCCAATAAATGATTCAAGTTAGGTTTTCTTTTTGTTATGGATTTCACCTGGAATATTTGTTGTTAACACAAAGTTAGCTATGTTAGTGATCTTAGTAGGTTTGCCATGAAAATTTTTAACATTCATTATTAAATTATTTTCAAAAGAAGTCCAAAGCACAATAAATGTACATATCTAAAGCAAACCCACTTTAAATTGATTATACGAGTATATGTAAATGGCATGGCCACTCATAACCGAGGCTGCCAGTCTACTAGGGTGGCTAGTTAATCCCCGTTGCTTGCTCAGGCTCATTTGTGTATGTTCAACACCCACAGAGCCCACCTGTGGTTTATTCTGCAATTATGCTGAACGAACCATAGTTACAGTTTCTGGGAGAGCGTGTATTACTAAGTGCGATCGACAGTCTGAACAAGGCTATCACGCTCAAACCCACAACCACAAAAATTGACCATGGTGAGATTCAAACTCGAGTCTCATGGTCAGAAAGGGAATGTTCTAACCACTCAGCCATGTGTCCATATGAGTATATGATTGTTATAATAAAAATAAACATGATGAGGTTTGGTATAATTTGTAGATTTACTTCAATTTTATTAAGGAAATAATGAAAATATTCTCACATCTGCAGATAAAATTAAGGAATTTCAGAGAAAAATTAGTGTCCTGGAAGGAAAGGATTCTTTTAAACCTTTCCTTCCATAAAAAGATGTAAACTGGATAAAAAATCATATTGAATAAATTTTACACACTTTACATTCATTATATACAAATGTTTTCTGGATTGGGTGAGAAATCCCTTTCTTTTAAGCTGTATATACATTGGCAAATTGAAATATTGCAGAAGAGGAAGAGTTAACAGAAATGACAGAGGATTGCAATGAAAATATTCAACAACAGATATCACATTATTTTGGTCATCCCAAATTTCCAAATATTACAAAAAAAGTAATAGAAATACTTCTTCCATTCTCATTGTAATGTGTGTGAATCATGCTTTTTTTTTTTTAAATAATATTAAAAATAAAAAAACAATCACAGCTTGGAAAAAGAATTAAAAATTTGACCTTATTTACATTATTCAGACTATTGTTCTCATCTTTGTCACCATATTTATTACGTTTCGACCGTTGTACACTCTGGCCTTCTTCACATGGTTGGAAAGTTGAACTGAACCCTTTATTTCACTCACTGGTGTAGACTGTTCTAGTTCCATGTGCATCATACTTATTCTAAAACTCGGGTTATGTGTGTGTGTGTCCGTTTATATATTGGATTGGATTTCCTAAATTTTTCAACCGATTTCAACAAAACTTCACAGGACTACGTAAAATTACCTTGCGGTGGTTCTGACAGTGCCAAAAATTGGAAAAACACAATTGTTTTTGCACAAAATCTATTTGAAAACACGATTAAGAGGCATTAATGAAAGGGGGACAACTCATATAGCGTTATACTTATTATAAAACTCAGGTTGGTTGTTTGTGTGTGTTCGTTTATACATGGGATCGGATTTCCTACATTTTTCAACCGATTTCAAAAAACTTCACTTTTTTTTTTGGCAGGTAGAGTTTCTTATTGTCTTGCACACTTTTTCTTTATTTTTACATTCAGAATGCTTTAAAAATTCCATTGTTTATAATAAAATTCTATTCAATCGGTAGACTCATAACGATCGAAAACAATGTTTTTGTTTGAGTTTGGGTTTGACCAATTCGTAAAAAAAAAACAAAACAAAAAAACAAAAAAAAAAAAAAAACTAATTAAGACGTGCGTGTTCGTCAACCTTAAACAATAATCTTTGTCAATTTTATTTTTCAGTCTTTATGATGGTCGATACTTGATCTATCTCTTACTGTTACATCCCCGGGCAACGCCGGGCTCTACTGCTAGTGTTTAATGGATGTCAGTTATCAGTTATCTCCTGTTAATTTCCCTCTGAAAGTTCTCCACTGCCTTAACCAGGTATTGAACTCACACTTTTTGGGTCCTGTCACTGGATCTAACTAACGCCTTTATTCACTGTGCCATGTGTCCTTGACATCCATTAAACATGGCATGTGAAACTAGAACAGTCCATAGAGCGAAATAAGTTCGACATTCCAACCACCTGAAGAAGGCCGGAGCGTACAATGGCCGAAACATTGTAATAATTATGGCGACAAAGATGAGGACAATAGTCCAAATAATGTAAATAATGTACATAATACCTCATCTTAGAAATATAGACAAATTTGACCTTGCAAAGAAGATATTCTGAAAAAAAAAAAAATTATCAAGCTCAGATATCTCATTAAATATTAAATTACAATAAGCAGAAAAATAAATATTTATAAAATAAGTTTTTTTTCCAGAATTTTAGTTATTGTAAGGCACGGTGGAGTAATGGATAGCGGCTTGGATTGAAGAATTGGAGAGCCGAGTTTGCCATCCAGTCGAATCCATTACATTCACTTACGTGCTAATACCCTTGCTAAAGGTATGAATCCTCTTCTTCTCCCACCAGCTATGGGTAAATAGCAAGACAGACCAAGTTCTATAGCCTCGGATGGCAACTGGTCTACTGCAGAAAGAAATGGCAATCTACTGCGAAAAAAAAAAAAAAACTGCCTCGACAGTCATGTATTGAAAGGAACATGATTGTCTAAGCATGTATCACACATGGCACATAACTGATTATAATCATTTTGTTTGTGTTAATAAATAAATCATAAAAAGTATACTCTTTTTTGCTCATCATAATTTAAGTGTGTCGTGGAAGTTTAACTAAAGGTTCAAGTGTGTCATGAGATAAAAAAATAGGTTGAAAAACATTGTTTTATATGGTTAGTGTTTTGTTTCTCTTTCTTTCTTTTATCTCTATCCCTTCCCCATTTCCTGTATTATTATAATTTATATATCTGCATGATAGTGACTAATAACAGCATGCCTTTCACTTGTCAAAACAGTGTGCAAAGTCCTGTTTTGGGATTGCCATCAACTGCTTTGCTGTGTTCATCTTGTCCTTGATGTTTCAAATATGATTTTAGTTTTGGGAAAAGCCAGGAGTCTTAGAGAATCAAATCTGGACCAGAGGTAGGATGACAAATATAACATGATGCAGTGTTTAGCCAAAACGATTTGGCTTGCAATTTAAAACTAGCTTCCCTCAAACATTGCAAATTCAATGGTCACACAGTATACAAACTCATTTGACAGTATTTCTCTGCTGGCTGAGAAGCCTACAAGAGAATGTTTTGACTGGTTGCCATGTGACATCAAAGACCAAACAATGGGTTCTGAAGACATTCAAAATGGATGGATTGTTTCTAGACAAGTCCTATTGACCATTCATGAAAAGGAAATTATTTTTATAGTTAATTTTATCAAAAGAACTGTTTTAGAGTGGGACCATTTTTTTTATTATCACTCATATCTATAAAAAAAAAAAGTAGTTGATGTCTATCAATTTTGATATTTGAGAGTCTTAATAAATAAGTTCTGCCTTTCAGAAAGTTCTTATATTGGGTTTGGTTTGGTTTACTTTGTTTTATGGCATACCAACATCAATGGGTTATTTGATGCGACAAGATTTTTACTATAGATTCATATAACTAAATGATATATTCTTTGTAAGAAATCAGTTTGTAGGAGATGAGGTTTGACATATTTTTATAAAGAGGGTTTGTTGAGAGTGTGGTTTGGTTTATTTTTGTTTTACTGCATATATCAATGGATTATATAGTGCTGACAAGATTTTTATGACAAGTTCGTGTGAATAGAATATGTATCTTTTTTGTAAGAAATCAGTTTGTAGGTCAATGGTATAACTGGTAATATTTTTATAAAAATGTGCTGCTGGTATTTATACTATAAAAATGTATTTTTACACTTTTATAGTGTTTTGACCCCAGTTTGGGGGGTTAACTATGTGCTACCACCCTGGGTCAGGGTGGACCTGGGGATAACAGTAATTAAGTGGTATTTCCATGCTCCTCAAAACCTCACGATCAGAGGCCTTACTTCTTATATTGGGGAGACTACTTTTAAGCTAGGTGGGATGAATGTATATAGAAGTTACTTTGTGATATCGAAGCAAACAAATTCACCACAATATTGTGCTCTGTCATCATCTTGTGTCCAAATGTAAAAAATGATAACTCTTCATCTTAGAAATGAACATTCGTGTATAAAACTCTTGATTCTGTCAATGTTTATAAATATGCTAAATAGAATAATAGCATCTATTTATATCCTTTTATTTTGTTTATATCTTTCAGCTGAATAGATTTCCTGAAAAATTATGGCAAATAAAACTTTACATTTTAAAAGAATAAGTTTCATAAATTTCCTACTCAGAGGTCATATTCAAGGGAATATTAGCTTACCTTTTACATATTGGACTGTTACGGCCACCAGTGATGTCCTGGTAGAATCCTACAGAACAAGGAGCAGGTGTGCAGGAACCATTTTTAATCACAAAGTTAGCCAGGCAGCTATTGCACTGACTACTGCTGGGTCCATTACATGTGGCACACAAGTGGAAACATGGGTAACACCTGCAATGTTTTAAAATGAAACATTTAAACTCAAAAGATTTTAATGTCTTTATGCACATGCAGAATATACAAATTAACAAACATGAAAGCAACTCTCAGTTGCTTTAGATATCTCAAAGGCATTTGACAGAGTTTGGAATACTTGTCATCTTCAACAAATTTTTGAACTGATTCAAATCACAAAATGAAAGTTGCCTAGAATGGCCACTCTTCTTGATCTTTTTTCATAAATGCAGTTGTTCCCCCCAAGGCTCTATCCTTGGACATACGTTATTTCTAATTTTTATAATTGACCTTCCTGATGTCTTGTCGGTATCTCTGCTGATGACACAACTATTTACTCCTGTTTTAATAGTAAGTCTGATTGGTTTGATAAGGTCAAATTGGCAGGTGGTCTAAAAATGACCTACAATCTGTTGTTAAATGGGGCAAGGAGTGGCTTGTTAATTTTAACAACTCAAAAATGAAACTGCTCTCTTTTAATGATCTGAGAGAAACCTTTTAATTTCCATCAGCATGGCTGATGCTAACCTCTAGAAGAGTGACACATTGCAGTTTCTCGGACTGATATTTTCAGCTGACATGAAGTAGAAAAATTATATTGAATCAATTGCTAAGTCTGCAGCTAAAAGAGTTGGTTCACTATATCATATTAGACAATTTTTCTCACCAGAGTCTATCATTTTTAAGTCTACCATTCATCCTTGCTTTGAATAATACTGACACATCTAGCCTGGTGCTTCTGCTATGTATTTAGAGATTCTTGATAAAATCCAAAGAATCTGCAATGTTATTGGTCTTTTGCTCAGCTTCAATCCTTTTCCCACTGCCATAATGAAGCTACTCTGTGCTTTCTATAAATACTTTCATGGTAATTGTTCTTATGAACTTTCTGCTATGGTACGTAGACTTTTTGAATTTAAGCACAGTACTAGATTAGCAGCAAGGTCTCATCATTTTACAGTTGAAATTGGTAGATGTAACCGTAAGTTCTATGTTAAGAGTTTCTTCTATTACACTTCTCGCTTGTAGAACTCACTTCCAGCTTCCCAGTCAACTTTGAACTTTGATGTCAATTGTTATCTTCTGTCTCCTTAATTCTTGTTCTCTCTACTGAAGAATAGTTTTTCTTATATTCTCTAACACTCAGTACCCCCCCTTGCATCTTAGTGGCTTTATTACCTTGCTTGTGGTGAAATGATTAAGAATCAAAGAGATTTTTAAGAAATGTTATGAAAAACTTGTAGACAATGAAATAATAATAGAATTTTTGCAAAATTAACTAATAACATCTTTTGTATAATGTTACATGAATCTTAAAAATGTCTTGGGATTTAAATTCTTTATTGCAATCAATCAGTTTATGTTTTATGAAAAATTCTGAATGGATTAAAATGGTTTCCATTTGAACTTATGGAGATGAACATCAGTCAGCAATTAAAAATTTGTCTTTCTCTTCTTTCTTAAAACAATAAAAAGTAATTTCTAGACAAGATAATCACTTGCTACGGATTTATTAATGAGAATTCAAAATGAAGAAAAGATAATCTACTTTTGCTTCTCTCTCTATCTTTTTCTTTTAATAATGTTCACTCAGTAAAAGACCCAAGAGCCACTCAAGGTAGAAGGTTACTAAATAAAGTGTGTGGTATGGATGTAAGATGAGAAAGAAAGAAGTGAAGATTATGAGGACGTAGAGGATAGATAATGACTGACCCTAGACTTGAAGAGGTTAATATTATAGTGATCTGAGGAGCATCCATATAGGAGTCTGTTCCACAAAACAGTGGAACAAACAGGACACTTATTAAAATTTGGAAAATTAAGAGACCTCCTCCTGCATTTTATTTGATCCCTATCCTACAGTTTATTAAAATTCCCTGACAACAAACAATGCATGTCATGAAAAATAAATGTTTATTGATCTTGATTGTGTATTAATCATATATTTTGTTATCTTAGAAATCTGAACACATTCCTTCTGGATTTATATGTATTTATGAATACATTTTAATTATTACTCTTGTCGGAATGAAAGTACGCAGCATTTTTATTTGACCACTCCTCACACCTAGTTTATTAAATTATTGGAAATTGAAAGAAACCCCTCTTATTTTATACCAACCTCTTTATTCAAGGGGTAAGAGTAAATTGAGTATGCTGGAGAAAATGTAACAATATGTCTACTGCACAATTGATTTGTACCATGTACAAAGTGGGCTGAGCTGAAACACAGTAGCTATTATTGCTATTTATAGACAACGAAATATCTGGTGGACATCTTAAAAGTGGCATCCCATTAATCTAAAGGAAATAGAGAAAATAAATAAAAACTTTTGGGATCAAGTGCCACTTGGCTGGAAGTTAGAAAGTTTCAGTTGCAGGCTTATTAGCAGAATCCCAGTTAAGATGGCCAAAGAGAGTTTGGGACTGACTATTAGGTAGAAGTTTCAAGTCACCAGTAGGTGAGTTGCAAGTAGCATATTGTGATGTAGAAGTGGGCAGAAGAATGGTGGGAGGAGGAATTGTTGCTTGCTGAAGGGAAGAGTTGATTTGTTAGTCTGTTGTAGTAGAAGCTGTCCCAAGTGCCACTTACCTACCCTAACTACCTACCTACCTATGTCTCTAGACTGTGCAAGTGAATCCCTGAATGAACAATCAAATATACTTATGTTTTCATTTCACTATGTGATGTTTCTTAGCTTATGTTCACATTGATGCGGTGAGTGTCTCTTTATACTATGCTTAGCTTTTGGAATGCATCTTTGGCTATCTCAATGTGGATTCCAGTGTTGCACTTTCCATCTATCTTCGCAGATATTTCAATTTTTGTACTTGTTTGATTTTGGTATCCCCGATTTGTAATTTGCATTTTGGGCTGTGGCCATTTTGCTAACAACCATGCATTCTGTCTTCTTGTAGTTTATGTTTAGTATTTTTTATTCTTGCTTTACTGTACTAAAAATCTCAGGATTATTACTACTACTACTTTTCTCTTTCTTGCTTCTCAAAATAGTAATTGTCTTAGGAGCTTCTTGGTACACTAGTGTTTCTAATTGAAATGTTAGCTTTTGAGCATTATCTTTTCCATATTTTCATTAAGTCCCATCTCTGTGCGGAATCTTAATTCAATTTTATATTTTTACTATTTCAAAATGTTTGATTGTCAATTTAATTTTGGAGTTATGTTTATAATATAAACATATCTCATTCCCATCTGCAAAAATTTCTGTATCTGTAAACACACTCATTTAAATGTTCTAATTAGTAAGAATTACTTTCATATTTCCTTAACTAGAACTGTCAAGTTCACACTCCTCCCCAATCTTTTGAACCATAGTAGAAGTTTATCCCTTGTTTCCTGTTTAGGATTGGGTTTCTGGTTCCTTCTAAAGTCTATTTCAACTCTATACTTCTAATATCTCTGCCTAAAACTCTGATTTACTATTTATTTACATTTTTTTCTCAATGGGAGTAGATAGGTTTGCCTATCATACAGTTCACACACCTGTTTGATCTTCTGGACAGGAGTAGAGGTTTATCTCTTGTTTCCTGTTTAGGATTGGGTTTCCAGTTCCTTCTAAAGTCTTTTCCTTCTCTTCCAATTCTGGTGGCTCCTTGTGTCTTGCTGGCATTATCACCTTGTTTGGGGGTGGTGCCACTTACTGTGTAATCCTTTAACTCGAGTGGCTCTTGGGCCTTGTACAGGGTGAACATCAAAAAATATCTCTACAACATTATAACTTAAATGTAAACAACTAGATACAAAAATTTTGGTGCTACTTTGATTAGTTATCTATGTGTCATGCATCTACTTTGGTTTGTGATCTATGTCATGAAATGCACTTAGACTCTTGTTGGTGGATGATGAGAAAAGAAGCTCCTGATTTCTATTTAGTAGTTTTTTTTTTTTTTTTTATGCGCTGTTTATTACTAGAATATTATTAATAGAACATTTTTTTAATATTTTAATTACATTTTCTCTATGTTATATATAAATATTATGTTTTACTATGTAGATACCAGAGGCACGGTGGAGTAATGGATATTGGCTTGGATTGAGGAATCAGTGAGCCAAGTTTAAATTCCTGTCAAATCTATTACACTCACTTACGTGCTAATACCCTTGGGAAAGGTATGAATCCTCTTCTTCTCCATCCCAGCTATGAGTAAATAGCAGGACAGATTTGGTTCTATAGCCTTGGATGGCAACTGGTCTACTGCAGAAAGAAATGGCAACCTATTGCAGGAAAAATCTGCCTCATCAGTCATGTATCGAAAGATTGCCTAACCGGGTATCATGCATGATACATAACTGGCTGATGTAGATATCATTCCAAAATAATATTTGTATGGTGTACATATTTTTTTCTTTGTTGATAACAAACCAAATTAGCAGTAAAATTTTAATTGGATGAGCATTAAATTTTTTGTTTTTTGTGTAAAACTGTTTTTCTAATGCAAAGAGGATGAATTTTGACTGGTAATATTGAATGTGTTATGAAAGGAAAAAAAGAAAATTTTTGATTTCTTTTGTATTCATCAAGAAATGTATAATTTTATTACATCCAATAATAAATAATTGCATGAGGGAGACTAGGACAATTAATGAGAGGAAAGAAAAAAAAATATAAATTTTCTTTTTTTACTCACACATCATCAATCCGATACTCATTAAGGTCACACTTGTGGGTCTGAATACATAGGCCATTAGATAAATTGTATCCCTGCAAGCAACTAGTACAGTTTTTGGCACTGGATTCACAAGTTGTACATGGTGACTGGCAGGATTTGCAACGCTTTTCTTTTTGGTCTGGAAAAAAAAAAAGAAAAATTAATTAATGAACATTCAATAATTTAAACGAGTTAAAAAAAAAATAATTATTTATAACTCAGCCCCACATTTACATTATTCTTTTATTTGTTAGTACTTTTTTACAATTTTGTGGTTGATTTTGTTTAGTGGCATATCAACCTCTATGTGTTATTAAAGCTGAAATATAAATATTTTGAATGAAATTGTATGCCTTTAACTACAGATAAAATGTATTGTTGGTCATTTTGCTATAAAATGTATTGTTCGTAATTCTAGTATAAATAGGTATTGTTGGTAATTTTTTCTTTTTACATAAAAATGTATTACTGGTATTTTATACTTTCATAGTGGTTTGGGGGGGGTCACTATTTGCTCATAGCTGGGACCCTAACAGGGGCTACCACGCAGGGTATTGGTGGACCTGGGAACAATGGCAATTAAGATGTGGTTCCACAATCCTCAAAACCTCCAACTTCCCAATCAGAGGCCTTGATGCCAGATATGGTTTATTGTCATATCCAGGACTTTTTTTTACAGTTTTATAAAACTGAACCAAAATTCTAACAAAGTCATCTCCAGGTAACTATTTTTAGTGTTTAAGCACTTACACTACTGATTGGGATATTTGTACCATAACATAATGCCATATCTATTTTTGTATGAGTTACAATAAGAAATTACTAAAATATTACATTTGAAATTTCTCACCAATAAAGAATCCATCATTGCAAATTTTGGAGCATACATTATTCTCAGTAAGGTAGTGGCCATCTTTACATGATTGACAATGTTTTGGTAAAGGTCCTGAACAAGTTTTACAGGAACTGTCACATGAATAGCATTCACCTGTTTCAGGATTACCATAAGAGGTCTCAGAGCAAAATGCTACACAGGGACTGAAAGAAAAAAAAAAAGAGTTATAAACAATACTGAATTCTCAGAACATTGAATATCAGAACATTAAATCTATATGGTCAGTTAAAAAAATATAAAAGCAGGAAATGAACAGACTAAATATTATTATTTGAGGCATATATGAAAGAAGGTGGACAAACAATGGAGATTTCCTCAGTGGCAAACACTAGATCATGTACACCGATAGAAAGAAAAATGAGAGATATTAGACCAAGACATGAAAAAATGTGTTAGAAGATACTGTCAACTATCTGAAAGAATTCTTGCTGTTAAATTGAATGGAAATAGTTGTTTATGCACTGATAGCACAGAACACAGAAGAGGAAATTGAAAAATTTTATGCTAAATTAGACAATGCCAAGGCTAAATGCAAATCACAAGAAATTACGATCGTTATGGGAGACGTGAATGCCAAAGTTGGCAAGGAGAGAGTGTGGAGAAGTTCCAAAGGGTTCTTAGTATTATTTATGGGAAAATTCAGAAATATATAAACAAAATCAAAGATATAAACAAATATGTTCATTTGATTTTGATTGGAGTGAGTCTTATGTAATTTGGGTTGGTGAAAATCCATTTGGCTCGGTAGTTGATAGTTTACAAGTCGGACATTGGTAGTAGTTGAGGGTGTGTTTACTTTGTAAACTTGTTGCAGACGTCAATCTGTTATGTTTTCTCAGCCCTCAGTAGGGTGGAAAAATGTCTTAAGCAGATGACCCTCTAACTTCTTCACATGACACACTGAGCTGGTTTCTCTGGTGGCGTCTTCACTCTGTCTCTTGGCTGTCTGTTCATATCCCTTAAGAAAGGGCTTCAGACTGTTGGTGCAAAGATTGGTTTTGGCTAACATCAAAAGTCTCTTTGTTTTCTTTTTTTTTTTTTGATTAGTCCAAATTCTTTTATTTTCTGGCATTCTTTTCTTTTCAATTTTTTTATAGCAGAAATTACACATGGAACCTCTTATTTTGGTAGATTTCTAATCACAATGGCTAGGCACTGGTCCAGCAAACTTTTGCCATTTTGCAGCTGGGTTCAGTTTTTCCTCTTTTTATTTGAGGGTTGCCTTCTCATTAGCTTAGAGAGAAGTTTTTATATATATATATATATATATACACAGAGAGAGAGAGAGGTATTAGTTTTATAGTAAAGCAAATGCCTTATTTTATATATTTTTTTTTATGTGGGCTCACTACAAGACAGTGAAATAGTTGGTAAATTTGGACTAGGAGCTTGTAATAAACACAGGGAAAAATGGGTCCAGTGCTGCACAGTAAATGATCAGGTAGGAGTCAACATCTGGTTTCAGGAACACCCAAGTTGTATATGAATATAGAGAAGCCAGAGAGGAGAAACAAAAAAACTAAATCAACTACATAATCATCAATAAGAGATTCAGGAATGCAGTTTTACCCTGCAAAAACATACCCAAGTACCAAATTCAGGTGTGAAACTACAGAAATTGAAGAGGGCCAAAGCAGTACCCAAATTGTAATATGACAAGCTCTTAAATGACTCAAATGTGAAGGAGGAATGAAATGAACAGTGAAATTAGTACTGGCCAAAATGAACTGAAACAAAACAGCTGAAGTGAACGGAATTGTAATAGAAATGCTGAATGCCTTAGAAGATTTAAGCATTAACAAGATTACAGACAGACATAAATGAAATCTACAACAGTGGTGATATAGTGGAATACCTAAATAGATCGATTTTTATAGCACTGCCTAAGAACCCAGATGCAAACAAATGTAAACTCCATCAGACAATAAGCCTAATGAGCCGTATAACAAAACTTATCATCCAAATTCTGACAATTATACAGGAAGTAGGGCAAGAACAGTGTGTGTTCATTAAAGACACTGGAACAAGGAATGTGATATTTAAGCTCAGAATTATATAAAAAAGAACAAATGCAGAAGGTGTGTGTATCTGTGTGTTATTGATTTAGAAAAAGTATGTCACAAAGAACTGTTAGAATTGCTAGGTAACCTTAACATATTTGAGAACATACACATCGAGGCACTTCTGGGAGACCAACATGTAAATTACAAATTGGAGATACCAATTGATACAAGTACAATAATTGTATTTACATGAGTAAACAGATGGCAGAACAAGGTTTAGGAGAGATAACAAAAAGGTAAAATTTATTAAGAGCTACAAAGGACAGGAAATTGTGGAGAGCCATAATCACCAACATCCTGAAAAAACACAACTCATAAAAGAAGATGGATACATAAAAAGATAACTATAGATTTAAAAAATATATAAAAATGATGATGGAACAACTGCAAAATCTTTTTATTTCACTCTCTCTTGCCAAAAATCCATGTTGAGGTTTTTTTGTTAAAATTACTTGTTATTTCAGTTTGTTTTTGTTCATTTGTTTTGTTTGAAAATCATCAAACTAATGAATTATTTTATTTTTTCTTTCAGTTTTTTCTATGAAGACTTTGCAATAAAAGTTGCACATAATTTAATTTTTACAATTTGAATAACAGAATTTCCTGAAAATTTTGAAAATTTATGAAATCTTAAAAACTTGGATAAATTTAAAAATGTGATGCACTGCTATTTTAACCATTTAGAACTGGCTAACAGGAAATTTGTCTTGAATAAGAGGATTAAAAAAAAAAAAAAACATTCCAGAGCCAAGTTATACCTACCTCCAACCCCCCCCCCAAAAAAAAAACTCAGTTTTAAATGCAAAATAAATACAATACGGCCTATATTGGTTATACAACAATCACTCTTTCATGTAGCCTCACATGTCATTTATCTGATCAAAAAGCCATTAGACAACGCATTAACAAGCACTATAAGAATTATAATAATATTAGAGAGATCTGTTTTTTACTAGAATACTTAATAAATCTAATTGCAAAAAATGACTACAGATTATTGAAGTCATTTACATCCAACTTAAGCAACTATATCCATAAATAAATAGGTCCGAGACATAATCTTCTTGAATGTAAATAAAAAATGAATTAAAAAAAAAGGTCAAATGACTTTCTGCATTCATGATTTAGTTTAAAAAAAAAAAAAAAAGATATTTTCTTATTCATACCCCTGCTCCTGATGATGACTCATGCGAGTTGAAAACTTGAGAAAACACAACATGAATTTTGGCCAATGTATTCATATACAACAATTACATTTGTGAAAGCTTAATTGGTTAATCACACATTAGAAAAATATGATTACCAAATTTAGTAGGTAGAAAATGTCTATTGTTTTTAACAAGACATTTTTAAAAGAATAATTGATGTCTAAATATTCTTTTTTTTAGTGCTGTCTTCTTTCAGATCATGGCTTTTCATACTTTACCAACCTTTGTAGCTTTTAGCAATGTTTGTCCTTTTATGATCCCTTTCAAACCATCTTCTGCCATCCATTTAGACAAGCTAATTTGGTAATTACTCACTGTTTCCATCTTGCCTTGTCTTGTGAATGTCAAATTTTTCAAGCTTTTTTTCATTATGCCCTAGAAATTTCAACTGTTTCTTTCCAATTCTAAGTATGTGTCCTTTTTGTCCCAATTTTCCTTAGAACTCCTTTTTTGTTTACATGTTCCATCCATAGAATTCTCAATATTCTTCTTTTGTGTTGCTTGGAGTTTACATTTTATTTGTGAAGAAATTGTTCTGCATTTGCTGCATATAGGAGGATTGATATTAGATAGAAACAAAAGACTGTTGAACTGCTAACAAAATTTTTCTATTTCTTAATACTTTTAGTTTTTTAAAAAGTTTTTTTTTTAAATTTAAATCCTTTGATAAAAAATTCTTCAAAAGATAAATTTGAATTTTAACTGAAAAAGAAATTAAAACAACAAAAAATGATTACAAAGTGTGGGGGGGATACTCACCCATTTTGGCCATTCCGAAAGTGTTTACATGCATAACATTCTGAGGCACTTGGACCATAGCAGTCATTGGCACATTGTTCATGACAAACAATTAAGCTCTGAAGAAAAAGAGAAGTAACATACAGAAATATACAGACAGATGTTTTGTGTTTAATTTTTATAGTAATTATTAAAGGAGGAATAAGGATATTTAAAGCCAAAAGTAAATACTTAAATATACTCATTCTCTCAAATAAATATTTACAATTGATTGAATAGCAAGTCATCAAACTTGATTAGTTGAAGCTCCAAAAACATTTCTCCATGTACAAAAATCAGAAAAAAAAGTTTTATTTACATATATGTTTAAAATTCTGCCAATATGAGTAGGTACTGAAAAGTTCTTGAACTGATCAAGAAGACATTCAAAAAAAGTCTAATATTTGGCAAAGTGGGTTAAGCTGAGAACTTTTCAGCATCTGTTATACATCACTAATGCAGTTTTGAGATTAAATTTGCAAATTTGAATTTAATCAATATTTTTTCACTGTTTATGAAAGTCTTTGGAAGCAAAGAAGACCTTAAGTGGATAAGATGTTTATAAGATTAAATTATGAATGATTTTATATGAAAAGTCACTGAGAATTTTTCTGAGAGAAAGATGATTTTCTTGCTGAAAAAAAAAAAAAATTGATGTGAAATACATTCTCAATGAATGAAGTCTTTGTTTTTTAAAATTCATATCAGAAAACTGAATTTATAATGAAAATAAATAAATTTATGATTTTTGGTAAAATTTATTCAAAGCAGCAAATATAGTATTTTTTAAAATTTTTATTTTTGTTTAGAAAATCATAATCCCATTTTGGATAAGGTTCTCTGCATTCCTCATCTTGAAGTTAAAGATTGCTTTTATAAACCTGGGTTAGGTTCCGTCCTCTTTGAGATAAAGGATCATCATAGAATGTTTCCTTGTGGTCACACATTTAGTAAGAAATTTGCTGACAGTTGGACTACTGGAGTTTGAGCTTAAAATGTTAAATTTTGTTTTTCCTGTTGCAATATATAAGCAAAATCAGAATTAGGATTTTTAAAATAAATAGTTGACATAATAACAATAATTTAACAAGATATTTTCAAGAACTTGACAAACTTTAATCTCCTCAAGCATTTTTTGCTAGTAGGTTTCTCTGATTGTATGTCAAAATTTCACCAGGAAACTTCCACAGATATGTGTGTTTTCAGGGCTTTGCAAATTCAGCCACATCGTTTTCATAATACATTATTTTTAATGAGTTTCTTTTGCATTTCTTAGGTAATAACCAATTAATAATAAGAATAGAACCATTATATCTAAGTGTGTTGATTTTTTTCCTAAAGGAGGATTTTCTAATAAAAAAATTCAGTAACAATCAAGTAAGGAGTTGGATAATTGATATGAATAAAAAATTACCACAATATTTAACATACAACAAAGATATGTTTATTCATTAATATTTCTTTCATCTTATTTTATTTGTTCTTTATAGAATAAATGGAATTAATCATAATATTATTTGAATTTTCTTCAATAACACATTGTCAGTTATTTATCTCTGATTAGAATTTCTTTTGCTTGTCATTTCCACAACTCAAACTGTCATTCTACAAACACCAGATGTGAACTAAAGAATGAGCGTGGGGTAAAACATCACATAGATTTCTTTTACCTCATCTATGTACATTTGCCACATCAAGAGCCAACATTTACAGAAGATTAAAGCTAACGAATAATAAACTGATCCTATCCTGATTGCTTGAATGTTATTGTTATTCCTTATTGCTAATCAACACTGTTTATAAATGGCTGTCAAGTGAGAGATTGAGTAGTTGCAATGAAAACAACTGAAAGTGAGATGAACATCTTCTCCTAACAAGTCTAACAATGCTGGAAACAAAATAGCTAAACAGTCAATTTCAAATAATATATGATTGGCAATCAACTGCAAATAATATATGATTGGCAATCAACTGCAAATAATATATGATTGGCAGTCAATTTCAAATAATATATAATTGGCAAGAACACAAATAAAAAGAAACATAATAGTATAATTAAACTGAACTTTATAGTCAATAAATGAATAATTTATACTGTTTGTCTTAATTCAGGTAAATGATAATAGCAATATTATTATTTTTTTTTATAAGCTAGTATATGCCAAATGCATTCAATCTATTTACATCACCAGAGCCAAACATGATTGAAGCTGAACAGGATTTTTCTTTAATTAGTCACATAGTAAACAATAGTTTAACTTTAAAATCTTTTACAAATACTGAAAACAGAACAAAGAATGAAAAATCTTTAGAACTATTCTCATTTTTTGGTGATATAACAATAATTCTACACAAAGAGTTACATCTAAACATATTTGATAATAACTGAGCTGTCAAATCATTTTTTTATCAAAGGTGCTACCAAAATATTTACATTGCCTGATATGGGAGTTGTCCATGGAAAAGGAAATGTTCTGAAGCAAACAATATTAAGAACTAATCATAGTATCAAGGAGGCATGGTGGAGTAATGGATAGTGGCTCGGATTGAGGAATTGGAGAGCCAAGTTCAAATTCCAGTCAAATCCATTACATTCATTTACATGCTAATACCCTTGGGAAAGGTATGAATCCTCTTCTTCTCCCCCCAGCTATGGGTAAATAGCAGGACAGACACGGTTCTATAGCCTTGGATGGCAACTGGTCTACTGCAGAAAGAAATGGCAAACTACTGTGGGGAAAAAAAATCTGCCTAGTCAGTAATGTCTCGAAAGATACATGATCACCTAAGCATGTATCATACATGGTACATAACTGACTGGCTTAGTTTCAAATATGATAAAACATATTTGCAACATCCAGTAAATACAAAACTAATTTGCCTATAAGGAATTAACTTGCAGCACCCAATAAATTTAACAATACTAGAAACATTCAGATGTAGCAATGATATGTCTGTAATATTTAAATTTTGTGATAAAAAAACAAAAAAAAACAGTGTGTGAAAAGGATTTTTTCCCCCCTTGACACTATTATTATTTTAACTACCTTCACTCCTTGGCAATGTTTATTGTTTTGGAAAGTAATGATTAGAATTTTAATAAAACCTAAACATATGAAAATGAATTTAAAAATTTTCTTTGTTCTTGAGAATTTACAACAAAAATATTAAACACTATCTATCAGGTCGTTTATTTACAAGAATAATTTTATATTTACATTTTACAAACTAATACAATTAAAACAATATTTATCATTTACCAATTTATAAAGAAATAACTATGAAAACAATTTTTTATTCATAAATTTATAAACATTGACTAAGTTATTATTTACTGTTTTATAAAATTCAAATCAACTGGCAATTAGCTGGTATTTGCCAATCATTCCAATAAACAATATAATAAATAAATAATGTTATTTTCGTTGTCGATTCTCAAGAACAAAAAAATGTATAAATTCACTTTCATATGTTTAGGTTTTATTAAAATTCCAATCATCACTTTTCAAATAATAAACATTGCTGTAGTGTGAAGGTAGTTAAAATAATAGCGGTGTCAAGGGAAAAAAACAATCCTTTGGACACACTGTTTTTTTGTGGGCACAAAGTTTAAATATTACTGACATATCATTGTTGCATATAAATAGTTTTAATTGATTTAAAGTACTTATCACTGAGAGGTTAAATACAAACAACAAATATTGACTATTAATTTTCTGTAGCCGATAGATTATTTACAAAATAGGTTCTGAGGTCCTGAAACAAAGACTGATTATTAAATTTTCCCTTTGTCTTTTTATTATTAGATGCTTTTCAGAATTCTGTCATAAAAAATAAACTTAGTAAAAAGTTAATTATGAAGATGATTTTTGTTTAATATAGTTAAATTTAGTATAGAGGCTGAAACAAGGCAAGCCACATTAATATTTCTTGAAAATTGGGGAATTTTTAACAAGTAAGTTATGAAAGTAACAATAGGAGAGAAAAAATACTAAGATAGTTTTTGAAATGTAAAACTCATGATCTTCTTTCCTTGGCCAATTTGATCTGCCAGTTCAGCTGTAGAGAAAACAACTTGGTTCATTTTGGTTATTGTGGAAAGATCTCATATTATCTGGATCTTTCATGCAGAATAAAGAGAAATTGAATGAGAAATAAAAGTTCATGTTTAAACATTGTTGTTTACTGGTATCTTTATATGTGTTCCAGGGTGAAAGCCATGTAATTCTGACATGTACTTAAATGACATAACCAGTTTACATATACTGTCGTGTTCAAACATATGGGTCAGTGACATGTCTTTTGAACATACCTCATATAACTGAAAATTGTCAAGATGTATTGCTGACTGTATGGCACTTTAAAAGCACAAAAGTTAGTTTGATGATAAAATTAGGATACAATTTGACAAGAAAATATGCTCTAAACTAATGAAGTATTTAGTATTTAAAATTAATACCAGATAATTTAATTAATAAATGAAAATTATTTTTTTCTTTTTAAATAAAGTTTATCTTTGGTTAAATTAAAATTTCTTTCAACTAATGGTGAGTTTAGCTGTTTCTGTACAGGAAATATTCAGCATTCATTGTCCAAAGTGAGTTACAATTGGCTGAAATTTATAAATATTTTTTCTTAAAGCAGCTAATAAATTCAGACAAATTTACAACTTGGTGGAAATAAGCAAGAGAAATAATATGAAAAAAAAATACTAATCAAAAATGAATAATAATTGGCAATGCATGATCTAAGAAATTCAGACAACTACAGACTATTGCATCTTATTACTACTATTTTTGCTTAATTAATTATGTTTTTGTTTATAAGTTATTTTACATCTCTGCAAATATTTACTTCTGTGATTAAAAAGGTAAGATTTTACAAGTGGGTAGTCAATCCAGTAGGATAATTCTAATTTCAAATCCTTTGTTAAAACATTGGGAGACAGTAAGTAAAATGTAAAAAAATAAAAATATTTAAAAGTAAAAATTTAAGAGATGCTCATAGATAAATGTTCATTTATTCGACATTAAATTATGTCACTTAGCATCCTCCATAATTTACCCACACTTTTCTGTTAACTGAAGTGATATTTATGAGCATCTCTTAAATTTAAATATTAATAAACTAACATTATTATTTTTGTTTATAAGTACTTGTTGCAAAATAAAATCTTCACATTTGCCTTGATAAAATCTGTGAGAGGACAAAACACATCAGATAAGTTTTCCTTTTGTCTTTATATATATATATATATATATATATATATATATATATATATATATATATATATATAGGCAGCATATGTCCATTCAAACATGTTTCATTGGATAATATGTATATATTGTATCTACTTATTTTTATACTGATCCTTTCCAGTTATCTAATCAGTTAATTGAAAGTCATTAAGGAGTGTGCCATAGTTTATATTAACCTAAGTTCTTTCAACCTTTTCAAATAAATATCACTATGACAATAGAAAGCAGATTTTATTGCATTTACCATTTGAGACACAATATGTCTATTTTATTCAATGAAACATGTTTGAAAAAAAATATATATGGAGAAATATAGTTTTATGGGATAAAAGTGCACAATATCAGAGATAGAATGTATGTAAATATAAAAGTGAACATTGAAATCAACACTCAGAAGTGACAGACCATTTTATGCTAAACACAATCATCAGGTCTGTTGACTTCAATGTTCATCTTCATATATATATATATATATATATATATATATATATATATATGCATAGAAATAGTTGCAATACCAATTCACTTGTGTTAGCTAAATATGGAACAAGGCATGAGGCACCCAATGAGATTCAAACTCACTCCAGTAGTGACACCCTCTACGACAAAGAGCCAAATTAGAATGATCCATGATTATATGTGGAGCACTCTGTGTGGATCAAGCTCACTTCAGTTGCAATAGTAATATAAGACCAGCTTGTTAATCTCTACCATTGGCAAGATGTTCTTGAGTGATTGTGGATATGTTAGTGATAGTCATAAAATTATCTGACTTTTTGGTATTACTGAGTGATTGCATAATGTTACTATATGCTAGAGAGAGAGAGAGAGAAAATTATCTGCAAAATCAATATGTTATTGTTAAACTATCAAATAGATATGAAAGTACCAAAATGAAGGAAAAAAATTGATTTTCTACTTAGAACAGAACATCTTCATTGTTCAACAGCTGCCTGGCAGTTCATAATATAGGATAATCAATAACAAGATGGGAGAGCAAGAGGAATAAAATAATAATAAAAAGCCATTAACAGTAAGAATATTACTGAAGGCAAATTGACCATTAACGATTTTTGACTAGTATTTCTCACATCTAATAGCTCTTGCTTATTCACTTTGTACAACAATCTCCTTACAGATAAAGGAAAAACTTAAAGCAATAGAAATGTTGTTCTACAGAAGGATGCTGAGAATACCATGGACTGAACATGTGAGCAATGACAAATTTTTAGAGACAATGGCAGCAAAAAGGACACTTATGCTTAACATCAAGAAGAGACAAGTGAAATTTCTGGGGCACATAATAAGGAAAGAAGGCTTGGAAAATTTGATACTCACAGGACAAATTGAAAGTAAGAAGACCCAGGGAAAGCAATGTACAACCTAATTGGTGAGCTTAAGTGAATGGATAGTGGAGCAGGGTTTGGGAGAGATGACAAAAAGACACAAATTATTAAGTGCTACAAAGGACAGAAAATTGTGGAGAGTCATGATTGCCAACGTCCTGAAGGGACACAACACATAAAATAAAATTGTTTTAAATTGTAATTCTTAGATGAAGCCCTGTTAATTATTATTTCTGACAATTATTTAATTTATATTAATTTCATTTGCAATTTCAGTTTCTGTAAATTTAGAGCCTTTAGCAAATTGCATGAATTGGAAATATTTCTAATCCACATTGTTTACTAACTTAAGACTATTATTACATCTTATACATCTTGGTGTAAATAAGCAAGAGAAATAAGAAGAAAGAAATACTAGTCAAAAATGCATAATAATTGACAATGTTTCATCTAAGAAATTAAGACAACTTTTTTAATCATTTCACCCCAAGCAAGGCAATGATGTCATTAAGACACAAGTGGTTAATGAGAGTGAAAGAGAATAAGAAGACTTTAGAAGAAACCAGAAACCCAATCTTAAACAGAAAACAAGGGATAAACCTCTATTCCTTTTCAAAAGGTGGGAAATAAGAAAAATAAAATGAAAGCAACACTAGTCAAAAATTAATAATTGACAATTCTTTATCTAAAAATAAAATTCTAGATAATTTTGTGGTTGGCTGTGATGACTTCTGAGAATGTTATCAATGGAAATATCTTCTTGACAGTTTAACTTGTAGGAGCGTTTGATGAAATTACAGTTTTTATGGTTATTTATTTGTCTTATCAAGTCCAAGCTAACAAGAATGGGTTTATGTAGACATCCAGTGAAGATTCAATTCATTATGCTAACAAAACTGGTCTATCAAACTAACTTGGTAAGTCTTGTGGCCTGATTCAAAAATTTTCAGGGCATGGTGCTGTTCAGAATGGCACATTAACTTAAGATTTTAAGTAAGAAATTAATTGTAGGCAAAACACTACTCTGCCCTAAAATGGTTTCATAAGAGAAGCTTAATTTAGCAAAGAAAAAAAACAAAAAAACAAAAAAAATTAAATTTTGAAAGGAAAAATTTGTGGCAAGTGGATTTACATTAATCTATTATCTCTTAATACAATTTTAAACTGGTCTTACTGTTGTCTTTTTAAATACTAGAAAAATTATAATTTTTGAAATATCTTCAACAATGTAAAACGAAAAAATAGAACAAGTCTGTTTGAATTTTGTTAGATAAGGTATTCTAATTATTGTACAGTTTTTTTTTATGTGTGTGTGTGTGTGTATTGGGGGGGTGTTTTACTTATCCTTGTTCTGGGTTATTGCCCCTGCCCCTAATTTGGTTTCTGTAGCCTTCCTTGGGTATCTTGTGTTCTATGAGATGGTGGTGGTTGTAGTAGACACAAAGCTATGGTCAGTCATTGTCAGCATGATATTTGGAAAAGAAGGTAGTTTCAAGAACAAAAATTGGACATAATTTATGGAAGGAGACATGTTCTTCCAGAATAAGATCTGAGATGCCAGAAATCAACAGGCCAAAGAGAAAGGCTACAAGACAGATGGCTGAAAGGTTTATAGGGAGAAGAGAAAGAGGAAACTTATTCAAAATAAATCACAAAGTAAAATAACTTTGTTTTCAAACTATAAACCTAAAGGTTTGTTTATTGCATAGTAGGGAGGGTGGTGAAAAGAAATAATAACAGTTTGATAAGGTTTTATTTGTTTTTAAATCTGAATTCACCTTACCATAATTGTCAGAAACTTAAGCATTAGCTCAGTAGGAGCCATAGACAATAGTTTAATTTTTTTATCATGTTTAACGTTTAAAATATTAGTCATAACTAATTTTTTAAATAAATTTCCAAAATTATTTGTAGTCAAGTTTTTTAATACATATTTTTTAAGAATATCCTGTTCAAATATGGGCCTTGTTATTTTTTGTTTCAGTCAATCCTAACAACTTATAACCACGTGTCAAAGTTGACCAAGATAATTTCTTATGCAGTAGGAACAGCAGTAAAATTAGGGGAATGGTTTACTTACTCTTCACAATCAACCATAATGGCAAGATTTTGGGGAGTAGTAGTCATTATTTTCTCTAAGCATTTTAAGTGAACACAAAGTTGAAAAGAAAAAAAAAAAAACTCAACTACATTTACAAATTCAATTTTCTCTACCAACCCAACTGTTCTTACAGATATTTATTTTTTATTTAATCCAAGGAATGCTGGATATTCCTTGACTAGACAATTTTTATTTAGATTCATGGTCATTTTCTATAAATAGAAGTGATATTGAAATTTGCAAATGCTTAGTTAAAAATATACACAATTACTATGGAGGCAGGTGAGTGTTTGGGTTGGAGAGAGGGCTCATATACTTGTCTATCTTGTATAGGGTGCGACAGGTAAATTGTCACCATATTATATTTTTTATTTTGTGCATGCATGTTGGTTGTTGTTGATTTTGTCAACTGCACAGTATAGTACAGTCAATTTGGCACCATCTGTGAGAAAGAGAGCACCATGACACATTTTGGAAATGGCATGCTGTACTGCTTGGCATTTGCAGCAGCAGCTCGAGTACAAAGATTTCAGATTGTTTGGGTGTAATTCTGAGGACAGTGCAGAGGATTTAGAAAGATTTGGATGAATCTAATGGTGATTTTGAAGGTGTTTGGATTATTGTTAGTGATGGTGACATTATGCCTCCATTCATCTTCCCATAGGGACTCAGAGTCAACATGGAGGTGTACATCAAGTTCTTTGAGAAGGTAGTGCTGTCTTGGGTCAAGAGGGTGGCTGCTGGAAGACTCTATATCTGACAACAAGACTCTTCACCATTCCACACAGGCAGGAGAACCAGTCATGGCTGTCAAACAATTTCTGCGATGACATCACCCCTTAAATCTTTTCACCTAACTCTCCAGACTGCAACCCCCTTGATTATTATGTGTGGGGCATAGTTGAGCGAGAGGTCAACGAAACTCCTTGTAACACCAAAGATGAACTGAAAGAAAGGATTATAGCAGCATTCACCAAATAAACAAGGAGACCATTCAGAAGAGTTGCAGGAGATTTGAAAGTCGCCTAGAGGCCATTTTGAAGCCAATGGCAATTTTATTGAATAAACTTACTCTTACATATATCAAGATATTTTTGTGTAATTTAGGTTAATATATCTGTTAAAATGAGATGTCAGTGTTATTTACATTTTTGTGTAAATTAGACAATTTATCCATCACACCCTGCATATGGTGCTCCATTTTTCACATGTATACTTTCTCTGTAGCCTTGTGCTAACCTAGACTAAACCTAGTGAATATCTAAACTGGAACGAGAGTGAATTTAAATGTGGCACTGATAAAAAAAAGAAAGTATGATTATTTACAAAATAATCACAAGGACATAATTGCTAGATATCATGAGGATTTCAATCTATACACTATGGTAATGTTCAGCTTTTCTAAGCATGGGTTTTAATAATTTTTTTACTGTAAACTTTACCCGGAGGCTATTCAATGTAGAGGGTTACGTTAAGGGGTAGTTTATATGGATAGGAGTCTATGACTCTAGACTTGAAAAAGTTAAGAGTGTAGTGATCGGGAAAACATCTTCTTGGGAGGCTGTTTCATAGGGCAGTGGTTTGCAGGAAGAAGCTGTTTGAATGGATCTTACTCCCCACTGATGGAATATGGAGGGAATGAGGATGGTTTGTTACTATGTAAGTGGCATGGCGGGTCATAGTCATGAAGGTCAGACCTGGTGGAATCAGAATATGCAGTTGGTCTGAGCACTTTCCATGTTAGTAGTAATAGAGCAGTGATGTAATAAGCTATCTATAGCAGTAAAACATTTTTTTGATTAATGATCAGTTTTTCTATTAATTGATTTGATTGTTTTTTTTTTTACGGCTTATCAGCAGGTTATTTAAAACTAGAAAATATTTTTAGATTGTAAGAGATTTTTTTTTTGAGGTAATAATGATTTAATAATGCAAGTCCTACTAATTAAGCCAGTGTTAGCGGGTGGGATTCATATGTTTCCCAAGGGTATTTTCTCATAAGTGACTATAAAGAAACCAAATGGAATTGGAATTTGGCTCTTTGATATCCAATTCTAAGTCATTATCCATTACACTACCCACAAACCCAAGCTTACAGCACAAGTATTTTCAAGTAGTCACCAATCTAGGTACTAACCAGACTCAATGTTGTTGAACTTTGGTTATTGTGTGAAAACTGGTCTTTGAATATAATCTGGCCATAAAGCCAATTTTTCTATTAAGATCTATGAATGAAGACCAGATTAAAAAAATAAAGCAAATATCCATTTCTGATTAATTGGCTACAAGTAGCAGTACAAAGAATTGTTTCTAACTTACAATATAAGAATTGATTTTGTGATATCAGAAATTCAAGAACATAAAATCAATTTAATTTTTTGCTGAGATATGGTGGGTGGATATATATGAGGTTAACAAATAAGATACCAAATGAAATACAAAATATACTGAATAAGTCTGAAAACTTACAAGATTCTTACTACCCAGAGATGAAATTTTATTGATTTTTTTTTTTATTGATTTATAAAATATATCAGCAAGACAAACTAAAATTAAACTTACAATCCCTTCCTATTGACCAATGAGTGCTTCTAAAATCCATGCTAATCATGGTGTATAAAGAATAAGCCAAAGTAAGATGCTTATTTGCACAAATTAATTTCCATTTAAACATTGAAAAATATTTTTTTTTCCTTGGGAATTAGACTAAAATCTTTTTTGAAAGTATTATTATGTTATCCAATTAACAAAATGATTTGCCATTTTTATACAGGAGACATTCAGCAGTTATTGACCAAATGGTTAGTGTTACTGTCAGTTGAAATAAAGAGTTTCTCAGGAAATTAAACTTCTCAAGCCCAATTACAACTATTTTGAATACTGATAGGAATTTTCTTCCAATTCTTGATTATATCATTCTTTTCTTTTGTAGCTAAATGTACTAGCAATTTTTATTTCTGTTGCTATATCTTGGAATATCTGGATAAAAAAAAAAAAGGAAAAAAAAGAAAAATCAAAATTGGCATTAAAATGTTTGTTGTGGCTCTAGCTCATCCCAGACCTTGAGTGAAACTTATATATATGATCTATTGCTTAAAAAAAAAAAAAAAAAAAAAAAAATGATTGGTTTATTGCTCTAGTAAGTATCTGACACCCCCACTATATACTACCTTAAACAAAAAAAAAAAAAAAAATCAGACCAAAAATGGAATATTCTTGCCCATCTTGATAGAGTTCCAAAATGTCTATGCAGCCTTGTGGGTGATGAAATATTTTCCACCTTACAATCCATTTCTGACAGATGAAATGTCACAAACCTCTCACTAATCTATCACTATTTCCATGGCAAATGATCTGATGTGCTGCATTCCTTCGTTCCACCAACCCTGACCTTTGCAGTTGGAACCTACCATGCCATGTACACAAAGATCATCCTCATTCTTTTTGTCTTCCATTAAGAAGAAGTAAGTTTCACTTGCAGAATTTTCCACAAGAATGGCTGTTTTGTGGAACAGTCTCCAGTCAGGATGTTTTTTTCCCCCCGAATCACAACAAATGTTAATCTCTTCAAACCTAGGGTTAACCATTATGCTTCCTATATAACCTCATGAGCTGCCCTTTTTGCTTTTTCTTAAGCTCATACAACACCACATAGTAACTTTCTACCTTGAGTGGCTCTTGGGCCTTGTATTAGGTGAATATTGGTATGAGTTAAGCAGAAGAAATCTTTAATTTTTTTAAGGAATTAATTATTTTAAGTGTGTGAGTTTCTTTATATATGACAATTTGAAAAACTTATTTTTACATGTTTAGCTGATCAAAAAAGGATGATTGGAACAAAAAAAAACATTTTATTTCAACTAAATCTACACTAGCAAGACAGTAGGTGATTTATATTAGTCCAACAAATGGTTGGTTGTTTTTCTAAATTCAATTCTGTTTATTTATATTTTTGTTTGTTATAAGGTTTTCGCATCCTACAGTGTTTCAACATCAGTTTAGTAATAATATATATATATATATATATAATATATATATATATATATATATATAGAAATAAATAAAAAAAACACCAGTTTCATCATATATCTGAAGAAATTTAACAAATGGAAAACCATTTCATTGAAATCCAATTTGTTTACATGTTTCACCCCTCTAGGCTTCATCAGATCAAAAAAGTTTCAATGAAATGGTTTTCTATTTATCAAATTTCTTCAAAACTTTGTTGGGATTCTATATCCTATTTTATACACACACACATTTTATATATATATATACACACAGCAATTCAAAAGTTTGAAGCCACCCCCAGAATTAGCATGGAATGAACTTGGCAGAAGAGTGAAAAAAAAAAAAAAAAAAAATTTGAAAAAGAGCTCTTAGAGGCATTGAAAAAAAAAAAAAAAAAAAAAAAAAAGAATGGAATCACTTATCAAACTTATACTTTGAGAAACTTTTGTAACAAATGCCAAAAATTTGTGCAGCAATAATCAAGGATATTTTGATGAGAGCAAAGTTTAATCATAAGATGCTTTTTTTTTTTTCCTTTTCATAATACAATTTCTAATAACAATCATGTGCCACTTTTTTAACCATGTATAATAATTTGCTCTTATTTAAAGTACAAAAGAACTACTTTTAGGGCCAATTTAAAAATTTACCAGGGGTAACTTCAAACTTTTGAACTGTAGTGTGTATGTGTATATCTATCTCTTCAGTAACCTGGTCATATAATGAGTACAAGAGACTTTCAGATCACGTCATTTTCAATGCATCTTCTGAGTAAATTATAACCATTTTTTTTATTTTTTATTATTTATAAAAGTAGCATTTTCCAGGACAAAATTTAGGATCACAATTTTAACCTTAAAAATGGTATTTTTATATGGAAAAAAAAAAAATTATTCAAAGATGCACTGTGGTTAATATATGACCAGGTTATTTCAGCTTATCATATGTTCTTACTAAACTGGAGTTGAAATAATGGGAAATACAAAAAAAAAAAAAAAAAAAATCAAAAAATCAAAAAAAATCTTAAAACAAATGAATATATACACAAAAACCAAATTGAAATTTAGTAAAATTTAATTTAAAAAACAATACAGTTAAAATTAAGATTCCTGCTCAAAACATGCATTTATCTGACTAATGTAAATCACAAACTGCCTTACTAGTGTAGATTTAGTTGAAATAAAATCTGTTTTATGATGATTCTGTTTTATCAGCTAAACATGCGAAGAAAAAAAAAAGAGGAAAAAAGTCTTTCAGTCAAATTCTCATCCTAGTTTTAATCTCTTTCTCTTATATATACATATTTTATTTATATATCATAAATGTCTTGTTTTCTATGTCATAAAACAAGTTTCTTTTTTTTCTGGGTGTTGTACTGTTACTTTCTTGTTAGGCTGTTGGGACGTGTCATTTAATGATCGTTTATTTGGGCAGCAATACTTCATTTATACAAGTTCCATAAATACTTTGTTTTGTACATGCTCAAATACACTCGTTTTACAACAAATACATATCCCATGTAGAAAACAAGGTATTTATGAAACTTGTATAAAAAGAAGGACTGCTGCCAAAATATGCACACATTATATATAATTAATATTAGAAGTTTTGATGAATGTCATTTATTATAACTCATTTAATTATTTGAAGTTACAAAAGGATTATTTCATTGAAACTATTCACACCTAAAAATCCTTAAATGTTAAAAATAAAGTTAATACTTTGTGCAAATTTGAGTTGAGGCATTATTAATCTGATATTGTTCTTTTCATTACTTTTGTTCTTATAACATTATCATTAACACATCCTATAGCCTTCTTGTGGTTTGTACATTTATGTAGAAAGATCATCTTTTATTCTAGATATTGCAATTTATATTTCTTTTCTGTATACCACTATTTTCTGCTTTCTAATGAGGAGCTGGTTGGTTGATTTTGTTTAGAAGCATTTCAACCTCTATGGGATATTTAATACTGAAATCTACATACTTTGAACATAATTATATGGCTTCAACTAAATATATACTATAAATAGGTATTGTTGGTATTTTCTTTTAATATAAAAATGTATTGTTGGTATTTTCTTTTAATATAAAAATGTATTGCTGGTATTTTTACTATAAAAATGTATTTTATACTTTCATTTTTTTTTTGTTGGGAGGGGGGATAGCACCTGTTAGGTTCCCAGCTATGGGCAAATACTGACCCCCCCCCCCAAGTGGAGAAAAATTTAGAAGGCAACCTAGAAGGTAAACAACCAAATTTAACTTCAACTGAATAATAGTCTTAGTAATATAGATATATTAAGGAATCATATTTAAAATTTAACTAGTTTTTAAATCATTAAAAAAGTGTAATTGAAGGTACAATTTCAGCAGAGATTAATATCAAAAGAAATTAAAATCTCAGATCAAAATATTTATTTTATATGAATTAATCTTACATAAAGTTAAATTGTCATTAAAAAAAAAAATTCAAAATATGTACTGGTGGCAAACCAAAAATAAATCTGATATAAGCAACTAATTAATAATGTTACTAATAAATAATAGTGAAACACATAAGATCAATGGCAAGGTATTTTTATTGAGAAGTTCAGAGTGATTATGAAAAACAGATTTACAAAAATATTTCTTTGTACCGATCACCACTGTCAAAAAATTTATTATTATTACTGTATTGATTTGTTGACTATAATAAAACCCATTGTTTCTGAAGCTAAAACCGGAATAAATTGAGTATAATATAGACCTGTAGTACAGCCATCATTATGTAAAATTTTTTTTTAAAGTTGTACCATATTATTCATCAAAATCTCATTGTCATATATATTTCACTGAAATATTTAATTTTTCATGATATTAAAGAATAGGATTGAATCAGATGCTTAACCATTGTTTCTTCTAATTTATGTTTCAAAACCTATTTTTGGTTAAACGTGCTAACGAGACATAGCCGGTAATACATTTTAAGGTGTTAATTAATCTATCATACTTTTCTGTTTGATATGATTTTATTATATTTTTATATCTTAAACTATTGGAAAAAAAAAAAAATGTTTTTTTTATTAAGAAACGAATATTGCCAACATATCAAATAACTTGTAAACAATTGTTATCAACACCTGCCTATTTTGTGCTGGTCATAGTTGCAATCTTGTGGTTTCAAATAAAAGGTTTTGAAGCTAAGTAAGAATTTCTGAAAACATCTACTTGCATATAATACAATTCAATTTTTTTTCCCTTAAATTTTCATTCAAAAATTCTTGTTTTATGCCCAAGAAAATGTTATGTTATACATTTGTTAGTCTTCCTCACCTAAAATTTAGGTCCAGGTTTATGGCTAGAATTGATTTTTGTTTATCTTTGATGTTGCAATTAGAAATGTTATCTTTATTGACAAAAACAAAATTAATGCTGAATATATTAGAAAAATTCACTCAAATAAAAACATTCCTTTCCTAAAGGAGTGGGGAGCAAATTGTCACCTGCAAAAAATTATATCTATCTTTTATTACTCTAATCATTATAGTTAATGAATACACTTGTTTGAGCAAACACCTGTTTTATTTTTGAAACAGAATAGTTGATGTCTGTTAGCCTAGGTTCATGCACCTTTATTAAAGAAAATCTGCCCTGCAGTAGGGTCTAACCCTACATGCCTCTTATATAGAGGAAACTACTGTATAGCCTAGCATGCCTTAAATGATTCAGTGACAAAGGACTTTACAGTGAAATAAGACTCAATTACCTTTTCAAAGAATGCATCTCTTATGAAGATCTTTTGAAATTCATATCAGCTAACTTTAATTTTGCATCCGAAGCATAAACAAACGCATTGCTAAGGAGTTAATAGATGTTTTTTTATTTTATTTACAATGCAACAATATTTCTTATTACTGTAGATGTTAGATTTAGTGTATACATGTGTTTAAGTTGACATCTGTTTTTTTTAACAATAATTGGCATGGGGTTTTGAGAGTCTTTACTAAAGAAAATGGGTCCTTTAACAGGGCCTGAACTTGTGTCCTACATATATAAGGAAAACCACTGTGTGTGTTTTATATATATATATATTAGTTTATGGAAAACTAGGTAATCCATATGGGTAGACCCAAGAAGGATGAAATCCAGAGAGCTCAATGTAAATCCAGAGCAAATAATTTAAATAAAAACAGACCACTTTTTGTTCCATAATAAATTACCACCACAGCCCTTTTAAAAGGACTGAAATCAGACTTTACTTCCAAAGGTTGAAGCTTTAAATGAAAAATTTAGGAAAAAAAAGAAAAAGAGAAGGAAGAGAGAGGTGTCACTAATATTCTTCTTCTTTTATGTCTTTTTTTCCTACCCCTTCTATATCAATATATAACATTGTTAAATTAACTGTTTAAATGTGTCAATGTCTGGACCTCCCTCAAGAATTTTAAGTATGAAAGAATAGAAATTTTAAATTACATCTAATTCACTCATGTCCTCTCTTCTTCTCTCTCACTTCGTAATTTATATATACTTAATACGCCTGGCCAAAAAATGTAAATTTCTTTTCATTTTAACCTTTAGAAGTAAAGTCTGATGATCCGTGGTCCTTTAAAAGGGCTGTATAAATAATTTATTACATGGAACCTTAAAGGGTCTGTTTTTATTTAATATATATCTATAAATAATCACCACTGTTTCATGTTAAAATACAATCTTATTGCATCCAAGCATAAAGCAGACTGTCATTGCTTGATGTTGATCTCCGTGTCCACTTATATATTTACATACCCTCTATCCCTGATATTGAGCACTTTTACCCATAAAAATGGCATAACTTAAGACCATATATAAAAAGAAAGAACACCACCAGGTGTATATTTTATGATTTTACTAAAGTTACTTTCCATCATTCTTGTGAATGTATCTTTTCACACAAAAGTAAATTACTTATTTTACAGATTAAACTAATATTTATGAAGTTTTAAATCTTGAATATAATCAGAATGCTATATTAGAGATGGTGTAATATATTAAAAACAAAAAATATTAAAGAATGCTTTATTATTTCATTTTTAAAGTGTCTACTACACAAATTTAGATATTTCATACAGTATGTAACATTTTATTTAACAATATATTGTTGGTGGAAATGATAAATAATTTGAATTAAACAATGTTCAATCCAAACATTGGTTCAAAAGATGTTTACCACTGGAAAGATTAAATAAAAATGATTTAGGGAAATAATGTACATTATAATCGATTCAGTAACTAAAAAATGACTGCACAACAAAAATTTAACCGTAGTTAGAGAAAAAGAAGTTAAAAATTTGCTTACAAATTAAATTTTTTAATATCTGCTTAATTCAGACACATTTGTACAATATCATTTTGCTAGATAATGCAGAAAATGGGTCACAAAAAAAATACACAGTTAAAATACAGTTAACTAAAAATTGTAAGGATTCCATGAAGCAGAATGTGTTCTTCCTTCTCCTCTGTTTTCATTCTCTCTTACCCAGGGTTAAAGTTGGGTGTTAGTAAGTTGGCAACTGCTGAAATAATATTTGATTTTTTTTTTTATCTCTAACTTGCTGATAATTCTCATAAGAAAATTTCCTAGTCTGCAAATGAAGTTTTAACTAAAACTCCAGATACAGAACAAGAAGCTAAAAACTCATCTTGAAAAATTTTCTTTTTCATCAACAATGACCAAACTTTATCAAATCTGTATGAAAAAATTTAATCAGTTAAAATTCTTTATTTTTTATACTACATTTTGCCCAATGCAAGATTCAAGCACCACTCAAGGTCAAGGATTACTGTTAAAATGGTCAGGACTATGAGGAAAGATTATTAAAAAAAAAAAAAAACAAAAAAAAAAAACAAAACAATAAATGATTCCTTTGCTAATTAAGAGTTGTGAAATTTTGTTAATCTTTTTCTTTAAGCTTGACTTAGATATTCCTTTAAAATTTTTTCAATCCTAAGAATCTGCAGGCTATGTGTTTTGGATCAACTAATTATATATACTGGTCAATGGTGCACTATGGGTAGAACGTCTGTTGTATTATCCTAAAGATTATTTGGTGGGTGGTAACAGTTATGTTTGAAATTATTCTAGAAGCTACTGAGCAGAAATGATTGTGGATCCGAATGTGGCTATTTCTAAGTATTTTTTTAACACTTTACTCATTATTTATTATTGATTATTTTATTATTTGTTTTTGATTATTACTATTACTTTATTTACTTGTTTATGTGTGCATTTATAGTTTGTTAATTGTTTATTTTACTTATTTTTTTTCCTGGTATTGGTTATTCTATTTGTTTAATTTAAAGTATTGGTTTTGTCTAATGTATATTGTATTATCTGTGTGGTAGAGTGTATGTATTTGCATTTCTCATGATCGTATTTTAGTTTTCAATTTTTAAGTAATGTAGTCAAAATTTGTTTTTGTGTCTGTAGTTCTGATAGTCTATTGTGTTGGTCTGGGAAGGTGATTTTAGCTATTTTCTCTTCCTGACAGTTTTTGGATTTATTGTTGTAGACTGATGCTATTTTCCATGATATTATTGGTATTTGTTTTTATTTTCCCCATATATGTTTAGAAAGAACTGTGCCATTTGCCTATTTATAAATGATGTTTTGTTTTGATCTGAGTGTCAACTTTTATATTTATATCTGCTCTATCCCTGATATTGAGCACTTTAGCACATAAATATAGCATACATTAAAACTATATATATATTTATCATATATTTCTGATTATATATATATATTTTCTGAATAAATGCTTAGGGAACAGTGGCCAACTATCTGATGATTATATGAAAACGAGTTGTGGTCAGCCACTCTTCAACAGGAATTTGTTTATAAATGTTAATGCTCTGCCATTTAATGTCATTGAACTTTTGTCAGTGTGCCTGTGTAGCATACTCCCTTAAGAGCTGCTTGCTTACTTACTTTATTTAATTTTAATTATATATGACTGATTCAACAATAAAATCATTATTAAAGGAGTTCCTTCTTGGAATGAAATGTCACTATGAAGGTATATTGCATCTTGTCATTCACTCTCTCATGTCTGTCTGAATAGATTTGTTTAAAATAAAAATGGGGCATCTATTTCAAATATGGCTATCCACTAAAAATAACATTTGAAGTGTGTGTATATATAGTTTCGTTTAAAACGACTGACAAAGTACTTGTTTTTTTTTTTATTTTATTTTAGACAAGTTTTTTTTCCTGAATGTTGTGTTACTTTCCTTGTTAGTTGGCAGGTCATGTACTTTAATAATTGTGTATTTAGGAAGCAATCCCTCTTTTATACAAGTTTCATTAAAAATGACAAGGTACTGCCATTAATTATTTTTTATTATTTAAAACAAGGGTTTTTATGAATATTGTAGTGTTACTTTCTTTGTTGTCAGTCACTTTTTAATGAAACCTGTATAAAAGAGGGATCGCTGCCCAAATACAGACTATATGTATTGGATAACAAATTTTTATATATCAAGAACAGTTTTAGAGGAAAGATGTATGACAAAGTGTAAAAGTTTTTGTGTGACACGTTTCATCCCTGAGGACTACAACATAAATGAACCTAGTCTGATGACATTGTAAGGGACAAAACATGTCACATGAAAACTTTTTCCACTTTGTATATACATTACAGTTCAAAAGTTTGAAACCACCCCTAAAATTAGCATAAGATAAACTGGACAGAAGAGTGGGAAAAAAGAAAGAAGTGATCTTAGAGTCATCGAAAAAAGAATGGAATCAATTGTTAAACTTATACTTTGAGAAACTTTTGTAACGAATGCCAAAAATTTGTGCTGCGGTAATCAAGGCTAAAGGAGAATATTTTTAACGAGAGTAAAATTTAATTATAAAATGATTTTTTTTTCTTCTCATAAAATTTCTAATAAAAAAAAAAAAAAAAAAAAAAAAAAAAAAAATCATGTCTCACATTTTTTTTTTAAAACCATGCATAATTATCTCTTATTTAAAGTACAAAACAACTACTTTTGGGGCCAATTTAAAAAATTACTAAGAGTATCTGCAAACCTTTGAACTGTTGTGTGGTGTGTGCTGGTTGGAGGGTGAAGTACAACAAATGCTGGTTACAGTTTACGTTGATACAGCAGAGATGTAGACATGTGACTATTGTTATTATGTTCAGTTTATATTATGTACTTGTTGCAATTTTTTGAAGAAAGGAGATATGTCTTATGATCATGGATAGAAATCTACAAAATTGAAGCACTTATACATTTCATCTTAATTACTCTTAATCAAAACTGCATTCTTTAAGGCAAGAATTATAATGAAACCCATTACCTACTTTTTCCTTCCTCCATGTTCTTTTCCTATATAAAACTGATTCCATCAATAAAAACATTAGTCTGAAGTTTATTCTTAGAAAAAAACAAAAAACAAAAAAAAAACAAAAACAATATCACTAAGAAGTTTTTTCCACTTTGTTGTTGTTGTTGTTCACTTACCCACTAACGGTTTGTAAGAAAAAATAATGTCTTAAGAAAAATGAATTTTGATAAATTCAATTTTACAAGTAAGCCTCTGATGAGTGGATGTAATCTCTATGAAACTTAGAATAGGGAGAAGTGAACATTTAATTCATTACTATCTCATTATGAGGTAATGGTGAAAAGTTCAACGCAATCCATTTCCCCAAATCTGACCAAATATTTTTATTACTTCAAATATACTTCATATATAGATGAGACTTTGTGATTGGTTATTGTATACATGTTTATGCACACTTGAGAACAAGGAGTGGTGATATCAAGATCAACAGATTATGCAGATGATTTATTGGCATAATAGACAAGACATAAAATTAATATTTAACTTCATTAATTCTCAGTCTGTCAAATGGGAAAAAAATAATCTAATAAATTTTAGGCTATTATATGTTTACTAACTTAAATTTTTGTTTATCATATAAAGGTATAATTAAAATTGAAACTAATTCAAAATTTAAAAAAAAAAAAAAAAATTTCAAGTTGTCATAATTTTTTTGATGAAACATTACTGGTCATTAATTTCTGACTAGTATTTCTTTCATTTCTCTTGCTTTTTATCAATTCTCCAGTTTTTTTTTTTTTTTTTTTTTTACAAATTATCACACATTGTTTGAAATATCTGAACTTGCATCCTGTGTTTGACATCTTAATAACTTGCTAATTTATATTTAAGTTTAATAATTTCTCCATTTTTCCATATAAAACACAAATTCCTTCTCTTGTCAATACAAAATGAACTTAGGAGGTGCTTAAAAAATATCCTGTGGTTATTCATATCAACTTTTGAAGAAACTCTGGTTGTAAAACCTTGACAAAGAAATTCAATTTCATTCATGCCATTTCTAATTTAAAAAAAAAAAAAAAAAAAAAAAAAAAAAAAAAAAAAAAAATATTCATTATTAATTTATTAAATTCTTGTATCATCTGAAATTATTTCAAGAACTATGGATTAGGTACATGGAAATGTTGCCAGCAGCCTCTTTTTTTTGAAAAGTAATAACTGAACACATAACTGTTTTTTTATTTTCTAAAATAAAATTGCTGGAAACCTTTGCATGTACCTAACATCACTGTATCTAGTTTTCTTGTCTCGTTTTCCTTATAAATATGTAAATTAATGGTTCTTAAAATTTTCTGGTCGAAAATTAAAACATAGAAAAAGTATATAGCTGACTTAACCTTTAGCACTGACTATTTTTGCCAAACAAAATGTTAGTCCTGCTAATGCATGTTGAATTTCTTGATTGTTTACTCATATCCTTCTATGCCAACACCTAAAACAAACTTGACTGAAATTGAGAGCCTGACTACTGCAATTTCAAATATATAGAACTAATATGTAAAAAAAAACAAAAAAAAAAAAAAAACTATATTTTGAGGGGGATTCCATATACAGTAAAAGTGTGGGAAGTAATATTTATAAATGATGTAGAGTGCTAAATGTTAAGTATATTATATTTTCCACACTGAAGCTGCAAATGAAATTTTGCTGGAATTATTTTTGGTATTTATATAACACATGTAGAGTGATTTCAAATGACACCAACACAAAAATAGACACATTACAATTTTTAACAAGTATCTAAAGTTTATGCAGATAAAATGTTAAAAATTTGGGACAGAACCACAAAAGAGTTTTGTCTTAAAGCCAATAATTTATTTCAATTACAATTTATACTTTGGAAATCTTGAATTTGGTAAAATGCAGTGGACACAAAAGGAAAAGATCTATCCAAAATTTAATTGTTTGCTTAAAATCAAAGCAAACATTCTAAACTGGAATCGATAAAGCTCCAATACTTGGATATGAGGATCAACTAGCTCTATTAACAGCTCATTAATGATGTGTTGTGTGTTCAATCTTAACTAGGTACCTTCATATATGACCTTGTGCCAGACTAAACTTTTTTTTCTTCTTCTAACAGCAAGCCACTTGAGGTAGATGGTTATATTAAGGGGTAGTTTATACAAATATTAGAGGAAGATAACAGTTAATGAGAGACTTGAACATATTAAGATTGTAGTGATTGGGGGAAACATCCTCCTCCATAAAGTGATGGCTCATGGGAAAAAGCTGTTGGAGTGGAATTTACTTCTCATCAATGGAATATAGAGAGAATGTGGATAGTTTACTACAAGGTCAATGGCATAGCAGGTTCTAGCTGTGATGCTTAGACCTGGTAGAACCAAAGAATATAGTTTATCACTACTTCTATGGAAAGTACTTGGACAAAGTAGTGAGAAGCTTTCCATATTCTCTCTGAAAGAGAGAGGTTGGAGGATGTAAAATAATTTGTCACTCAAAAGGACTTGGAGACACTTTTGAACTATTGAGACTGGAATGTGAGGACCGAGCAGCTCCTGCCTAAATATAACAATGTTCCATTTTTGGCCTGTTTGGGCTCTTATACAATATTTTGTTACCTTGCTCTGAAGTGCTTAACAAACTCAACTCTGAAACCATTCTAAGGAAATAGAGTTAAATTCTCACTGAGTGTCCTACATATAGTTTTGTGTGAAATATGCATTTTGTATTATATAATCTCATCAGTACATCTTGCTAAAGATGATACATCTTAAAAGTTGAGTGATGAACTCAACTTCACAGATTAAAGGCCTCTGAAATTTCACAAAAGGTTTCCAATTACTTTACAATCTGTCTACAGCATACAAAACCATTTTGAATATCTCAAGAACTCGTTACACCGTCTTCATGCAATATGGCCACAGATCAAAACGGACATTATTGAGCATGATTGAATAGACACTTCCATGAGATAACTCGGTTAAAAGAGAGATGCCACTGAGTGGGCTTGTGTACTGTGTGACTTTTATGGACATCAACTACGTTGGATTTTGGATCAAAACATTGCATCACTCAAGTTTCTGATACTCCCCACTTCATTTCAGGTTTGGCTCTTTGTCACCCCCCCACCACAAGGATTTTGATAATAGTTAACCATTTGCTTATATTATAAATAATTAAGAATTTACTTAACAGATTAATCATTCTGCATCAAGCACATCACCCATTTTTTTTTTTTTGTTACAGGGTGTGGAAGAATTAGGAACAAATATATTACTAATGAGTGGAATGAGAAAAGAATAATCAGGACAGTAGATAGCAGTTGATATTGCATTTAAACGGTTAACATAGAACTTATAGTTACATCTAGCCAACTCAACTGTAAATTGATGAGATCTTGATGCTGCTCTAGTATTTTGCTTAAATTCAAAAATTTCTAAGTACCATAGTGAAGAGCTCATTTGAATAATTACCATGAAAGTAGTTATAGAAAATCTATATCTTTTCTATGTAAAAGATCAAATTTAGATAATCTTTGAGAAACAAAACTAAACTACAAGAATAATTTATATGTCAAATTCATGGTTAATTCACAAGTAGCAATGGTTAGTAAACTAATATCAAACTCAAACTATATTCTCATTGGAAGATTCACAGCCTTGTACCAGACTAAACTTAGTAAATACCTAGGTAATTGCTAATTAGTCTAATTTTTTTTTTTTATAGAAGTACACAGAAAAATGTAGTTAAAATAGAAAGAATGATACAAAGTTATTTCTAGATGTGAAAGGTGTAGTATCTCCAGATTATGTAATTTAACTTTTATCTATCTGAAAAGAAAATAATTTAGTGAAAACGTTCATGAAATTTTCATTATTTTGGTTCCAGAAACTATAAACAAATGCAGACATTGCAAAGTTCTTTCTGCATTGTTCTGACCTTCCACCATTTTTTTTTAAACCCATTGATCATGATTTCTTTTTTCATTATCAAAGACAGAATATTTTCATTTTTTGTAGTTAAATTTGATAGCATTGGATTTAGCATGTTCTTGCTAGAAAAGCAATAATGTAATTAACTTTATTTAAAATATAAAAATAAGGAAATAAAATAAAAAATACAAAGCAAACAAGAAAATAATTTGATGCAGTAAAGCAGCTTGATTATAAATACATGTCTCTTTCAGAAATGCTCATTTTCCAAGAAAAACTGGTCGAGAAGATAATTTTATAATTTTGAAAAGTTATTTATAATTACTAAAGTAAACAGGATTTCTCAAAGAAAATACTATCAAGTTTTTTATAGTAAAAAATTGATAGTATTTTTTTATAGTAAGGCCTGATAAAAAAAAAAAAATAATTAGTTATTTAATTCAAATATTTTCTTCAAGATATAACCAATGATCCAGCTGCATTCAAAGTTTCATTTATAAATACATAGCAAAGCAAAATTTTCATTGAAATGCAATAGTAAATATTTCTGGAGTTCTGAGAGGATGATCCTTGGGTACAATGGCTTAAGAATCATGAAATATGCTAACAACAACAATACAGGATTGTTGTACTAAGAAAATACAAAAAGCAGAAAATGTCAGTGTTAAAATGTTAAAGCTTTAACATAATAAAACAAAGAAATTGTGACAAAAACCAATTCAAATAGCAAAAAGTTGTAAGCATTTTAGGAGCTTTTAGTCAAAATAGCAGTAAAAAAACAGCATAAAAAAAAAGTCAAATTCTTTTATTTTGTCTTATTTACACACGTTTTTTTTTGAAAATGCATTCTCTGCAACAAATGTTCCTATGAATTTATAAAAGCCATTTTCCGTCTTTGCCAGGTGCTGAAAAAGTGTAGCTTATAAACCACAATTCACTAAAGCAGAAAGCCTTATTAAAAAGCAGGTCAGGCAGAAATATTTTATGAGACAGAGAGAGCAGAAAAAAAGAATCTATTGTGTACAAGTGTAGAGAGAAAACTATTTGAATACATAGACACCAAGAAGTCAGTAAATGATTTATGTCAGAAGAGCCAGCACTGACAAATTACATTGAAAATAGTGTCAGAAAAATGTATATATATAACTACCACTTAATGATATGATAAAGGGTGTGGAATAAACAGCAAGCTGATTTGGATTGACAGGGCCAAATGACCTGTCATGGTCTGGTGTTATATGGCAATTCATACTAGCTTTATAGAATAAAAAGACATTTGCTTCTACAACATATTTACTATGTTTGGCAGCCTATAAAATGTGTACACAATGTGTGTGTGTGTGTGTGTGTGTGTGTGTGTGTGAGAGAGAGAAAAAAAAGTACAGTTTTAAGGTATGCCATATTCATGAGTGAAAGTGCACATTTTCATATATTATAAAATATCAGCATTCAGACACATTTATTTCAACTCAATGGCCTCTAGAATAAATCGAAATATAAACGTTACTGCTCACCCAATAACTGTTATAAGATAATAGACTTTGCTACTCATAATGCACCACTGACATATAGTGTGAGGGAAAACAAATATTCATGCACATATAAATATATATATATATATATATATATATATATATATATATATATATATATATATATATATAAAATGCAACTTAATATTGTAAAGTAGTCATTCAAAGAATAATTCAATAAAGTTAATGTAATTAATGGTGTATTCATTTGCCAACAGATTAAATAAGGCATTAACTCACTGACCACTCACTGAACAACACATCCTTGTTCAGTGAGGGGTCAGTGAGTTAATGCCTTATTTAGTCTGTTAGTGAAGTGAATTTACCATTAATTACATTAACTTTATTGAGATATATATATATATATATATATATATAAAAAATTGTAAGATGCTTTTTTTAAATTGGTGTCAACCCAATTCACTAAATCACAAAATTTTACAGGGTGTGGAAGAAATAATAATAATAATAATGAGCAGAAAGAGAAAAGAGTAATCAAGAAGACAGTAGATAGTAATTAACATTGCATTTAAGTGTCTACAGATTAAAATTGGCTGGAAGTTCCACAAGCAAGAAGTGTGAGAAACAAAATTTTTAGCATAGAACTTATAGCTATATCAAGCCAGCTCAAGTGTAAATTGAGATGTCATGAAATGGTCTTGACATCCGTCTAGTACTGCACTTAATTTCAAAGTCGAGGTACCTTCATGAAGAGTTGATCTGAACAATTACTATGAAAATATTTATAAAAAAGATGTGTTTTCGTTTGCATTTAAATGCTGATAGTTATGCTTTAGCATTCATTAGAACATGAATAAGTATCCATTATGAAATTTGTTTGTTTGTTTTTATATATATATATATATATATATATATATTATTCTGTGTGTGTGTGTGTGTGTATATATATATATATATATATATATATATTTTCTGTGTGTGTCTATATATATATATATATTTTATTCTGTGTGTCTATATATATATATATATATATATATAGTCTATTCTGTGTGTTCTATATATATATATATATAGACTATTCTGTGTGTGTCTATATATATATATATATATATATATATATATATATATATATATATATATATATTCTATGTGTGTATATATATATATATATATATATACTATTCTGTGTGTCTCTATATATATATATATATATATACTATTCTCTGTGTGTCTCTATATATATATATATATATATATATATATATATATATATATATATATTATTCTGTGTGTGTATATATATATATATATATATATATATTCTGTGTGTCTATATATATTTATTCGGTGTGTGTGTGTGTGTATATATGAGCAATGACAAAAAAAAACAAAAAAACTTACCTGACGTATTTTATCCTCTGATAGACTTTATTAAAGCAAATGTAATTGAATTCATTCATTCAACAACATTTACACACTAATGTTTATTAGACATAAAATTATGTCACTTAGCATCTTCCATAATTTACCTTACCTTTTCAGTTAACCTGATGAATATTTGAGCATCTTAAATTTAATAAAAAAAAAAATCATGAAAAGCTAACATTTTTTACTTTTGTTTATAAAAACTTTTGCAAAATAAAATGATTTGCCTTGATAAAGGCCATCAGAGGACAAAACATGTTACCAAACATGTTTTCCTTATGTCTTTATTTTGTTCTTACACACACAAATAAAGATTATATATATATATATATATATATATATATATATATATATATATATATATATATATATATATATATATTATGATGATGTATTGAATGCTCTGGTATTATGATAAAGCTTATTTTACCTAAGCTCTAAATTGAAGCTTGGATGAACTACAGTGAAATACAGCCACCCAAGTACTCATGTACTATTCCCTTTTATATGCTGGAAAACATGGTAATTTAGAAAAATTCAGTAAAATCAAGCTTAAGTTATTTATTTAAATTTTTTTAATTTTTTTTACAATGATGTTCACCTGGTACAAAGCCCAAGAGCCATTTGAGGTAGAGGGTTACAGAGTAAGAGATAAAGTTTATGGGGATATGTAGAGAAGGATAGTTGTTGATCCTAGACTTGAACAAGTTAAGATTGTAGTGATTGGGGAAGCATCCTCTTGGGAGTCAGTTCCACAAACAATTTTTATAGAAAAATTATTAAAATCTGATTTTGTTATGCAAGTTTAATTTAATTCCAATAAACATTAACAGGATAATTTTAAAACTATGTTAGTTAATATGTTAAACATCTAAGTTTATCTGGAGATTAATTTAAAAGTCACAACCAGTGCAACAATGCCCTTCTATTGGAATAAAATATAATTTCTTAAACTAAAAGGTCAAAATATCAAAAATGGAACTGATGTTATGTTAGTGATAACTGTTCATTCATGATAATAACTTATGTTCTGTAATTTTTTACTATTATCTTAATATATTACATTTGAATTGAAAGTGTGCACTCCAAATTTCAGTCCATTCCATCCCATAATTATGCTGTCCACAAGATTTGGGAAGTTTTATTTAAGAGATTAAAACTTTAGTCACTGAAAAGAAAAAATCCATCAATATAAGTCCCATAGTACAACTTTCAGGTTTTCAAAGTCAAATTGAATTTAAAAAGATAGGACTATGGGACTTACCTGTAATTATAATGGGAATATCTGAAATACAAAGTAACAAACCCAGAAATCAGGTCTTGCAAAAGTTAAAATATTTTAATAAGCATATCGATGTAAAAGTTTTCATTTTTCAAATTGATTCTTGTTAGGTTTCATGTTGGTAAAATAAAAACTTAAATAAATTATTATACTTCCAAGTCTTGAAGACACTGCCTTTAAGAAATACCTGAATTTTGATTTTGAAAAAGAGAGACTTATTCTAAAGGTGATGGTAGAAAAACTTGTAAAGTAATATTTCAATAAGGAAGTTAATATTCAATAGAAGTGATGAAGCTTAAGTATAAATCTTCAAGTTGGGAAGATGATTATTTTCTACAGTCACTTGAACTGACCGATTAATTTTGTATTAAATCTGAAGCTGAAATATACATTTCCTTTAATGATTTAGATTTTGTTAAGTATTTGCCAGATAGAAGCATTATTTAAGAAACCTGAACTTATCAACTTAAGTACACTGATGTATGCCATTTAAGTGCAGTCTATAATTGCAAATATAATCTAAGTTAAAGCATGGTATATCACAAAATGCTTTTATTAATCAAACACATTAAAATTGTCATTCACTTATAGATTTCATATAAAGAGTGATAACAAATTGTGGTGGTTGATAAAAAAAAAAAAAAAAAAAAAAAAAGAAGATGGGACACAAACCCCAAAAGCAAAATACACACTTGTACATGGCCTAACTTTTGGCATATAGAGGTTTTATTTTCTTCACAAATAAATAAATAAACATTCTGATTAAGAAATGTGATAAATCTGTTTTGTTTTAGTATAAATCTTATATCTTAAAAGCAGATATCTTGTGCTTATTTAATGTTTTTTTTTTTTTTCAATGTACAACTCCTTTTGTAAATATGGTTGTTTTGTGTGGACAAATTGACCAAAAATCATGTTGTGTTATTCCAAGCTTTCAATTTACATAAGTCTAGGAGAATGAGTGAGGAAAGAAAATTAAGTGCATTTTAAGATGCAGATGGTATAATTTTTGAAAACTAAATCAAACACAGTTAAATGCAGCAAATCATGACAGCAACATGTAATAACATATAGTGATTACTCTGCCCTTCACTCCTGATGATTATTCATGTGAGTCAAAGGCTTGGACTACACAACATGAATTTTCGCCAATTTCTCCACAAACAACAATCATATTTGCAAAAGGATATTTGTATGAAAAGAAAAAGAAAAAAGAAAGATCCTTAAATTTAAAGACATAAAATGTCTATTGTTTTTTAACAAGACATGTTTAAAAGAACAACTGCTTCTCAAATATAATTTGTATGTTGTGCATTGAAAAATTCAGTAAAAAGAAAAGGATTTATTAGCAGTCAGGAACCAATGAAAGTATTACTAACAGAGTGAGTAAGACAACGAACAGAGTAAGACAAGTAGACAAACATCTAAATAGGGTTTAATTCAATTCTTAGTATTGTACATCTTTTCTCCTATTTCTTAATATAACCACTTCATTATAAATAAACTGCTGAGTAAGTTTGCTAAATTGAAATTGATAGATTTTGCTAAGCCAGAAAAAGTTTAAAAATAATTCTACATCTTTATTAGATCATAATAAAGTGTAAAAGATATTTCTCCATTTCAAAAAACTTAAGTACATTTTAAGTAGATGTAAGTATGCTTTAACAAGTAATTTGACAGACATGAATCCTTCACATGAAATTTCTAATTTACTTTCATTCTATCCCTTTACCAAAATTAGAAATGTTTGGCGAAACTGTTTAAAATGTTCAGAAATTATTATAATTATGAAACTTATTTTTTTGTTATTGGAAATTAGTATAAAAATTTAGTAATCTTTACCAAAAAGATTCAAATTTGTTTTGCCTAGAATTACTCGTATATGTACACTGAATGCTATATATTTTCTAAAGATGCGATCAATTTTTATCTATTACACAGACAGATTTTATTATTTAAACATCATTTTCATTGGATACTCATATTTGAGTAGATACTTCATTTATTTATGTTAGCATATGAAACTGAGCAGATATGAATGACTCAAGAGTCTGAGAAAGAATTGCATTTATAAGGCACTATTCAACTTTGCTTGATCATTTACACACATTGTGGCCAAGATGGCCTAAAGCACATCAAATCTAACAATGGTTTCTTCTACTAAGGGGGATGCAGGTTCAAATACTGCCAGAGAGCCTATATTTTTCTTTAATAAGATTTATCAAATATTCAGGCTAGTAGTAAAAAAGAAATAATATACTGTTTAATAAATAAGTCTCTACTCTAATATAGGTATCCACTGAAAATAACATTTAAGAAATTATATATATATATTAGTTGGATTGATGTGAGTTTTTGAACCTGGGTTTCACGCTTTTGCAAAAGTGTGAAACCCAGGGTCACAAACTCACATCAATCCAACTAAGTATGTTAACTATCTCTGATATTGAGTGCTTTCCAATAAGTACCGCGCATATAATATATATATATATATATATATATATACACACACACACACACACTTTCCATATATTTTAACTTCTGAAGTCAGTACTACTGAGTCATCCTGAAACATATCAGTAAGCCCATCTATATTACACAAGAAATTTTTCAACAATCTCATTTCTTATCAACGGACTAAATTCAATATCAAAGTAGATTACAAAGATATTACAGTTTAAAACCTTTCCATATATAAAATTCTGTGACTGTCACACCCTCTAAAATAGACATACATTGACTGATTGAAATTAAATTTGGGGGAGAAGTTCAAGCAGGTAAGGGGGTACAAAGTACAGTTGGTTTTACTAGGATGCACAGTTTAGTATAATACATTTTCATTCATTTTTTGGAACAATTAATTTTTTATATATATATATTTAATTCTGGTAAAATATAATGGACAGTCATATCACTGTAAATATAAACACACTAGGGAGAGTTTCAAATAGACAAAAGAAGTAATAACTTCAACAATACTAAAATCTGTGAGGCTTTCAACATGTGTCAATGTATTGCAAAAAAATTCTGGTTATACAAATTTCATTGGTAATATTGTACTGATTTTTATTAGTTTTACAATAAAAAAAATGTTTAAGAAGGAAATAATATTTGATCAAATTTAAAATAGAAAATGGATAAATTCACATTTTTTTTTTAAATTTTTAGTCTCCTCAGTATCCTCTTCAATTGCTTTAATGGCTTATCAACCTTTGCAGGTTATTTAAATCCAGAAAATATTTAGCTAAGAATTTTTAGAGACAATAATGATTTACTGATAGATGCCCTATTAATTAACACATAGCTGGAGGGAGAAGGGGTGGATTCATACCTTTTCCAAGAGTATTTGCAAGTAATGAATATAACAAACCCAACTGGAATTTGAACTCAGCTCTCCAATTCCAAGCCATTATTTATTACCCCAACTGACCTGCACATTCATGCTTAAAGCACCTGGTATTCCCAAATAGTCACCCATCTAGGTACTGACCAGGCTCCACATTGCTTAACTTCCATGTTTGTATGAGAACCAGTGTTTCAATGTGATATGGCCATAAGCCTCAGTATCTTAATACATATCTTAAACTCCTTGCACTTAGAAGTATACTAAGCTATGCTAATTCTTTGCATCTCTCTCAACAGCTGCTATTTCTGTAATATAGACCCTCCCACCAGGATACAAAAAGGGAGGGCTCAAAAGATTTTGAGTATCCAGAAACTACTAAGCAAATGACATACAAAACCAGGATACACATCAAATGAACCCAGTTCCAAACAAACATCTGTTACCCTTTTATTTTCCATGCATTGCTTGTCCTTTCATCATTGTCTGCTGCCAGTTTATTTTTTTTACTGATTCCTCCTTTTTATTGCACTGTTTTATATATTCTTTTTACTCTTACTGTCTTCTCCTGTAAAGAGCCCATTGATGGCCATCAGGTCTCAAACTGAAGATAGTGAACTAAGACATTCAGAAAGAATATTCAGTAAAACTGCCTAGAATTTTATAAAAATAAAAGGACAAACAACTAATGATATATTTGAATGCATTACAAATTTAAAAGCCTAAAAATAACTTTTTAATTTAATTCATTTGGATACAAAGCCTTAGAAAAAACATATCTATCACAGGAAAGTGATAATTAGCATTTAAATTTTTTTTTAATGATTTAAGATCATTTACTTTAGATTGAAGTTATATACTTAAATAATTTTTGGTCATTGAGTGTATGAAAATTTGGCTTCAATTCTCTGAAAAGAATTAAAAAAAGAAAAAAAAAAAAAAAAAATCTCAAAGTCCAAATTAAGATGAAATTGTTAAGAGCATATAGAAGAGAAAATTAATCATAAATCCAAAAGACTTGAGAGCATAATTTAAAAAGCCTAATCTGTTTTAAATCTCAATGTAGTTATCCTATGTTCTTCAGTAGCATGAGGTTTAGTTTTGACATTTGACTCATACACCTTAAGTCTCACAGTTTAGGTGAGCAAATGTCTAAATGTCTCTTCAAATATATTTGACACCCATTTATATTTTATTATGCATGTTACTTTGAAAATCTTCACATTAACAAATGTTTAAGTAATCAATATTTCACATCATTAATCAGGTAAAAATGTTAGTGTTTCAAATGCTGATTTTCAAAGTAGGCAGGCAGTCCCTACTTGGATTGGAGTAACAATATTCTTGTTTTGTCATTTTTCTTTCAATCAAACTAAACTAAATTTACATTTATTTTAGAGCATCCAGGGTAAATTATCAAACATAAAAAGGGCTAATTGGTGCCTAATTGGCTTCTCAATATCACCACTTTATAAAAAGGATAATTTTAAAAGGGTCATATTTAAAGTACAAAGTAGATGCAACTAACTGAAAACATTTACGTTTCAGAATGTTATGTTCTTATTCTCCTGTTGTGGAGAATGATAAGAACATAATCTCTTAAAAAAAGAACAGGTTTCAGTTTGTAGTACCTACTTGTATATACAAGGTACCAGGAATATTTAAGAAAAATAAAATAAAAAAAATTTAATTTGCAAATAATACTGATAATATGTGACATAACATTTGTAAAAGCAAATCAATAAAAAGTAAAATTAAAAAAAAATAAAATTGAAAAGCAGAAAAGAAAAGTCCATTTTTACCAAAGCATAGTTAGGAAATATAAAAAGAAAGAAACATTAGTCAAGTGAGTGTAAGATTATCCCACCTTATTAGCAGGTGTGGAACTGTTTGACTGGCTCACTGTTGAATCAGAAGACATTGATGCTGTCTCTATGCTACCATTAAATATATGATCTCTGTTTCGATTGTGAGTTGACTTGGTATCTTTCAGTTTGACTGGGTACTCCGCAGTGCCATGCAAAATTAACTTCCACTCAATCAGGACACCTATAAAATACATATATGTATAAAAATAAAAATTAAAGATTATAGCAGGAAAGATTATACAACATAAAATATGCCCCAGTGTTTGTATTAATAGTGGAGAGACATATATATATATATATATATATATATATATATGCAAATACATTGCCTTATTTAGATCTTTAGTAATATTTAAATACAGTGTAAATCATGAGTCAATATTTCTTTGTTTGATGGCAAGGAATTATGCATTTTATGTTTTCATTCGCTAGGGGGGGGAAAAAAAAAAAAAAAACAGCTTTGTTGTTATAACCCTCTTGATTGCCTCCATGCCTTCAAAATGGGTTCCCTTGGTGATCCCCTTGAGCTTGAGGAAAAAATAAAAATCACATGGAGCAATATTAAGTGAATAGGAAGGTTGTATCAGTACAGCAATGTTCTTCTGGACCAGTAACTGCTAGATGCTCAGGGTGGTGTGTGCATGTGCATCCTTGTGGTGAAGCAGCCACAACTCATCTCTTCCCATGCACTGAGTGAAGCAAATGCTAAGATTACAATTATATACTCCCAAGATATCATGTTAGATAACACAATCCGCTTATCCCTCTTTCATCCAGAGCTCAAACAGCACATCCAGTCCTGTCACTTTTCAGACAGACCATGTATACTGTAACATGATATGCAAAATGTTTTATATTCTTTTAGAAACAGTTTAATTTCTGACAGAAATAATTCTCTGCAAAACAATGAAAAAATAAGCATATAGCAGATTTTAAGAAAATAGGAGGTAGTGTCAAAAGTTATATTGGTCCTAACTAAAGTAGCAAAATATTTGAGATCAATTATAAAACCTTCTTTAAAATACAATTTCTTAGGAAAAAAAAAAAATCAAATGAGATAAGCAATAGAATACATTAAGATCAATTTTTTAACCAGTCTTTTCCCTAATAAATAGAGTTCACCTTTTGACAGATGGAGTGTTACTAGTGTGGTTACTGGTGTAATATTAGCAGGTAGAATTATAGGTGGTTAAGTAATAGGCTCATATCACAGTTCAGATGGTGTTAAGATGACAGCTCAGATATATACCAATTTTTTTGAAGTCATCTATTGATCCACAGTTCAGGGGGAAAAAAAAAAATTCTTTTAACAGACTCATTTATGAAGTGGTCAGCTTTTACACTTCATTATAACCCAATTGAAAACATACGGAGCATTTAAAATAGGAAGGTTTACATTGGTGGATAGAAATTTACTAACAAAGATGAACTTTGGAATGCTATTCTGGATGTTACACAGTGTTTCAATTCACAAAATCAATGAATGAATGACTTCTAAAGCTAGTTTCAGAACATTGAATATGCATTTCACATTAATTTTGCCTTTATAACTATCACCATTACAATGACACCATTTTCAACATTTTGTTCAAAGCATTGGTATTTGTAAACTTTGTGCAAATATTGTAATTTTTAATTATTACAGGTTTCTTTGGGCTTGGGTTCCAGATGGTCTCAAGAAGACAATTCCCACATACATTGATATTTTGAAGGCATGCATTGAGCCACGGTTCAAGAAGAGGTCAACACTTTTGGAAAAAAAAAAGAATTATTTTTTATGCATGACAATGCCCTATCAAAATTAGCAAAGAAAACAGATGAATAAAGATGAACACTGCAATGCTATTCTAGATGATCTGCAGTCTGTTTCATATGAAGAAATATAACAGCTCATAAAATGAATGAATGAATGACTTTTCATGCTAGTCTCAGAACATGGAACATACATTTCATATTGATGTTGTCTTTATAACTTTGCCATCATTTCAAGGTGTTTGTAAAATTTTTGCAAGTTCTGTAATTGTATTTTTTAAATTACAACATGTTACTTGGAGTTCTGGTAACCTGGTTAAAAAGTTGAAACTTAAAAGTTCCAGTAAAATTTATAAGACTTGCCATATATCACAAAAATGACATGTATTCTACAATAATTTATATTAAGTGAAATAGCCTGTATTTAAACATAGCTACTATTCCATGCATCATTTCATTAGTAAAAATTAAAAGTGGTTAATAATGAAAGGCACTGTATTGATATTTATTACCATTGGCTACTGACAGCTGTTATATCCTATAGCTGGCTGCTAATATATGAAGATGTCTATCTACTAGGGCAGCTAGCCAATCCCTGTTCAGACACATTTGTGCTTGTTCAACACCCACAGAGCCGACCTGTGGTTTATACTGCAACTATTCCGAGTGGACCTTAGTTGCAGTTTCTGGGAGAGAGTGTGTGTTATCTAGCATGATCAACAGCCTGAACAAGACCAGCACGCACAAACCTTCGGTCAAGATGATTTGTGACTTCATGCTAGTGCAACCATTGACAGCTCCCAAATAGTTTTGTCTACCAATTTTTACTAACAGAAATGTAAATTTTAAAATTCTGTAACTGCTAGTGGAATGTGTGGATAGTGTAACATATTGACATAGAAATCGGAATTTGCATACCAAGTTTAAATTCAAGGTTAGTCTGTTCACTTTTGCACAAATGCTCTTGGAAAAGGGGCATGGGTCCTTGTTTTCTACATAGCTAAGAGTTAAAAGACAGGACAGACTATGCTCTCTAGCCTTGGGTGGTAAGCAGTCTAAGAGAAGGAAAATTTTGAAGTCTAAACCATTAAGTAGGTAACAGGAAACCACTCCACTCCCCCCACCTCAATAAAGTCATGGTAATTCACAGACAATGAAGAAAAGCAATTTGTAGAGTCATGCTTTGCTAGAGGTGGTTCACTTTTGTATTCTGTATAATACGCAAATATGTAAAAGAGAGAGAGAGGGAGTGTGGGTGGCATGCTTTTCTCAACTCTTTAGTATAGCCATGAGATGTCAGTGTATTTGATTACAACATAAATGTAATATTTTTAAGTTAATGCCATGAAATCAAAATTAAAAGAAATTTGAATTCTTCACAATTTGCTAAGGCAGATTGTTACATTTATGAGTAAATGAAAATGAGAGAAGCAAACTGAAAGCAAAAATACAACATTCTTATTGGCATATGCTAGGTGACAAAAATCTCCTCAGCCAACCAAGCATAGAAATGATTACAATATGTGAACCAGAAATACGGAGTGCTAGAGAAAAGCATTAATAACAACAAAAATTGCAATATGAGCTCTGGTAAAAATGGTTATCAAGATATTAAGTTTATAAGCCCCAAAATTTCATACACTGATGTCCTCAAGGACATATGGCCCAGTGGATAAAAGTGTTGGCAGGAACCAGTGACTTGACCCAAAGAGGCATGGTACATAGAACTCAAAATAAAGGATTCAGTTTTAAAGGAGCATACAACAGCCAAAACTTCATGAATGCTATGGCAATAAAGATGAGGACAATAGTCTAAATAATGTAAATTCTTACCAACATGCAGTATTTGTAAGAATAATCTCCATATTTTGAGATAAAGAAATTTTAAATGGGGACAAGAGTAAAGAGAAAGTCAATCTGTTATATTTAGAACATTACATAAATTATTTTTTGATGAGGAGAGAATTTATCTTTAAGAATGAAATGATTTAAAAAACAAAAAAAACAAAAAAAAAACCCCACTTCAAATCTATTGAGCAAAAGTAATATTTTGTTCAATAAAGTTGAAAATTAAATTGAAAAAAAGAGAAAGAAAAGAAAGGCCTCTTAATATAATGAGCAAAAACTTCAGGCAACCCATTAAGTCATTTTTAGGTCTTTTACTTATTAAAATATTTGCAAACTTTTCCTAATTTTGTCAAACAAAAAAAAAAAAAAAAAGGGATAGAGATATATTGCAGTTATTCACACAGACATGATAAGGATGAGGAGGAAAGATAAAAAAAGAATATATTTTACAATTAGTTGGGTAATATCTTGACTGAAACTTTGGATCTCAGTTAACTGCACATTTTTTTTTTTTATAACTATAATATTAATAAAACTAATTTTAATATTATAGTTTTCCCTCTTCTTCTTGGGAGATCACCTTCACTTCAGCTGTAATTTTTTAATTTTAGTTCTAGTCCGTAACTAATATTCTGACCATGATATGTAAAAAACAAAAAAAACGCAACCATAAAAGAGTCTGAAATAAAAACATAAAATTTTCCATGATGTTATTAAATTATGTGAAACTAAGTAAAAACCTACAGGAGAACTGTATTTAAAATATCTAAAATAGCAAGCATTTGGCACAGATAGGTTTGCACAAAATATCAACTTGTCTTATACATAACATATGATAGTCAAGGTTTTCCTCTCATTAGTTTGAAGGAGTTAATGTTTCACTGTTGTACATATCACATATAAAAGATTATATGTATTACAAAAGTTGAATTGAAAACTGATGCATTGATGAAATAATGAAACCAATTTAATCATACCTTTCACATATGTTTCAGGTGAAAGTTGTCTTGGTTTTAACCTTTATCACACTATGTGACTTCATTTGCTCTACAAAATGTTTATACTGCCACTGATAATAGTGAGCACTGACAATAGTGTGTTTAAATTGCAGAGTTGTATTGTCATATCCTGCTATGGCAACAGGAAATAAGTTTGAATGAAATTAACAATAAGGATAATGCAATTGAGAGGCATTGAAAAAGAATGCAGTAGAAAGGGAAGTAATATTAATAATGCAGAATGCTAAAGGTTAATAGCTGTAGTTTAAATTTGAGAGACTGGACTATATTCCTTAGTAGGCACTAATCCTGAGTGACAAAGTGTAGATGTTGTATTGTCTGGTTGTTTGTAGACTAACTTCCTTTTCTACCCACCTCCCCGTCTTTTGTACACTGCATATTTATATTTTCTCAAATCTCGTGGTTGCTATGATTTTGTGTTAATTTGTCAGCATAAAAACAATAGGGTTTCCCCACGAGATACTTTTTATGTATGGACATCCATGAGGTAAGTTTTTTTTTTTTTCAAACTACAATAGCAAAGAAAAAAATTCTTTTAAATATGAAACAGTCTTCAGTTTTTCTGGCTATGAGTTATCACAAGTGAACCATTAATAGTGTGTCCTACTTTTCATAAAGGCTATGAATTGAGACAATAAGAAAATCCATAGAACCAAAACATTACAGGAATTATGAGCAGGATGTGAAGCAAAGATAAAAAAAATAAATAAATCAATCACACTTAATGGAATTTTATATTAATTTCTCTAAGTAGCAGAACACATTTTGGGCACTGAAACATTTTGATATGACAAATTTTAAGGTCAAAAAGGTGGACTGTGGTTAATTTGATTCTGGTCAAGGTACCCAACAATAATCTACAATCAGATTTTGGCAATTAAAGAAAAACTATTTAAAATAACTAATTTGTTAATTTTTTCTAAAGAATATCTGTTCATGACGTCAACTGCTCTTTTTGGAAGGTTTTATAATTATAGAATTATACTAGACAAAGATTTTGTGGATTTAAATGCAGCTGAGCAAGGATTCAGAAGGTTTTTCTTTGTTACCTTATTACTGAGTGGTAACCTGGCAAAATGTGTTAAGACATGAAAGTGCATACAAAGTAGAGCTGTACAAAAAATTTCATCCATTGGCATTCATCAATGATTGCTGAACATTTTTGGAGACCAAAGAGTGGATATAAGTACAGTTAGGTGGTGGAAAATTCACTGAAGCACTAGCCACATTCTGGACAGCCTTGTACTGCTATCAACATATAAAATGAAGACCACTTTAATGAGATCTGAAACTGGACTATAACCAGAGAACTGTGTATTGTGCTGAATGTTGGCTTCAATGTGCTGGAAGTGAGCAGTGATGAGATATCACAAAGTTTGTATAAAGTGGATTCCAGACACTCATATAAGAACAGACACCTGAATACAAGTCTGTCAGGACCTTCTGAACCACTATGAGAGACCGAAAGTGACAGTTTTTGTGAATGCATAATCACTGATGATGAAATAGTGTCATAGCCATCAAAAGTACAATCTAATTTCTCATATAAAAAAAAAAAAAAAAAAAAAAAAAAAAATAAGATGCATCCATCTGTGAGCAAAATGTCTTTTGGGTGGAGAAATAGCATGATTTTGGAACCCAGTGAAGCCCTCAACTCTGACTGTTATATCATGGCACTGACTCAATTTGAAGTCTAATTTTCCAGATTCCAGTTAGGGTAAAAGACAATCTTTCACTTGCAACAAGAAAACACCACACCCCTTACTAGATCATCACGTTCTGACTCATCTGTTCAGGATGATTAAAGACACACTATACAGAAAGCATTTTCTTGACAACCATGTCATTATCATTTCTGTAAAAAGTAGTTTTTTTAATGCAGATTTTTATGATTGCAGCATGTGGGTCATAGTTCAAGGTAGGCATAAATGCATGACCCATGGTAATGACAATGCACAAAAATAAGTTTTTGTAGTTGAAAACTTGCTCTATCCCTGAACCCATGGTAGTTTCCATGAAAATGAATTACTTTCAGAGAATTCCTCATATTTTGTCTCTAAAGTTTATTTGATAGGCATAAGGATAACAAAACTGAATACAATTTCTCAATTATTATACCATATCAGTCAGTCATACAAAGTTTAGTAGCACCAATAGATTAATATTAAAGCAAATTACAATTTTTCAGTGAATATAATTTATCAATTAGTTTTTATTTCATCCATCCTTCCTTGTGTCCATTGGTGACAATAATGTTCTGGATAATTGTGCTCCAGTGGGGGTCATCTATATTTACTGAAATCTATTGTTTTTGTTTTACAGACATAGTATCTGCAAACCCCTATGTCTAACCCTCTTTTGTACAACTTCAGGTGGCCGATTTCCCAAACCCTAACACATTCAAGTTTTATATTTTGCTTTTATTGTTTAATGTTAAATACCTTTTCATTTTTAAACTTTGCTACCATGAGAACTTGTGCCAATGTATGAGGGGCTTCTGCAAGGTTCTTGCTCTGATCCATTTTCCAAAAAGCATCTCGATTGGGTCAAGAACTTTTCATGGCATATTAACACTTATGGGTCATTTCATGCCAAAAATGATTATTTATTTCAGACTGATTTTTGTTGCATTACATAGATTTTGGAAAACTCCAGTTATTTTGAGGGATTGACAAATTTTGGAGATTTAAATGCTTTTGGATAAGTTCAAAAAAATGTTTTTCCTATTGTGGTGTTTCTATACCTTTAAAAGTGTTTGAAAAGACTTTATTCAGAAAACCTAGTATTAAGAAGATTTGTGTTTAATTATAGAGTTTTCTTTTAATTAGCATTGAAACATCATTAATTGGCTTATTGTTTATTTGTTGATATATTCTAGATGTCATATCTCTTAAAGGAAACATTGTCAGTTTCTTTAAGGAATGCTTTATTTTTTTCCTCATTTTTGAGTTTTTGCTGCTATAATTGGTTTTATAATCATTAGGCATGTGCTATTTAATGGATCATTTGGGTTCTCTTTGAAGAGAGTTCTTGTGGAATTTCGGTAATTTACTGTGGAATTTTGTTATTGTTTTAATTTGCTATGATTTTAAGTTTGAGGGTGGTTTGGTGATCACAATTACCATATTCCCCATGCTATTACTTCTGCTTAATGTTGGTTTTTGTTCCAGCTAAATTTGTAACCTATTCTTGTGGGATATTTCTTTGTAGTAGTGGTGAAGGCAGTATTGATTTTAATGGAATTTTTGTCTGTTTATTTTTTGATCTTTGTTTTCTATTTTTAAGACCTCAAATCTGTTGTGTTGTAATTTCATTTCTTTCTGTCATGTTGTTGATGTCTAATTTGTTCAGATGGATTAAGTATGGTCATTTTCTTCCTTTGTTTTTTGTTGTTGTCATTTCTTGTTTTACATTTATTTATTTGGTTAAATTATACTGTTGCCTGATGGTCAAAATGACCTTTTCGTTTAGTAAAGGTTTTATTTCACCAGAGAATCTTGGCCAATCATTTAGTCTAAATTGTATTAATTTTTCTATTTTTATATTTGGTCTTTTTCTTCTGTATTGGTTGAGTTCATTGAAGGTTTCACTGCTTTTAGTATAGTTTCTACCTACATGTGGGCATTTACAAGTCTCACTGCTTCTTAGAATGGGTATTTGGTGTGTATTTATTTTTTATTAGCAGCATGGCCCAGCGTTGCCTGTGCTTGATTTAAAATCGTACAACATATACAGCAAACGCTATCACTTGACTTAAAATATTTTTGCCCTTCCTTGCCTTTAAAGGAGTGCCATTTGCCATGCTGATGTTGCTACATGCCTTACTTCTTGCCTATCTCACACTGCCAATTTTTTCTAAGCTCTATACTAAACATTAAATCTGTTAGGAAAAAAGAACTAAACAAAATAAACACAAAACAATCAGCTTTAAAAAAGACTCGTAACTGGAAAAACCGAATGAAAAAAGAATGTTAACAACAAATACTTTTTCACACCCAACCCAGTTCTGTGGAATCAGAATCAACGTTGAGTTTAAGCAACCAAAGGAGCCAATTGGAGTAAAATGGCATGCAGATTTAAATTTTTCCCACTTGTGATGAATGCAGCTATCGATTTTTTTGCATGCTAGTTAACATTTGTGTCAGTCAGCTGTTGGCTCTCATGCTGGCCAATAAAATCTTCCCGCCTATTTGTGGCAGCCAGTTATAGGCTCTCACTTTGACCAGTAGAAAATGGCTGCAAACTACATGAAAACTGCCATAGAAGCATGAAAAAAAAACAATTATTTCCACTATCGATGGGAGTTGGGAAAGGCAAAGTCAGTCTTGGCCTTCCTGCTAACTTGGAGTATGTGCATGTAAATTTTGGTGCAAATCCGTCGAAAATTGTGGCCGTGCATTCATTACACACACAAACACACAGCCTTTTATAGATAGAGATTTCTTTTATCCATATTTTACAGTTTCACACATACTAGACAGTCTTTCTTGCAGCTTGCTCATTTGTTTCATTACAGTCAATTTTCTGGTGTTTCAGTTCTTTTGTCCTGCATCTTTTTCAAACTGATTTGTTTCTGTATTGACCGATGTCATATCCAAATTTTTAACATTTCAAGCATCTTAAGGAATATATTGTTCTATTTCCTCTTGTGTGTAACTTATTTGTCTTTATAGTTATTATTCTCTTGACATAAATGACACCTTGATTTTACAAGACTGTTTTTATCTCATCTAGGTTAAAGAATGACTCATTACTAAACCCTTGCATGTATTAAGGTTTTGTTAAGGTAGGTTTTTATTTTGGTATTATGAGGGTTGGTCATTTTTAGCAAGATATCAGATGCATTTTTCTTTTCACTTCTACTACAAAACTATTACATTCAAATTTTTTTTATGGAGAGAAATAGAATAAAGTGTAAGAGAAAATATTTATCCATTTGATATTTCATTATTTTTATATATACAAGTCTAATGAATGCTTGGTTACTGTTTACTGAATACAGTATTTAAAAAAAGGTATTTTTAGTAGTATTTTTAAAGTAATGCATTACATCATAAATTACAGAAAAATTTTAGTCAAATAACAAAATTTATTTACTCCAAACTATTATTTTATTATTTACTATTTTAGTTTAATACTAGTATGTTTTGTGGGTTCTTACTTTCCAGTCAACTTTGATCTTCAAAAATTTAAATGCAATGCCAACTGTTATATCAATCATTATCTTCTGTTTTCTTAATTTCTGTTCTTTTATTGTTCTCTCTCCTTAATGTTTTCTTTTTCTCATTTTCTCTCATGCTCAGTAAACCCTTGCATCTTAATGGCTTTATTGCCTTGGTTGGGATGAAATGATTAAAAAAGAAAAAAAAACTAGGTTTACAAGGTGTTGCCCATATTAAAATACCACCAGTAATATACAAATTCTTGATGAACGATTAATATTTATATTTAAACCCAATGTCAATTTATTATAACAATATTCATTACAATTTAATTTTTTGTCACAATTTAAAAAAAATATAGAAAAAGAATTATTAACTCTGTTCTAAATTTCTTGTGTGTGTGTGTGTGTATATACCTGGCTTAAACACCAAAGCCACATTTTTTAGACTTAAAATCATATAGATTCTGATTCAGTATGTTCCAAGGAAAGTTTTAATAAACAATTTATTTCTGTATCCTTTTGTATAAGCAAAGTGTGTGGGTGGTAAGCAGTAGTCAAACTGAATTTTGTTTAATATTTAGACAAAAACACGGACGGGCAATGAAAATTGGAAGTGATAAAAGAAGAGAAAATATAGACAAAAGTTAAGTGAATATCGCAGACATAAAATAAGTCTAAGTTTCTATACATGTTCACATCTTTGCTGTGAACATGTATAGAACTTCTACCATTGTAACTTGTAACTATAATCTTGATTGAGCCATGTCAATTTATTGAAATGACATTCTCGTGATGGTACACAATTATATAAATTGATATTTCAAAGTACTTACGTTTAGGCACTTCATCTGTGTGATTTTTTTTTAGATGAGTCAACACAAAGAAATGTAACTATTAATTTGTATTTGGTTATAAACATAATTTAAGAGATTACCTGAAGTTTTTAAAAATCCAAAATATTAACTCATTCCCACAGAAAGTTGATATTAAATATGAACATATTTATGTTGAAAAATATCCTCATTCATTCATCCAGACATTTTAAAGAAACATATCTTAAAAATAAATACAGTAACCATTTCATTTCTATTTGGAAAGAGGAATTATCATTTACAGTTGGACTAATTTTCTTTGTTGTTATCTTCTTCTATGTGCCATGCCCCTTCACGACATGGGCGATCATAGCTCTCCACAACTTCCTATCCTTTATAGCTCTTAGTTTGGTTTGTCTTTTCACCCCCCCCCCTCAGTCCCTGTTCTGCCATCAATTTACACAAACCTCTGAGGTAGATTACTGTTTCCCTCTGCCTCTCTTGTCTTCAACATGTCCTGCAAATATCAAATTTTCCAACCACTCATTCCTCAGTTTTTGTCCTAGAAATTTCAACTATCTTTTTCTGATTCTAAGTATCAGTCAGTTAAGTGCCATATGTATGCACACTTGGGTGTGATCATATCTTTTGATTCATGACTAGTCATGAAGATTTTCTTGCAGTAAGTTGCTGTTTCTTTCTGTAGTAGACTGGTTGCCAACCAAGGCTATAATGACCCAGTCTGTCCTGCTATTCAACCTATAGTTGGGAGGAGAAGAGAGGGATACACACCTTTTCCAAGGGTATTTGCATGTAAGTGAATGTCATGAACCTGACTGGAATTTGAACTCTGTTCTCAGTTTTTTCATTTCGAGCTGATATCCATGACACAATGCATCCCAAGTATTTTAAGTATAAATATCTTTCTTGTTTCTATTTTTCTTAAAACTTTCCTCATTAATCACATGTTCAGTCCATGGTATTCTCAGCATTCTTCTGTTGAAGCACATTTGTTGCCTCAAATTTGCTTAATCTGTGAAGAGCTTGTCCAGCATTCACTGCCATAAAGGAGGATTGATATCACATAACAGGCCAGCACTCTTTTCTTTATTTCTAATAAAATTTTCCTATTTTTTTAATACCTTGTTTAGTTTTTGGAAAATATCTGTTGCTATTCTGATGTTCCTTTGGATTTCAGCATCACATTTTCCATTCACTGTTAAAATACTTCTCAGATGTTCAAATTTTCATACTTTATTGATTCCAAAATCTAGTTCATAGTTCACATCTTGGGCTGTTCCTCTAGCTGACAGCCATACATTTTGGTTTCTTACAACAAACGATAGGTCCTGATCTGGCATCTAGTCTACAGTTGCTTTCTCACAGATGTGCCGTGGTTTCCCCCCATCTCTTCTACAAGTAATTTCATGGCAACTGTTCCGATGAGCTACTTTCGTTGGTTCCCAAACTGCATGAATTTAAGCTACTAGGCTGGCATCTCGGTCCCACCCTTTCACTGTCGAAACAGTTAAATGTAACTGTCTTTTCTCGCACTTCCCATCTGTGGAACTCCCTTCCTCTTACTTGCTTCCCTGATAACTATAATCTTCAAATATTCAAGTGAATGTCAATTGACATCTTCTGATACCTTGATCTTGTTCCCCGTCCTTTTCTATATCCTTTCCTCAAACACACCTCTTTACTCTTGTTCTCAATCCTCTGTAACCCCTTGCGTGCTAGTGGAACTCCTGCCTTGCTTGGAGTGAATTGCTTTAAAAAAATGATTTGCTTTTCTTCTCACATTTCTTTACTACCTTCTCTTGGAGTTTCCTTCTGTGTCATCTGCATATATTAAGATTGTGTCCAATAATAAATCCTGGTAGGACTTCTAGTTCTCTCAGGATTGCCTCACTGTAAAGGTTGAATAAGTCTGGAGAGAAGACACATCCTTGTCTTATACCCTATTCTATTTATTGAATTAATTTTCTATCCACATGCAGGCAGTTTGCTCTCAGTATAAGTACTGGATTATTCTGATATCTTTCTTGAATAAATCATACTCTCCTCGCAGTTCAAACAGTTGTGTCATACTTTTTGCACAATCTATAAAACTTAGGTTTACATCTTACATTGGTATTGCTCTTTCTAATATTCTGAGAATAAATATTACATTCCTTGTTCCAGTGGTCTTCAACAAAATCACACCTTTCTTGTCCTGTTTCTGGTCTATTTTTGCCATGCATTCATCATTAGGACATTTGTCTGATGGAGCTAACATACACTTGCATCTGACCTCTTAGGCAGCACCATAGAAATAGATCTAAGGTCTGCTAGCATGTCCCCACTATTGTATATTTCATTTATCATTTCTGTAATATTAATATGGAAATCATCTAAGACTGCTAGCATCTCCATTACGATCCATTCTGGTCTTGCTGCTTTGTTCCTGTTCACTGTGGCCAGTGCTGATCTCACTCAAGACTTTAGTATTTCAGATTTTTCTGTATTTTTGTGTATTGCGAGTTTCTCTTTTATTGTAGGAGAGTTCCCTGACATATTTGTTCCATCTTTGGGGCATTTTTCTTTCTCTATTATCAGCAGTTTTGATGAGCACGTCTTTTGATCTGTTATTTTTCATTCTTTAATGCATGTCTGCTTTATCAGTGATGTTCAGTCTTTCAATCTCTGCACACTTTTCATCAAACCATTCCTTTTTTTTTGCCTGCCTGTATTTGTTTCTAATTTCTTTATGTAATTTACTGTATTCTGTGTCATATATTGACATTGTTTGCTGTCTCTTTTTCACCATTTTGTCATCAGACATCCACTCCTTTTTTTCTTTTAGTTTGGCTTGGGATGATCTCATTAGCTGATGTCATTAAAACTTTTCTTAATATGTTCCATTTTGAATTTTCATTCCAATTTAATTTATTGTATATGCTTTCAACACTGTCAGTGTGCATATCTTTTCAGTTTGGGTCATTCAGGAGTCTGTTGTATTGTAATTTAGGTGCAGTTTTGGCTTTCTTTAATTTCTGTAGTTTTATTTGGAAAATACCACTAAAAGGAGATTGCTCCCACAGTCGGCACTTCAATATATTTTACAATGTAAACATGCATTTCTCGATCTCTTATTGATTGTTATGCAGTAAACCTGGTTTTTTCATTTCTCCTCCTCAGCTTTGCCATGTCCCTCAGCATTTTGGATGGTCTTGAAACCAGCTGTTGACCACTAATTGGTCATTTGCTGTGTACCACAGGACCTATTTTTCTATGTTCATTACAGATCCAAATTTGCCACCTATTTCACTATCTCATTCCTTCCCTACTTTGGTGTTCAGATATCTCGATGATTATAATTTTCTGCAATTTGTATTGAGTTGTTGTTATCACATGACCAAAGCAAATTTTCATTATTTCAAAGATAAGTTCAAAATGAAGTAGTTATTTGCATTATTTACAGTTGGACTAATGTCTTCATTTTTGTTGTTATAAAAATATTTTGGCCTTTGTGCTCTCCAACCTTCTTCAATTATCTTTTCATTCCGGTAACTGAACCCTTTAGATATATGGATGTAGATAGTTATTGTCTAATCTCCATGCCTAGAGATATCTCGCCTTGTAGATTAAATAATGGTTTCGGTTTCAAATTCACTGAAGATAACCCATATTTAACTAGATGCACCATTTATTTTTTTTTAAATGGTATTTTATTTTCATCTATTGGCCTGAATATTCAAAAAAATCTTATTAAAGAAAAACGTGTCCTCCGACATGATATGAACTTGTGCCATCCTTTGCAGTAGAAACTGTCATTAGATCTGATATGCTTTTAATCAACTCGGCCATGAAGGGTGCCATTGATCAAACAAGTTTGTATACTGCCTTTTAAGCACATCTTGTTTTAGAATATTGAAAGTTCATAACTGCTCAGTTTTGTATCCAAAACATAGACAAAGCAATTACTAAAAATAATAATGTTCTTTTCTTTCTTTAAATTTATTTATCCAATATATTTTTATCACTGTAAACATTTTTTTAATGGATACCCATATTTGAAAAGATTCTGTTTATTCTTTAAACAGTATTTTATTTTCATCTACTGGACTGAAAATTCAAGAATATTTGCATTTTCTTTAATAAGATTTTTTAAATATTCAGGCTGGTAGATGAAAATGAAATACTGTTTAAAACAAAACAAAAAAAATAAACAAAATGTCTATTCAAATATGGGTATCCACTAAAAATATCATTTAAAGGGATAAAATATGTCAGATTAATAAATTTTTAAAAAAATCCATTATATATATATATATATATATATATATACTAACTATTTCTGTAATCCTTCTGCTTCATATTAAAACAGGATATAGTTATATTCCTTAAATATATGGTGAGCCTTGATTAAAGAAGAAGTATTGTCACTTTAGGCAGGGCATTTGGCTGAAACTTTAATATTCTATTGAAATTTTGAAAGAAACCTTTCAGAATTTAAACATTTTTAAAATTGCTTATGACAAATTAAAATGAGTGAATGAGTAATTTGGTTATTATTAATTTATTGTCTCACTAGTAACTGAAACAAAGAGACATAAACAAATGATTATTAAATTATGAGGGGCATATGTAATTGAAAGATGTAGAAAAAAAATTTAAAAAACATTCTTACCCTCATTATTATGATGATGGTCCTGTACATTTTCTATTTCCAGTACCCATTCTCCTTGTGGACTTTCCCCCCAGAAATGAACTGAAAGAAATGGCCATTTGTTAAAGCCTGCAGCTTGCCAATCATTAGGCCGTGGTGGCAACAGTGTAGATTGAGTTCCGTTTGGAGAAGTTAGATTGATACGTAAGTCACCACGACGACTGTAATGTAGTGATATTTGTGCTTGGACATGTTCTAAAAACTTTATTGAACTGCTTGTATCTTGGCAGCCGTCCACATGTAAGATGCTTTTGTGAATTGTGTTGCTGGACAATACGCTGCAGAAAAGTACAAAAAAATAAAAAGGTAAATTTAGATTTCATTTATTGCAGTAAAAAAAAAAAAAAAAAGGCAAGACTGGACATTTTTTCTGAAATGCCTAAGAGATTATTTGCTATAAATATACTGTATTTTTTTGTGTATAATATGCCTTAAATATAATACAACCATGTATTTCTGAAGCTAAAAAGAGGAAATAAATCACAAGTTATAAAAACATGATAGATCTTGTGTATTCTTTTATTAATTTACTATTTTTATTTATTTATTTTTTATTAAATTTTAATGAATTTCCTCTCTACAATGACAAAAAAAAAAAACTTTACACCAATTACTAAAGAACAAATATTGCCAGCTTTTTTTTTATTTTTAAAATCAACTCATCCCAAGCAAGACAATAATGTTACTAAGACGCAAAGGGCTACAGAGAGTGAAATAAAATGAGAAGACTTTAGGAGCTGGAAAACCAATCCTAAACATATTTTTTTTGCAAACAGTTGTTAACAACACCTGCCTACTTTGTGTTTTATTATCTGTTGTGAAAACTGAGTATTTGCAATCTTGCCATTTCAAATAAGTGGCTTTTTAAGACAAGTAAAAATTGCTTAAAATGTATACTTGTATATAATATGACCCCTCCTCTCCAATAAAATGAAAAAATTAGAATATGAGATTGATGACAAGTTTCTAGAATTAAAAAAAATATCTTATTCTTTTAAATTCATAGCATCATTATTCAGTCAAATTAGTTGACTTTAAGTTCTAATACCTTCTGTGGTTAAAATTGATTTTGGTTTTGATTTGAAATCTGGAGATTTTTTTCTCCAATGAATCATTAATTTAGAATTGCTGACCAGACAAGGAATGTTGCATAGAACAAACCAAATGAATGGAGAAATGTGCTATGTTTAAAAACATCCCATCCCAGCTTCAGGTTGCTTGTCTCATATATTTGCAATATGAGTGATGTTGTAATGCAAGGTTTATTATTGTTTAGGAATCAGGTGTTTACTCTCTCTATTCCAATCAGTTCAATCAAATGTGTTGACCGAGTTACCTCTAATGCTTGTGTGCTGCACCTTCTTTCAAAAGTTCCAAGACCTAATTCTAGCAACCATAAGAACAGGCTACCAAGTTATGCCCCCAACCTTTGAAAATGGGAAAATGAGCAAATGCATACAACTTGTTCTATCATCCTCATAGCTGTTAATGACAAACTCAGTTCAGAATCTTACATACTACTGTCAAGCATTAGAATTAGAGAAAGAAAGTGCCTAGTTTGGAACACTTATGTGACCAACATCTAAAATAAACTGTTTTGTTAAAATCTTAAGTTATTCTGGCCTTTGTCATTATTTCAGGACTTCAATCAAATTTTGAAATCCATTTTGTGTGACCACTTCAGCTTGCAATGTTTCAACCCTGAACTTGGATCTTCTTCAGATCTTATCTAAACAACATGGGTAGAGGAGCTTCTAGTTCAGGATGTTGCTGAACCAGTGAGCAGACTGATGCTCCCAGACAAATGAAAAGTAATCTTCACCTGGTTATAGTGATACATCTGGTAATGTGAGCACAGATTCTTGACCTTGATATGACCATAGACCAATATATGGCATATAATGTTACCATTACTAATGGGAATAACAAGCCTGTTCTAGGCAAAGGGTTCCATTCTTATCCATTAAGTGTTGTTTTTGGGCTTCCTCGAATCCCAGCCACTATAGATGATTTCTCAATTCCAATGAAATTTTTCAAAGTTGGTCTGAAGAAATGTATAGACATACAGTTATGGTTAATTAAAATGCTTTAAATTTTTTTTAATTTTAGAAAGTGAACAAATTTCATGTCAAATAATTTTAAATATTCACATGTGGTCATAAAGTGTCAATCTATGATGTGAAAAGTTGTCATTTACTTACGATTGTACATCTTTTGATGCTATTTCACAGATGTGTTTTTCTGGAAGCGTTGTCCATATTTTAGCCATTTTCACCATAGCAGCAGCATCCATTAATCCATAACCATAACGTAAACTGACTAAAAATGTTTAAAAAAAAAAAAAAAATGATATGCAGTACACAGAGCAAGACTTTCATCTATATATAAAATTCTGTGACTTCCATTAGTCTGCCTGTCACACCCTCTAAAATAGCCTATACATTGATCAATTGAAACCAATTTTTTTTTTTTTTTGGTGGGTGGAGGTGCAAAGAGGTAAGAGGGTACAAAGTACAGTTGGTTTTACTAGGGTGTGTATCTTAATACAATAAATTTTCAATATCTGTTTATATTTAGGGAGAACTGATACTGAGACATCTGGAAGAGGTATGGCAGGTGGAACTAGAACAATCTAACCCAGTGGACAAAATAAACAGTTCAGCTCAAAATTCCAATCACCTGTAGAAGGCCACAACATACAACTGCCAAAATATCATGGATCTGGCAATGAAGATGAAAACAGTCCAAGCAATGTAAATAGTGTAAATAATAAATCTTCATTCATTCCTTTGGAAAAATTAAGTTTTATTATTTAACATACAAAATACTCCCACTATTTTAAAAACAATTTAATGATTAAAATAACATACTTATTTAATAAAAATGCAATATTGTTTTCTTGCATATCTTTTCTGTAATTTTTTATATATACAAGAATCCAGTTTGCCCTGCATTTGTGAAAACAAAATACAGGACTTCAAAAGTTAGAATTTGGCACTGGAAAGAAATATTTACACATAGCTAGTTGGATGTTGCATGCACAAAAGTAAGAACTCCTAAGAATTTATTCTTTACTGTTAAAAAGAAAAAAAAAATTTCTTAAAAAAATATTGCTTACCATGAAGTCCTATAAAATTAAATTAAAAAAATTATTGAACTGAAGTAGTGTTTTTAATAAAGTATTTTTCTAAACAAATCATCTAATTCAAATTTCATCAGTTGATACAAATGAATCGTTGAAATCTGAATAAGCTGATTTGCAGTTTTTACACATCCTAGTAAAACCAACTGTACTTTATACTTCCTTACCTGTTTGCACTTCTCAAAATTTGGTTTCGATGGCTATTTTAGAATGTGTGATGAACTGATAGAAGTCACAGAATTTCATATACACAAGAAAAAAGACCAAAAGTAAAAACCAGTAAAAGAAAAACAACTATATACTTAAACTTAATTGAGTTTTCTTTACATTCTTAAAAAGAACTTTATATATTTGATCAAATAACAGCTAAATTTAAAATCTCATGTGATCATTCAAGTGTTTTAGTTCATACCTTCTCTTCCAAGTGCATTCTGGGTCCATTCTCCATCTACCATTGGTTCTGGTCGGGCAGTTAATACTGTGATATATTGCACATCTCGCCAAGTTAGTTCATTACTTGGAAAGAGGAAAAATTATAAAAATAATATTTGTATTTTAATTTTGATACAAGTTGAACATTTAAATTCTGCAAAAGCAGTTCAAATCCTACTATCCAATTTCAGCTATTCCCAAGTATGCAATAATTGAATAAATCCATTTTTCTGGATTAAAAATCTGTCTGCATCAATCTTTAGATTGAAACATCCAATTCTTCTTATAGTATTTTTGTTATCTCAAAAACTTTTGCATTGTATGTATTACAAAATCTGAGCAATATTTTAAGCATATTCTTTTTTTTTTTTTTTAAAAGTTTTACTTAATTCCTTTGATCATCTTGACTTAGATGAATTTTTGAATATTTCTATTATAAAAAAATACCATCTTTATTTCCAAGAAACTTCACATCTAACATGATTGTAAAAATAGTTATTGCAAAAGACATCAGTTTAAATCCTTACATACTATTTTAAGCTTCAAATTTTCAAATGCTTATCTATAAAAGCAAAAAAAAACAAAACAAAAAAACCCTCCACCACCTATTAATTGGGTATAATATTTCTTAATATTAATTCAAACACTTTTTTTTGAATCTTCAGATTTAAGTATTTGTACATGGAATAAAAAAGACCAAAAACATTGCAAGATACAAACTAATTTATCAAGTTTTTGGTTTTGTTCAGTTAACAAGTATGTTTTCCATTTGCTTCCAATTGCCAGAAATGTTCTCAATTACCATTTGTAATAGCAAATGTTGAATATCACTGAGATGATAATTTTAAGCATGAAAAAAAAAAAGTAATATTCTTTGAATCAATTTGTATAATTTTTATTTTAAAATTAGAATGAATAATGAGCTACTAGTGTTTTACTTAAAATTGCTATTATTAGTTAGTTACTTAAGACAAAAAAGTAGAGAAAATATTGGTTATACCAGTTGAAAGCTTAGTAGAGAGAAAAAGAAAATTTAGTTGATTGTTGCACTGTTCATTTAACACCTACAAGTGATTAGTCTTCCCTATCTAATGATAGAATCAGACAATTTTTTTTAAAAGAACTTAATTTGTTCAATCTTCCATGCTTTATAAGGAAACAGTTGTCAGACAAAGCTTTGAATGTCAGAGCAAAGTAAAAATGTGCCAGTAGAATCAATTTAACAATAGCAAAGTAGAAAGAAAAACAAAATACATCAATTAACCAGACAAAAATTCAAAGTAACAATTTTTCTAAATGGGCAATATTAAAATCATTGTTTTGTTTTTATATTGCAAGAATTTCAGCAATATTTATTGATTTCCTGAGTAAATATTTGCAATATAAGTTGCACTGCAAAAAGATACATTAAGACCAATATTCTTAAGCATTCAAATGCACAAAAATTAAGTGTTTACTAAAAATGATTAAATTTGCAAGAAATAGTTATCCAAGCTGTAGTCTAATAAGTAGTTCTTTGAGAAAGTGAGTTTTCCTGTGAATAGTCATCTTTAGGAAAAGAGAATTTCCTAAGCAATCAATAGAAATAAAATTATAAATGACAGGGTTTTTTTTTTAGAACCAAAGCAGATACAGCTATATTATGAGGAACTAGGATTGATATTTAAGATTGCAGACAAGATTACAAAATGGATTTTTAAAAATAAAACTTGCATTTAATTGTATAAAAATCAATTAAGTCAATGTTTATAAGTAAAACTAGATAAGAACAAAAACAAATATAAAATACATTTATTATAAGTCATACATAGGGTTAAATTGCTGAGCAATATTTTGAATATTAAAAGCTGATATTTTATAAACTTGTATGCAAAATTGTAACTCAATAATAAAATTCACTGATAGTAATAAAGTTATTTCAATAAAGCTTATATTTTAGTGGAAATGTAGATTAGATAAGCCTTGCTATTATAGACTTGAAAACAAAAACAATTTAAATATTGATCTTGATAGAGATCCTTTAGATTTGTATGACAAATATTAAATTATAAATTTAAGTTTATCAAAAATAATTAGATGAAAATAGAGGAACTGACAGCAAAGTACAAGGAACTGATTTTTTTTGCTTTGTTTTTTAAAGTGAAAGATAAAGTAAAAGACTTATTTCCTTTTACCATGGAATTATAATTATCATAAATACTGTCAAATAGATGAAGGAGTTGACCAATAGCTTATATGAATTGGTATCCACTTAAAGTGGAAATTGTGCTGAAAAGTCAAAGGGGAATCTGAAAGTTTTAGTTGCTGTAAACATGTAAGAATCAAATTCATTTCTCAATTTTAACTAATTTCTCAAATGACATATTCTATACTTTGTTGGTATTTTGCCAACTGTTATTACCCAATTCTACTTTGTTTTTTCACCTTGCATCAAGTGGCTTGATTAAAGGTTACAGTTTTATATTTCATGATAATGAATAAATATTATACAATATGTAAATATCAGTTTTGGATGAATTTTCTTCCATATAATTCTTATTGGTCTTTTTATCGAAATGTGCAAGTCATTTATGCATACTACAACTGAAATAGTATGGGATTAGAAATAAGATTGCTATGGCATTTGAACCTATATTTCTTATCTGACCAGGATAATGCTTTACTTATTAGGTTTCTTTAAAGTAATCACCAAATTTATTCACATACTGTATATACTCATGTATCAGGCAACCTTTGAAAGACCTAATTCTGAAACGGATTTGACTACAGTAAATGGATATATAGTTTGGTCAACAGTGTAGCTAGGACCAGCAGTAAATATGCTAATTTTATATCTCATGTAGTATACAACTCCCTTAAAATTAGCTTCAAATGTCACATGATATGCAAGTATATACAGTATGTACATTCCTCATTACCTGATTTGTAGATGTCAATATTTATTAACATAACAGTCTTAAGCTGCCTGATATTTTCAATTATTAATTTTTGATTACCATTTCTTTCATCCTATTTCACTTTCTTGCTTATATCAAGTAGTAATTTGATGTAATAAGCTTAAGTAGTCTGAATTTCTTAGATGAAGCATTGCCAATTATTCATTTTTGACTCATATTTGACAAGAAAAATAAAACCTACCAAAATGACAGATGAACTCAACAACCAGCTAACTAAAGATGGTGTTTGGATAATAACTCTGGAGAAGACAATAGGAAGCCACTCCACTATCTCTTCCAAGAACAATCATGGCAATTCACAGCTGACAAATATCAGATAGTGGCATGAATGGGGCCAGCTCTCTCAGAACTGATTCCTCGCTTGGTAAGGAGAGACACATCCAGCGACTGTCCGCAACAAAGATAAGATCACTATGAGGACATGGAAATGGCAGAACACTTTATCAATGTGAATAGTTAGAAAATGTGAAACAAGAAATGGAAGCTGAATATTAACATTCTGGGAGCATTTTGAACAAGATAGATAAAGAGATTTTATAAGCAAAGACTGCGTTGTCATTTTTTTTTTTTTTATAATGATGCTCACCCTTTACGAGGCGCAAGAGCTACTTGAGGTAGAGGGTTGCAGAGCAAGAGGCATAGTTGACAGGAATATGTGGGGACTGTTAACTTGAACAGGTTAAGATTGTAGTGAACAGGGAAGCATCCTCTTGGGAGCCAGTTCCACAAAACAGCAGTTTGTTGGTAGCTGCTGCTGCTTGAAAGAATGAGGGTGGTTTGCTATAGTGTGCTTGATATGGCAGATCTTAGCCATGAAAGTTAGAACTGGTGGAACTAAGGAATGTTGTAGATGTAGGAGAAGAGAAGAACAAGACAGATGCTGGCTTAATATTAAAAAAAAAAAAAAAAAAAAAAAAAAAAAAAAAAAAAAAAAAAAGGGAAGTGTGTTTTTGGGTACTGGCAACTATCAGACAGGGGCCTTTGGATGAAAGTGATATACAAGTCATTCAATATGGTGATCAGAATAATATATGCACTCAAAAGTGCCAATAAAAGAAATCAATAAGTATTACAATCAGTCAGTTAAGTGCCATATGTGATACATGCTTGGGTGACCATGTATCTTTTGATACATGACTGAGGAGGCAGATTTTTTCCTGCATTAGGTTGCCATTTCTTTCTGTGGTAGACTGGTTGCCAACCAAGGCTAAAGAACCCAGTCTGTCCTGCTATTCAACCCATAGCTGGAGGAGAAGAAATGGATTCATACCTTTCCCCAAGGGTATTTGTGCGTAAGTGAATCTAATGAATTTGACTGGAATTTGAACTTGGCTCTCAGAGTTCTCACTCCGACTCAATATCCATTACACCACAACGCAAATCCAAGTTTTACAATACATGAGACAATATTAACTCTGAACATGTCACATGAAATTATCATGTGAAATCTAAATGCAAAACTGAGAAGGAAACAATTCTTTAATCAGAAAGAAGACAGGTGAAATTTTTAGAATAGATAATGAATAAAAAGGACTTGGAGAATTTAACATGAAATGTCATTGGCAAGAGAAGCAGAGGAAAGTAAAAGAAACCAACATGATAAAATTGAGTAAATGGATGGAAGAATAAGGGCCATAAAGGAGCAAGTATTGCTGAATGACAGGAAGCTGTGGAGAGTCATGAACACCCATGTCCTGAAGGGACATACCGCAGAGATAGTAATATTATATAATAGTCTTAAGATGCCTCAATTTCTTAGATGAAGCAGTAGCAGTTATTAATTTTTGACTAGTAAGCATTTCTTTGAATGTGTTTTTATTCCCTTTTTATCGCAATTACCAGGTAATTTTCATACCAGCAAGAAGCATGGATTGGAAAAAAATAAACAAGTTAGTTAAAAATTAGTAGTGATAAATATCTTTTTAGTCTTACTTGGCTTCCAATGCAAGAGCAACAATTCCTGCAGCCAGTGGAGCAGAGGCAGATGTACCAGTGTGTGAGGTTGTACATGTACCCCGAAGGTCAACAGTTACCTTAATTTAACAAAAAAAAAAAAAAAAAAAAAAAAACGAACGTCATCAGATTTAGATTATAAAAGAAAACAATGAATGTTCTTTGTGAATTGCTTATTAAAATAGTTTCCAATGCTTGTAACTATAAATTTATTAAAAGCCACAGATTGTAAGTGATGATTATGAACATTTCAGAATGACACTAACTGTAATTACCAATTAATTTAATGCTACTAAGCCTTTTCAAATCCTGCATTATTAACGGTTTCAACTATAAACAAAAATTGCATGTCATCAAAACAATATAAATAAAGGATAAAATTACTGCAGTGCTTCAGTTAGATTTATGAAAGGAACAATGCACAGCTTAAACAATTTTGTAGGAAAGTAAACAATTTATTTACAGTTCAGTTATAATAGGGTTTTCCATTGATAACCTAATAATGTAAATACCAGAAAACATATCGGTTATATATTTTATCATATTTTCTCAGTCCAGCAGTATTTGTTAATCGTTCATACCATATCCTGCCCCTCACCTTATTGCTTGGGCACTTATAGAATATCTATGCCTTAGCTATGCTAATTAGGAAGTCATTTACATATTACAATAGCAGATGATTTTGTCCATACAAAAGAGCATAAACCAGATATACATTTCCTATTTTGCAGATGTAATAAATCATGAATAAAACTTTTTAAAAGAGATAAAGAAACAATGTCTGAAAGCAGGTCTTGAACCTTTTGAAATGTACATTAAAAGGGAACTATTTTTTTGTTAAAAAAACTGCCCAAAAATTTAAAATATTGCAATAAATTTAAATACTTTTCTGATGTTTTAATTGCAAGAAAATACCATAACACTCAGAAAAAAAAAGCTGACCAAAACACTGTCCACAGTTATAATTTTAAAAAGGCATCTATATTCAGAATACTTAAAATGATTATTTTGTTACTTATTTTAATGCATCACTTTACATACAATTATTGCCATACCAAATAAACAATAATGAGCGCATTATTTAAACAAATTAGCTGTAGATAACCAACAGTGCCTTTTATAGCCATCTGTCATTTAAATTATTGCCATCTAAAACTGTTAATACATTTATGTAAGTAGCGAGTAATCATTCTCAGTAATGCAGTTAATCAAAATAAGTGCTTTGTGATTTTAAAATAATGTGTGACATCTAAATGTAAGCATTTTACCATCATATATGATTAGTATTGTGATAGTAATGTAAGGAAAAGTATCTTTATTATTGATAGTTAAACAGTATTTTTTGTTCTTGGCAATGTTAAAAATGCAAATATAGAAATGTTAGTTTTTCTTTTTTATTTTGTTTCAGTATTTTTATGTTACTATTCAATTTTTGTAAAAACATCAGGAAATATATCAGTAAGTATAATCATAGTAACTGTAAGATAAAACTATGTTCTAATCATTAAAATTATATGTGTGTGTATATATATATATATATATAAAGGCAACACTTAATGTACAATAAAAGTTAAAAATATACATTAACATTTTTAGAACTATATTGAAAAAGTCATTAAAATAGATTTAAAAAATTAAAATGTAAACATTTCATTTAAGTAAGTGAACTGGTCAAAAGTACGTTGGAAGGTACCTCACAAAAAACAAAAAATGAAAACTTACAATTTGTGGCTCCCCAAAGGCCCCACTACTGTATGTAGTTGCAATAGTTGAGGAACATTCTTCCAAGTACCATGGCTTCAAACCATTTTTTGATGTGCTACTGACGGAGAGTGTGTAAATACTGTTTGTATAACCATCACAATTACAAGAGTCATGTGCATTACCACCATTTCCAGAAGCCCACACAAAGATATTTCCCAAACCATTTCTTCCCTAAAAGAAAAAAATAACTTTATTTAAATGTCAAAATTTATGGACAAGATTTCAGATGATTTTTCTCCAACATGACACATACACATCATGCAATACATGACACGTAACATGTTGACTATTGTCAACATTCTTGCTTGTACAGTTTTTAAATAACTCTTTCAGGATTTTAACCTTGATTTGTTATAAAACAAAAGCAAAAAAGTGCATATCCACAAAGCCTGTGCCAAGGACACGCATTCACATTCTTTATAGTTTCATGAATTTAATTTGCCAAAATAAAGCCTAAGTGGTCTTATAGAACAATTTCTAATGGTAACTAACAAAAGCATAGATGACTTAAGAGTACAATGATTTGAGCAAATGTGTTAACAATTGTTAATATTAATTGGAGAAATGGCACATGACAAAAAAGTTAATTGCACAAAGTCACAGCATGTTGGAAAAACAAGTTCTTGATTGCTAAGAAAGATTTTAAGAATTAGCTCCTAAACAAAATCTTTATGCCAAAAAATTTGCATTCTTTGAGAAATGGAAAAAAAAAAAAAAAACCAACATTCCGAACATGCTGGTTTAGATGATAAAAAATACTTTGAGTCACATTAAAATACAAAAATGTTTCATTGTAAACCTTAAAAATATTAGCTTGGTTAAAGAAAAAAAATACCAAGAAAACTAAAAGTTTAGTGTAAATGCAAATATAAAAATTTATACAATTATTACTTACAATCATCTATAAATTTATTCAAATAAGAGCAGTTGCTGCTAACAAGATGTCACTGATTTTCTTTTATATGTCAAGTCATTTCAGGATCATGGTTCTCCATAATTTCCTGTTTTTTGTTGCTTTAACCCCGCATTAGTCACATGGGGTATTTTATTACCCGCCAAATTTTTGAATACTCATAATTCCTATTGGCAATTTGTTTCTTTTGGTCCCACCCACTACTCTCCTCACTCAGTGAGGGCATGTAGCATGGCTCAGTTGTTGTGGGAGGTAGACATCGTTTTGTCTTTTTGGAGTTTCCTGTCACCCCACCTGACTAACAAAAAAGTAAGTTTTATGAGATTTATATATATATATATATATATATATATATATATATATATATATATATATATATATATATATATACCAACCATTAACTCAGACATAAAATAAATTTGATGAGACATGGTGTCTTTGTGCTTCTCCTTCCGATATGTTTTTTCTTTTTTTTTTAGTTTACTACCAATCTGGCAGGAAAAGAATTGGAGTAGCTTGACAACAAACGGAATGACATTGGTCAACTACACATACATGTTGCATACATCACCAAGTGGAATTTTGGTATTTTAATTTATCAATGACCAACAACAAGTTTGTGAAAAAAAAAAAAAAAAAAAAAATGACTAGTCATGCCATCATAAGGTTTAAGAAATACATCCACAAACCTCTTCCATTACTTGTTGTTTAAGGAATAAGGAAATTTCATCCTGGAGATTTTGGATCTATTTGACTATTTAATGGGTACAGAATGAATGGATATTGTACCCAAATAGATACAAAGAAAACATCTTACTTTCATCTCAGATGCAATCCAAGTAACCAAGGGGAAATGGATATTATATACCAAAATTCGATTAGTGCATACATAATACTCGATTATTGCGGTAAAGCATTCTTCAGTTTAACCATAGTAATTGAAAATTGACTTTTTTTAGTTACCAATGTATACATTAGCCATACTAATGGAGGGATATGTGTATGTGCGTGTATATATATATATATATATATATATATATATAACCAATATGACTTCTTGTAAAATAATTGATTCCCTGTATCATAATTTGATGAATTTTTGTAAAAAAAAATGAAGAAAGTTCAATTCAGTTTATTTAAAAAGAAAAAAAAAATTCATCCTCAACACAAAATTTCTAAAATACAAAAAATACAAGTATAGTTGAGCTATGACTTTCTGGAACCTTTTAGAACTTATTTTTGTTTATTTGTAAGTTATACTATAACTATAAACTGTTAAATACATTAAAAATACATAAGTACTATTCAATTACATCATTAGCAAATTGAAAAATAAAGCTTCTGGAATAATTTAATTTTTTACTCTTATTGTGTATATAGTACAAATCAAATTTTTGATTTCAGGTGGAGGTGACCTTTTTCAAGATCTAAAACAAATTAATGCTTTTTCATTACTTTTGAACAAAAGGTCATTACGGCACAGGAACATAGGGTCACAAAAAACATAACCCTATTTTATATATATATATATATATATATATATAATACTCTTTCAGTCCTGTAATTAGGAGTTTATCTAATGTAATAATCTTTCTAGTCATGGAAATATATTGTGGCTATTTTTGATGACTAAAACTTTTCTCCATTATTATATTGGTGCGATTCACCTACAATTAATTTACAACATAGGTTTATGCAACAAATTTATTATAATTTTCATTTCAATTAATAATTATATTTTCAGTTCTAATTTTGATTTAATGTATATTGTAATAAAGATAGCTTGTTACATCATTTTCTTCAGCAGTATGACAATATTTGGCATAATTTTAAGACTATAAGCATTTTTATATCCATTTCTATCCATTTTTAGAAATCTGAGGTGACTAATCCAGGATTTTATAAACTTTTGACCCAATACCATCACTTTTTGTTCTTATTCTGCCAGCCACTCAAATTCATTAAATACGCTACTCACTGTATTCCCTACTTCTCTTGGCTTCAATGTATCCTGTGGGTGTTAAATTCTCTAGGCCTTTTCTCATTGTAAGTCCTAGAAATTTCAACTGTATTTCTGACTGAAAGTATAATTTTCTTTGTTGTTCTTATTTTCCTAAAGACGTCCTCATTGCTCAAATGTTCTGTCCATGGTATTCTTAGCATTCATTGGTAGAACCACATCTGTCACTTCAAGTATACTATTGATAGAATACTAAAACAACGTTTTATTGACTTATGCTTGCTCAAGACTTTAAAATATTTTTTCTAAACAAACCTAAAAGAAATATTGTGAAAATTGTTAACTAAATCTTTTGTTAATAAATAAATTATATCTACCTTTTCAATTCCATTCAGAAAGGCCTCTGTAGCTAATGGTCCTGGACCATCAACCACTTGACCATTATCATCTGGTCCCCAGCTAGCTGAATATATATCAATGTGCTGCGGGTTAAGTCCCAAAGAAGCTGCCTCAACACTATCAGTGACAAATCCATCCAACATTCGAACACCTGTACAAAAAAAGTAGGGGGAAAAAAATTAGTAAATGAAAAGAGTTCATTGAGTTTAGAAATTGCATTTGTTTCAATATAGAAATGTGGTTATTTTAGAGATTATGTTATAAATATTGAATTAATTCTGAAAATTTAATAGTTAAAATTAACACTTCTGAAAGCAAGAAACAGAGAAAAAAAAATGAATATTAAAAAATTTAAGAGAATGACACTACATACTGTTAAGCAAATCGTATAAACTCCAATAATTCAAATTTAGTTTGCAGAGAAAAAAAAAAGTCAAATTTTAAATAATCAATTTAGATGTCAAAACAAAGCCAGAGTTAAAATTTTAGGTAATATCAATGCTTTATTGAAGTTATTTTATGTATTCTAAAAAAAAAAAAAAGAAAACTGCCGTCTGAAGTTATTAGACAAAATCAAATAATCATATTTTACCTCAATAAAAAGATAAAAATCACCAAAAATTGATTTATAATAGAACAAATAAACATAAAAGTCTTTAAATCCTTTGCATTTTAATATATTGACTTCTTTCTCAATAACAACCGGTAATCTATCTTTTCATTGATTTTGTTAATTTTTTTTTTTACTTCAGCAGGTTCAAATTCTGACATGATAGTTTTAATTACTTCCTATAGGTCTGCTTTGCTGTCATAGTTTGCCACCTTCATATAATTTCATCTTCACAACTGACCATAGATTTTCAAGATCAGGAATTCATGGTGGCCATTTCATTATCTTCTCTTCTGTAAATCTTTTATGCTCAAAGAATTCAAGGGTTGTCATGCATAAATACACACTTCACTTTGAAAGTGTGAAACTGGGACTTGTACCATGCAAAGAAAGTCTTGTTCATAAAATTGAAATAGTTAGCACTGTTCAGTTTAACTGCTTCATCGACTTTGAATTGTCCAATAATGGTTTGGTTGATAATTCTAGCCCATATCATAACACTACCATCTCCTTGTTGCTGTCTTATCCACAGGCATGTCTGAATTGGATAAAATCTATCAGGTCCATCAAATGTCACTCAAGATTCATTCATGAAAATTACTTTAGAAAAGTCAATTTTCATGTATTTCTTGACCCAATTTTGATGATTTAAGATATTTGTTTTTTTTTTTTTTTTTTTTACAGATCTCAATTCACAAATTATCCTTCTTGACTCGCTAAAATCCAGTTTTTTCAAAGATCTGAGCACTGGTCAAAAAGTGGTTGCTTCACTATAACTCTTTAATTTACATTCATCTTGAGGAAGCAAGTTCTTAAAGCTTTTTCCTTTGAGTTCTCAACTTATATTTTCAACAGCCTTCTTTATTGTTTGATGATCTCTGCAAAACTCCTTTGATATCTCCAATGTGGACATTCCCTCACTCAATAACTTTGTTATTTTTTTGTTTGTTAGCAGTTATTAGATCCTTCCTTTTACCAATGTTTCAAACATATATTATGAACAAAAAGAAAATATAGTTTTTATTAGATTTCAGAGGTCTTAAGCTAATATTAGTTTAATCTGCATATTAACTTCAGTCAGTCAATTTTTGTAAATTTCAAATATCTCAAAAACTAACCAATAAAAATGACAGAAAATTTAGTTAAATATTTTGCTAAGAGTAGAAATGGATGAGTTTAAATTTGACAAATATTGGTTCAAAATTTTCTGGGTTATTGAGGTATATTTGATTTGCATAATAACTTCAGATAGGGTTCATATTTTTTACAGCCTATTATAGAATGGTGCCTAATAAAGAAGAAAAAAAAATTTATTTTCACTTGGCACACCAAAACACAAAATACTTGGAGAAAAGAAGCTCATATTGCAAACAAGTTTGTAGAAAAGTAAATTCTTAAATAGGTGTAAGGCTGAAAGAAATACCAGAATTAATTTCATGTAACCAATCATAGTATTTTTATTTTTATTTTTTATTTTTTATTTTTTTACACCGGGGAAAAAAAAGAAGCAAAGTCAGAATTTTAAATAGAGTTATCTTCTGAACTGACAAAAATAAAGAACTCCAAGAAATAATGCATGCTATTTTTATTTCAAAACATAAACTTACAATGGGCAGGGCTTATTGTCTGAGTTTCTTGTAAAATAATAAAATAAACAGTTTTGTTTGAAACAGAAAGAGATTCCGAGATATAATATTGAACGAAAAAGATCTAAAGTATTTGAAAGTGATATTGAGACAAATTAGCTAAAATTGAACTAATTAATTACAAGAGAGATATGCAAATTAACAAGGGAGCATTTGCATACATTGTTCAGAAAAACAAATTAGCCCAATTTAATCAGAAGTGTACATAAATGATTATTCTATAAGTCATTCAATTTTAGGAATTTGCTGATAGGAATTTCTAAAAATGAGTATACAATGCAAATAATGAACATAAAAGTATTCTTTTGCTTGCATATAGAATGTGACAATAATTGACTTTTGTAGAGTATACAGTTTCAGTAATCTTTCAATAAACTATGTATCATGCATGTGCACACACATTGAATTAATGCAATAGCAAAGATTATTTTTATGATTTAGCAGAAAAATATTTATTTTTACTCTAAAGGTTTAACAAACAACCTTAATTCATACTATTTACATTGTTCAGATTTGCCATCTTTATTATTATAATTACACACATTGACTGTTGTACACTCTAGCCTTCTTCAGGTGATATAGCAATATGAGGTATTGTAAATAGTTACAATACCTTATCGCAGAAGCATAGACAGAATCTTAATTCAAATGAATGCTTTTTTTAACTCCTAAAACTGATACTTAATTATCCCAATGCAAAATCTATTGTAACAGTGTGTAAATTTGCTTTGGTCAACCAGTAAATAGTTATGTCATGCTTCAAGAGAAAGATTTGAAGTTTTATAAAGAAATTCCTGAAAATTAGATGCCACTACCATGAAAAAAAAAAAAAAAAAATTAAATACACATTTTTTAAAAATAAATTGAATATTCATGAAAGACTAAGTTACATATAGTTATTATTAATGTTATTTACACATTGTGTCTAACTGAAGAAGTAATCTTAAAACTAGATTATAAATTAAAAAAAAAAAAAATCATACTGTTGTAAATATTCATCAGTTATTCATTCTGAGACAACAGTAATTTCCTTTCATGCTGAAATTGTAAAAGTGATGAAAACACAAAAAATGCCAGGTTACAGAGTAAAAGGTAAGAGGCACAATTCATGCAGATATGTGAAGAAGATAACAGCTAACACTAGACAAGAACAGGTTAAGATTGTAGAGATTGGGGAAGCATCCTCTTGGGAGTCAGTTCCACAAAGTAGCAGTTCATAAAAAGCTTTTCAAGTGGAATATGAAGGCTCACTAGAATTAAGACAGAAGAAAATGACTGACAGTGCATTTAAATTTTTGAAGATCAAAGTTGACTGGGGAACAAGAAGCCAGAAGAGGGTTCCACAAGCAAGAAGTGTGAGAGAAGAAACTTAGCATAGAACTTATGGCTACATCTAGCCATTTCAACTGTAAAATGATACCTTGCTATCAATCTAGTACTGTGCTTAAATTCATAAAGTCTAGCTACCATATAGGAAGGTTCATCAGGACAATTACCATTTATAGAAAAGTCACAGGGAAATTACATTATGGTGGTGAGAAAGCAACTGAAGATGACATGTCAAATCAGGACCAATAACATTGCAGATTCTTCTTCGGATTTTATCAAGAATCTCTGAATACATAGTAGAAGCACTAGACCAGATGTGGCAGCAACATTCAAAGCTCATATGAATGGTAGACTTATAAATATGTAAGAGATTCTAGTAAGAAAAATGATCTAGCATAACACAGAAAACAAACATTCTTAATAGAAGATCTAGCAACTGATTCAATATAATTTTTGCACTTCATGTTAGCAGAAAATGTTAGTCTGAGAAGGTGCAATGGGTCACTTTCCTGGAGGTTAGCATCAGCCATGTTGATGGAAGACAAAAAGATCAGTATGCTAAACTCTACTGAATGCCTTCAAGATATCCAAAGCAACAGCCTGAGCTTCACCATTCTTATCTAAAGCTTGATAGACTTTCAGCAATAATTGCTAACACATCAGCAGTTGATCTAGAGAAGTGAAAACCATATTGCTTATCTGAAAGAAGGCCCTGTGAGGTGATATGCTTAACTAATTCAGAATTGATTAGAACATCTAGTACTTTGCCAAAAAGGTAGAAGGCCAATAGAAGCATCAGATAGTTTGCCAGAGTTCTGAAAGATTGGAACTAAAGAAGAGGATTTCTAACAAACAGAAAAGCAAGAAGCAGTGAGACATTTATTGTAGAGTTTAGAGAGAATAGTAGACAGTTCAGGAACACATTTCTTAAGGACTATTGCAGGGATAGCATCAAGTTGAAGTTATATGCATATCACTCGATATAGACTTAATTCTAAATGGAATACCAGGCAGAAGTCAAGAGTAGAATTTGAAGAGAATTTACAAGCAAAAAATTGTTTTATCAGATGTTAACACTTCAAATTGAGTCAAGAGAGGAGGAGGGATAGAAGACTTTCTCTTATTTAAGACACTATTACAGAACTGCCAGTAGTCATGTGAGCAAAACTTGTTAGAGATTATACTGTGCTTCATTCTATCAGAAAACAAAAACTGAACCACTTTAATGACACATTTACAATAATTATGAGCAGACACAAGAAGGCATCTGTTGTATTCAAAACTATTATGCAGATATAACTGGAAAAAGTGATTCCTGTGGGCTATAGTAGCTGAACTGGCTGGTGTGAACCAAAGAAAAGATTAGGTTTTCACTTGGTATTTCTGAGAAGGTACAAAAAGCATTGATGCCAACTTTAACCCAAGAAAAAAACTTTAGTGGCACAATTCTCAATAGGAAGGTTAAGAATATCAATCCAAGGGACAGCTTGACAAAAAAAAAAAAAAAAAAAAAAAAAAAAAAAAAAAGAATCCCAATCAGTATGCTAGTAATAGAAAGTAGTCTTTTGAATGGATGTTTCCTGTCTAATAGAAGACTCAAAAGAAATATCAACAGATACTACAGCCATATCTGAATTGCTGAGAAGACAAAGATGTGAGGCTCAACAAGAGCTAGAAGAGGAGGTAATGAACAAATAAAGTAAAGAATGTTGATCAGATTTAGTTAGGAGATCCACTATTTGACTGAAAGACTGAGCAATGGAAAAATTGAAAGTGAATACCGGCAACATCAAGCTTTTCGAGTGTTCCTACATTTTTCCCTTTGGTCATAGTAAGGCAGTGCAAACATTGACCATTTTCCCCAAGCACTTTCAACCAATTTTGTAGCCATTTTCAAGGACATTTGTTTTAGGTGTTGTCAATTTTTCTTTAGGTTTTGACTTTTTAAGATGTTTTGAATACAAGTAGGAGCATTTTTTTTCAAGCCTTCTGGTGTTGAGTTTGAGTGAACATCTTTCTATTTTAAAAAAAAAAAAAAAAAAAAAAAAAACTTTCAACACTCCATTCCTACTGTTAAGTAAAGTGAGCTTGATACTGGGAGAGAGATGTTTAATACAGAGGGACCTATTATAGAGAGATGTTTCTGGTAATGTGATTTATATGTAATTTTAGAGTTTTTGATCAGAATTTTTCTTAAGCATTCTTGTAAATTGTGGGTATTTTTTTTTTTATAGCACTTTGAGCTGATAAGTGACATATGAGGCATCAGGTGGTCCAATATAGGTTATATATATATATATATATATATATATATATATATATATATATATATATGTGTGTGTGTGTGTGTGTATGTGTGTGTGTGCATGGGGACACAGAAAGCGATTATCTCACTTTGATGGAGATGGGTCACGTGACAGCCACTTAGTGACATCACTCCATACAGTGATGACAGCAGCAGTCAAATTCAGTTTTTGTTTACAGCAGCCAAACCGAGCAGATGCTTTTTTTAAAATCTGCCTTCCCCAGCAGCTTACAAGAACATGATACCATTTTCTTTTGGGAGTATATCTTTCTGAAGATATAGAAAGACACTGTCTTACAATCCTCAATTTGGAAAAAACAAAGACTCGCTATTCCTCTTCATGGAATATGTCTTCATCTTGAACATAGAAGATGAATCTGGTCCTAAACATGGACTATCCAGACACAGGAGTATCTCCATATTACATGTAAGACACTTTTTTTGTTTCTCCTTATTCTCTGCTCACTGTTGATACATGTGATATATTATTCTCCACATGGGTCACATGTATACATTATATATATATATATATATATATATATATATTAGTTTGGTCTATGTCTTAGTATAAAAGTCTCTGAGGACAAAGCATGTTTGTCATTCCTTTTCCTTTCAGCCATTCTTATCAACCCATGAAGTATGGTGCTATTTTATCACGGATATAATAATGGCAATAACAGAGGAAATACAAATGGGAGAATAAATCTTTCTACCATAGCTTCCATATATATATATATATATATATATGAGAGAGATACGAGAAATTCACTCATCTTAATAAAGTGACCTAGATGTGTTGCAGAAACAATATATAGTGTGGACACAGAAATCAACACTACATAGTGACTGTCAGTTTTATACGTCAAGTGATCTTCAGAGATACAGTGTTGATTTACATGTGCATATTGTCTATTTTACAGATATATATAAGCCATCAGCAGTAACAACTTTTAAAAGTTTAAGAGAAGATTTACTTAGAACTTTGGTTAATTACAAGTTAATATATAGAATATAAATTTAAAAACATCTACATATACTCATTTAAGCAAAGATAACAAAAGAAAAAGACAAAATGCATTTCAAACCTCCTATTTTAGAATTGTACGCAATTCCAATTCCACAAACACTGTTGTTGGCCATTGCAGAAACTTCCCCAGCACAACGAGTTCCATGTCTGAAAATAATAAAATTGTAGTCAATCATAGTAATAAAGATAGCTTCATAAATCTTGTTTTTGTGTGTCAATGTCAATTCTTAGTTTGTGAACTTTTTGCTATATTACTGTTGCTTTGTATTATTTTTACCCTGTTCTTTTTTCTTTTTCTTGCAAACTTTACCAATTCATTTCAATTTGTTTGTTGGACAGTTATGTCATTTATTTTACATTTAACCATGGCTGCTCACTCTACAGAGATCTTGGGTTTTGTTGATGTCATTATTGAGAATTGTGTACAAGTAAATATTTGTATCATTTTTTTTTTTTTTAAATTTGTTATTAGAATCATTGAGAAAGAAAGAAAATTGTATACATTGTGTTTGGAGCTGCACACAAGTTATAAAAAACTTTATTTTACAAAATCATGACTCAGGTAGATAGCCAGAAAGTTCACCTAATGTTAATCCTGGTAAGAATCTTGGAGCCATAATGGAGAACATTGAAAATGTTTTCTTGGACTTAAGGAACAGTAGTACTTTTCTCAACTACAGACAATTGGAAAAGCTTTAGTAGAAGAATTACAAACAAAACAGATCCAGAAACTTCCATTTTTCCATTAAAATTAGTTCTAGATTCCATGAAGACTTTTGGCTGGAAGACAATTGAAAAAATATTCAACATATGTTGATTTGTTGTTGCTTGCATGAAAAGGGGAAGACAACAGAAAATTTGAGTGAATGGGAGTAAAATAAAAATATCATAGTGGTTTTTATACCACCACCTAACCACTTGACTGGTTAAAAACAAAGTATATTTCATATTTATAATTTCTATGATTTTGAGAAATCATAGAAAAGTTATAGAAAATGATTTACAAGTTGATACAAAATAATAGTTTTATGCTTGTTTCTTAAAATCACTCATCTGAAAATTTAATTCCAGAGTTCCTTTAATACTAATGGAGGCAAATGGGTATCTTTATGCTGATCAACATCAAAATAGGAACCAAGTGTATGTGTGTGTGGAGGGGGGGGATAGAAATGGTGATCTGATTTATAATTGTTCAAGTTTATTTTTTTCCAGCAAAATAATGTAAAGATTATATCGAATCAATTTCTAGGTCTGCTGCTTGGAAAATTTATTACTGAATTGGGCACAACAATTTTCTCACCCAAATCTCTTACATAGAATTCACCTTTGCTTTGAATATTGCTGCCTCATATGGTCTGGTGCTCCTGCTATATATTCAGAGATTCTTGATTAAATCCAAAAAAGGATCTGCAAAGACACTGGTCCTGATGTGGCATTTTAGTTCCAGTCACTTTCCCACTGCCATAATGTAGCTTCCATGTGCTTTTTCTATAATCACTTTCATGATAATTGCTCTGATGAACTTTCCCACATGGTACTTAAACTTTATGAATTTAAGAATACATGGTGGAGTAAATGGTAGAGGCTCAGATTGAGAAATCAGAGAGCAGAGTTTGAATTCCAGTCGAATCCATTACATTCACTTATGTGCTAATACCCTTCGGAAAGGTATAAATCTCTTCTCCCCCCACCCCAGCTATGGGTAAATAGCAGGACAGACTGGGTTCTATAGCCTTGGATGGTAACTTATCTACCGCAGAAAGTAATGGCAACCTACTGTGGGAAAAAAATCTGCCTCGTCAGTCATGTATTGAAAGATACATGATCGCCTAAGTGTGTATCATGCATGGCACATAACTGACTAGATTGGTGGCAAGGTCACATCATTTTATGGTTGAAATGGCTAGATGTAACTATAAGTTATGTTAATAGTTTCTACTCTCACACTTCCCACTTGTGAAACTCTCCTGGCTTATTGCTTTCCAGTCAAGTTTGATCTTCAAAAATTTGAATGCAATGTCAATCATCATCATCTGTCTGCTTAGTTTGTTCTTTTGTTGTTATAGCTCCTTAATATTTTCTTTTTCTTATATTCTTTCACTCAGTAAACCCCTGCATCTTAGTGGCTTTATTGCCTTGCTTAGGGTGAAATAAGAGAAAATAAAAAGACAGTATCTACATTTTCTAAATTTATTTTTTATTATTATTACTTGCCTTACAAATCAGTTAACATCAAATTTATTGGTTTATATGTTTATAAATCATATATTAGAAGAAAAAAAAAGGTTAATTTGTTAAAAGCAGTCAACCAGCATAATTTATTGAGGTTGTTGCACTGATTTAAAATTACTATCAACTAGATGTTATTTTTTTTTTTTTTTTTACATAAAGCTGGTTTACAAGATCCTGGAGAAGATTTATATTACAGAGCTTGTCACTTCTGGCAAGATTATAGAATTAATGCACTTAACATAGATTATGTTAAAGTATTCTAAATACTAATAAAATTAACAACATTAATTACTGTGTGCATCTCATAATTCACTTTTTCAACCTTGTTTTGCACAAGCAGACTTTTATTAATTCTCCAAGTACTCCCTAAAGACCTAAAATTCCTTAGTTGTATCAAATCCATGAAGGGCTGGTGTGTACTACTCCCAATTTTCATGCCTGACTGGGAGCCCATGGCAAGTGCTTTGTAACTTGCTATCTTATCAACATTTGTTTTTCTATCTTCATTTATATACAATACAAATTAAACTAAGTACAACTGATGACTGAAAGGAAGAAAATATTTTGCAGATTTTGGCATCATTCTGGTGTCTTTTTCTTCTGTCCAAATCTGTTTTGTTCATTCTAAGTTGTGAATAAGCATTATATAGAATTCACTATTTTTTTTTATCTATAATGTTGATTTTCTTCTTTTTTTGTTTTTCTTAAGCAATTCACTCTAAGCAAGGTGGGAGTGCCACTAGCATGCAGGAGGTTACAGAGAGTGAAATGAGGGTAAAGACTATGTATAGAGGGAACTGAGAAAAGGATAAAAGAAGAATGGGGATCAAGGCAACAGAAGATGGTGATTGATGCTGCATTTAAATTTTTGAATATTGTAGTTATCAGGGAAGTAAGTTAGAAGAAATGAGTTTCACTGTTGGAAAGCATAAGAAATGGTTGCAGTAGAAGTGGCAGTTGCATTTAGCTATTTCAACAGTAAAAGGGCAGGACCTAGATGCCAATCTAGTATCAGGCTTAAATTAATGTAGCCAGGGTATCAGGGAAGATAGCTCATCAGAACAGTTGCCATGAAAATATTTATAGAAAAGACAGAGGGAAGCCACATCAAGATCATGAGAAACTGACTGAGGTTGAGAGGTCAGGTCAGGACTGATTAAAATTTGCAGATCCTTCTTTGGATTTTCTCAAGAATTTTGAAATGAACAGCAGTGGCACAAGACCAGATACGGCAACAGTATTCAATGCATAGATGAATAGTAGATTTGTAGATATGTAAGATGGACTGACGAGAAAACCCTTCTGGCACGATACAGTGAACCAACTTTCCTTGTAGAAGATACAGCTATTGATTCAATGTAGTTGTATGACCTCAAGTCATTGGAAAATGTGAGGCCAAGAGTCACAGTAAGACATTCACATGGAGTCAAGCATCAAATATGCTGAAGGGGGGGGGAAGGTTCTCTGTGGTGGTTACATGAGAGCAGTTTACTTTTGGAGGCATTGAAGTTTACAAGCCATTTACTGCCCCAGTTAACCACTGATTAGATGTCCTTTTCAAGAGCTGCATTCAGGTTAACTGTCAGAGCTGCTGGATTTACTATTGAGACAGGAGTAAATGATAGTGTCATCTGCATAGATGCTAACTTGAAAAATGATGACATCATTGAGATCATTGATGAAGATCAGAAACAGTGTAGTTCTCCAATCATGGGGAACTCCTGTGTTTGTATGGAGGGAATAAGAAGAGAACCCATTCAGGATGACCTTCATTTCACAATTTGATAGGAATGATTGGATTAAACCAAATAATCGTCCTGTAATACCATATCACTGAAGCTTACATAGAGGACCAGCATGCCAAAATGTCAAATGCCTTTTCTGTTATTATGAAGAGCATGATATACATATTCAGTTTATATATATATATATATATATATATATATATATATATATATATATATATATATATATATATATAGTAAGGATCAGCAGTATAGCAGGAAAAATAGAATCCATATTGTCAGAGAGTGGATCATGAGAGGTATGATGCTTAACCACTTCGACATTGATTAAATCCTCAAAGACTTTGCCAAAAAGTAGTAGGAGACTGATGAGATGGTAGAGGGTCAGAAGGTTCTCTAGAGTTCTTAAAAACGGGGATGGCAGAGGAGGACTGCCAACAGGCTGGAAAGCAGGAAGTAGTGAGACTAGTAGTTTGAAAAAAAACTGGAGCTATAGCTCATGAGCACATTTCTTTAGGATGATGGCTGGTATCCCATCAACTCCACTTGCCTTATGGGAGTCTAATTTAGAAATGATGCACATATCATCAGTAGATCCTCAGTTCTGGAGGTTGGGAAGTCAGATGTGACTTCCCCCGATAAGTTAAGAATTTGAGTTGGATGAGAATTTTCAAGCAAAGCATTTAGCCTTATATACTGTAGATGTTAGGACTTTTAATTGATTGAAGAGAGAAGGGATTGAGAATTTGCTGTTGTTCAGTACACTCTTGTAGAGCCACCAATAATCTCTAGAACCCAACTTGTGAGATGCTATACAAGGTTTCATTCTATCAGCAAACAGTAACTTTATTTCATTGAGCACATACTTACTCTCGTTATGAGCAGAGATAAAGAGACATGCCCCTCTGGTACAAATGGAAGAAGTGATTCCTGTGGGCTATAGTGGCAGTACAAGTGGGTGAAAACCAAGGAGATGAATGCAGCTTAACTAGGTATTTTCTTGCTGGAATGAAAGCATCGATGTTGGTTTTTACCCAGGAGGAGACCTCAGATGTGCATTTTTGAATGGGATGATTAAAAACTATATTCCAAGGGATGCCACAAAGGAAATCATGGGACAAGTCCCAGTCCACAAGTTGATAAAAAAATTTTAAAAATTGAATATCAAATATTGCCATAAAACATTGATTTATTTAAGATGGAATGATCTATTATAACATCTCTAATCTGTATTTAAATACATTATATTTTCAATTTTCCTAGTTGAATTGTTCAGCTATATTGCATATGAGCCATTATTGTGCATAATTACGTTATAATAAAATTTTTGTTTTATATGAATACTACCTTATGAAAATTGTGATATAGTAGTGTGAGGGTGGGAATGTATCACAGATTTGGTGGGGGCCAATGAGACCTTTGCACCGTTCCAGTACATAACCCATTAGATGTAGGTATATCACATGTACTACAGCATGCAAAAGGGATGGATACATAGATGAATTATGGCTTTTGCAATTGTATATGGAAACTTTGAAAATAATTGGGTTATTATAGAAGACTTCTTTTTGAAAAAATATTTGAAAGACGAGACCCTTGCACCAGCCTTGATTATATGATAAGACTTCAAATTGAAACTGCTTAACTACTTATTCGGGAATATTGATAAAATCTGTAAAGATTGTTTCAATTTCAAAGTTTGCAAATTTATAGCATGTACTAAGGTATTTTATTTCAGTAACAAGGTACTTACAAATGTAAGCAGTTTCTATAGTTAGAGTTGAATTATGTAATTTGTTAAATGCTGATGAATGTGTGCTACTATATTACAAGTAAAATTATATCATGGTTTCGTTCATCTTAACCTAGGGAGATAATTTTACGGGAGAGGTATCCATCACAGGGAATAAAATTGATTTGTCAAGGTATCGATACCAAAATTAGTATTTGTTTCTATCTTAATCTGTAATTATTAACAATGAATGTTTGGGTAGCAAGAAATAAGTATGATTTTTATAATCAACTGTTGCACATGCGAATCAAAATTGTTGGTAAACTGTCCAAAGATCCTATTTTTTGGGGTTCAGTTTTTATTTGAGTACTTTTGTCTCATTCTCAGGAATAAATATTGCCAGTATTGCAGACACAATTTTGTTAGTTACATGATGTCATTTTTTGGAAACATTACATTTGAAATTTAAATATATGTGTATTATGTAAGTGACATCATGTATAGAATAGTTTCCCAGAGCCTGACAACACTAGAAATGAGAATATTAAATATATTAATTTTTATATCTAATCATTAATTATGTACATTTTAAAATTTTTTTTTTTTAGTGGTGGAAAATATTTAATGTGGATTTTGAGCTTTCCTTTCCAGTAAATACTATTTAGTATTTTGGTATCATCTAATATTTGGCTTGTGTTATTTAGTTGGATTCTAGTTGCACAAACTACTGATAAATAATAAGTTAGCTTATAAGGATCATGATGCTTGTGTTATTAATGTAAGAACTAAATGTTTTGGGATGATTGATATTGGAGATGCAATCATAAATAATGTGTCTCTTAATTTTTATATGGTGTGAATTATCAAGGTCCCGAGTTATCAACAATGATTAGGCTGAATGTTTTAAACTTTTATATAATAAATGATAAATTCAAAGGAGAGGTTCTTAAACATTTTTTTTCACTGGGCCACATTTTCAAAATGAATATTTGCTTGCACCTCATATGATAAAAAAAAAAAAAAAAAAAAAAAAAAAACAGAGAGAGGGTTAAAGAGGATAACCACAGATTTGAACTCAGAACATTATCATTAATAACTCTCTCCTCCAATTTATGGAGCCTAGTTACTATATTAATTACTTTGATATAATGCAAAAATATCACAATGATAAAATTGATCAATAATTTATAATTATTTATACTCGGACACATGCATGCAATTACAAGTAATCTATAATAATATTTGAAATTTTGAAATATTTATTTTTGGCATATGAATTTTTTGAAAATGTCTTGTTTTTGTTTATATCAAAATGTTTGTGCAATTTCTTTCTAAACTTATTTGCTTGTCAATCATATGTTTGGGGAAATTATTGCTAATAAGTACTCATTTTATGCTGTTGAGTTATTTTTAAAAGTGGGTGTCCAACGCTGAAACTATTTTTGTTTAGCAAATCTTTTTTTTTTTTTATGCAGTGAAGTTTCAATCCAGATGAGCAACAACTTTTTTGCAATGCCCAAGAGCCACTCAAGAGAGGGTTACAAAGTAAGAGGCATCCCTGGAATCAAAGTGATAATGTGACAAAGATGTAAGGTGTCACCAGTAGTGAAAGAGAAGAAAAAGACTTTAGAGGAAACTCAATCCTAAACAGGAAACAAGTAAACATATCTTCTATTGAGAAAAAAAGAAATGTAAATTTCAGAGTTTTAGGCATTAGATGTATAGAGGTGAAGTAGAATTTAGAACTGGAAATCCAATCCTAAACAGGAAACAAAGGACAAATCTCTATTCAAACATTCAACAGATGTTAGTTGGATTAAAAACACACACACATATATATATATATATATATATATATTATGTATAAATACTCTATTTTGAAATTATTTAGAGCATTTAAAAAAAAAAAAAAAATATTAAAGTTTTTGTTTTATTTAGCCCTTTTAGAGTGTTGCTTCACGCCTAGTCATTTTCAAAATGAGTAACTTAAAAAACACTCACACATTTTAAAAATCACTAAGCATGAAAGCACTCTACATAAGTAAATAAAACAAAATTGTTATCTGTGTGTGTGTGTGTGTGTGTGTGTGTGTGTAAAAAGACTGCATCAGGTATTTGAGAAGCAACTTTTAGTTGGCCATAGATGGAAGATGGTCCACATATTTTTGCTTGCTGTATAACATTAACACATTCATTTCTTTTCCACATGTACAAAGAATATTAAACTGGCAGCTTTCAATCTAACATAGGAAATGAAAAGGCATGCCAAGCTTGTGGCACCAGTTGTTAACCACAGTGATTTTAAGATGGTCACTTTCAAGAAGCTGGTAAGGTGATTAAGACAAATGTCAGGTGGTTATGTGCAGACATCACAAGTATCCATAGTGACGTACATCTCACAATGATCACCCCACTTCTTTCTGCAGTGCCTCAGGGATAATACCACTTTCATCACAGGGAGGTGCTGCTCATATTAAAAATCCCAAGAAGGGACAGCCAAGAAATTTCCTTATCATGTCAACCCCAATCTGTGCCCTCTTAGTTCTAGTTATTTGAATCCACTGGGTTACTTTGGGGCATCATAGAAAGCTACCATCATGGATGCTATAGTCCCAATAAATGATAACTACATGATCTGGGTAAGCAATGAATGAGGGTGAGGACAGTTTTATAGAATAACTATTTTCTTTGAAAATGCACTGATTTTTTTAATTCAATATTTACATTTTTCTTCAAGTTGTTAAGCACATCCTCTCTCTCATATATATATATATATATATATATATATATATATATTTATTTCATCCTGTGGGGTGATATGCAACCCTCCTCAAATAACAGAAAAGGCTAGTGGGAGAGCTGGCTAAGATGCTATCCATCTATATGGCAAGTTGTACTGGGTTACATGTTACTAATAGCAGGCCTGAACATTTGTGAGAAAGTGAACACAATTAGGCAGGAAGTTGAACTCAGCTCACCAATTCTACTTTCTGTACTGATAATCCAGAAAGAATATCTATTATCATAAATATGAACATTAAAAAGGAATTTTAAAAAAAAAAAAAAAAAAAAAAAAAGATTTCATAAATTATTCAAATGAAATTGATGTTTCTATTTTTAGAAATTTGTAGTTTTTTTTTTTGATTTTTTTTGCAATTAGAAAAAATTCAAAAAAATTCAAAATGCTCATGTTTGTTTAATTGAAAAATGTTAATCTGTAAGACTTAAATAATCATTAACTGCAGTGACTTAACCTTCACTACTCTGCATTATTCACTACTTTCCTTTCCACTGCATTGTTTTTCAAGGCTCCTCTACTACATTACTTAATTTCAGTCATTGTCATTTTCTGTTGCCATAGCAGGATATGACAACAGAACTACAAAATTCAAACACTTTATTATTCATTTATTTGAGTCACTTGCAGTGGCAGGATAAATTTTTTGCCTTGCAAGCAAAATCACCATCATGTTAAAGGTTAAGAGTGTGGAGGATTTGTTAAGTTATACATAGAAAAACCAGTCTTAACAACATCAAGACCAACCACTTCATACAAAGATGTGTCAAGAAGTTCTTTGTTTAAATTACTTCAGAAGATGATCAAATATCAGAACAATTTTTGTTTTTTTGAAGGGCTTCTTGGTTAGGTTGAGAACTTTTCATTATCTTGTTATGAATTTAAATTCATGTTGACTTGATTCTTTCTATTTAGAGTGTTATTAAAACAAATATTAAAGAAAAAAAAAAAACATAAAAAAATATTTACCTTTGAGTTCCCAATAGATGGGACATAATTATTATTGTTGAGAAACATCATTTTTCCTGTTTAATAAAAGGGATGATTGCAATAGGGATGGATTTTTCACCAAAAAAGAATAATCATCTCAGCCCATTTATTTGAAAGTAAAAGTTCCAAAGCAACTGCTTTTTATTTTATACATATCTTAATCTTCATAACTTTGTGGTCTTTTCAAATTTTTGTTTTAAAGTTATATCGTTGTTTATATACATTATATATATATATATATATATATATATATATATATATATATACACACACTATCAGTCAAAAGTATTTGGCAACCCTCAAAAATTTTTATTTCTCATCTTAAAAGTGTTATTTTTAATGAAACAAGTTAAGCACAATGGTTTTATTACAAGTCTAATACAAGACTTTCTAAGTAAATTTGACCTTAGTATAACTTAGTATACATCTTTTGAAAAATTGATTTGCAGGTATTTTTCTTTAGTACTGAGCATGAATAAAACATTTTACAAAAGTTACATTATACCACCGCTTGAAATCACATTAGACTATATTGTGTTGAATTACTGCTTGCTAGATACTACCTGATTTACCTATGCTGCCATTGTACCTTGCCTAAATTATGTAACTTTCTTCCGGATCAAAACTTTTTTCTTAATAAAATGCCCAAAACATGTGAACTTCCACTTGAACAATGATAAGAGATCATTACTTTAAAAAAAAAAAAAAAAAAAAAAAAAAAAAAAGAAAGAAAGGATATTCAAGCAGAGAAAGACTGGACAATAGTGAAATGGAATAAAGTCCTTTTGGACTGACGAAACAAAGTTTGAAATCTGAGTCAAATAGGAGGGTCTATGTGCAGTGAAACATTGGTGAAAGAGCTGCAACCCCCTGTATCACACCAACTGTAAAGCACGGAGGAGGCTCTGTTATGGTGTGGTGGGGGCTTTTGCCAATTGCAAAGTTGGGGATTTGCACCAAGTGAAGGGCAAATTGAATCAGACTGGCTATCACAGCATCATGCAATCCCTTCTGGAATGCAGATTCTGGGTCAACGATTTGCCCTCATGCAAGATAATGACCCAAAACATACTAGTAAACTTTGCCAGAGCTACATTAAAAGCAAAGAGGAACAGCATGTCCTTCAACTGATGTCTTGGCTGGCTCATTCAGCAGACTTAAATCCCATTGAACTGGTGTGAGATGAACTTGACTGAAAATTCAGAGAGAAATATCCCACAAGTGTGGCTGATCCTTGGCAACTCTTGCAGAAAAGCTGGTCAGAACTATCTTCAGTCTACCTCCAGTCTTTGGTGGAAAGAATGCTGAGAATCTGTGAAGCAGTAATATCAACCGAAGGAGGTCTTTTTGATAAATCAAAAGTTTAAGTTTTTTTTTTTTTTTTTTGGTTTAATTTGTATTTGGTATAATAAATAAAATCACTGTGGTGCTTAACTTGTTTCATTAAAAATAACTTAGGACGAAAAATGAAAATTTTTGAAGGTGGCCAAATACTTTTGACTGGTAGTGTTTGTGTATATATATATATATATATATATATATATATATATATATATATATATATATATATATATATATATATATAACAAAGGCAAAAACATAAAAACAACTTCACCACAAAGTCAGCATTACAAAAAAAGAAATATTTGTACTTAGTTTAATTTCATAATATTGTAAGATTAAATAATGGTGAATTATTAATTATTTAAAGTGAGAAGTCATATCTTCTAAAAATATTGACAATGTTTCACAATATGTTGCAGAATCATCATCAATGCAATGGCAGTTGTTAATTTAAATAAGAATTTGAAGTAACTCTGATAAGCATTTGCATTGATGCACTTGGTTGGTTGTTTTTGTTCAGTGGCATATCAACACCTCTATAGGTTATTTAATGCTGAAATCTAAATAATTTTAACAATTTTATGGCTCTAACTAAATATATTTGAATTAAAATAGTGAAGTGCCTTAATAAAAATGATCAACAGCAGCCTGGAGGATAGAAAAACAGGTGAACTCTTTTTCCTCCTTTCAAAGTGTGTGCCATCAACTTTTCACACCGGATACTTCACACACAAACACACACTATACAGGCAAGTCACACACAAATACATTCATTAACAATTTTTGTTGTATATTTGTTTCTAGGAAAAGAATCTTAAATTTTATTTTTTGTTATTTTTGTTTAATAAATGTTACCTTACATTGCAAATCAATTGGTGTCTTATTTTGTGCATGTACCTTTTCACCATCATTATTTGATCTATTGTAAAATATTCTTGCAAGAAACTTTACACATTAATTATGCAATTAGCCACACTAAACACATTAAAATTGTATGCCTTCAACTACAAATAAAATGTATTGGTCATTTTTTCTTTTTTTTTTTTTTTTAATATAAAATTATATTGCTAGTATTTTTACTATAAAAATGTATTTTTAGACTTTCATAGTGTTTTGTTTTTGTTAGGGAGGGGGATCATTATTTGCCTATAGCTCAGACTCTAACAGGTGTTACCACACCTGGTCAAGATGGAACTGGGAACAACAGCAACTAAAATGTCGTTCCACGCTCCTCAAAACATCTAATCTCCCCATCAGATGCCTTGCTGCTGGATGTAGTTTATAGTCATACCCAGGATTTGCATGTTGCAGTCAAATGAACATTCATTCCAGACAGTGTAGTTCACTGTAAGATAGAGGCCATAAAAACAATTCCAAAAGTAAAACAGAAGAAAAGATAAATGGTTTAAATTATGAGCCTAAAAGTAAAATTAATGTTCTTCGTATTCTGCTCAAAAACAAAAACAAGTCCTCACCTATTTTCATTGGTAGGGTCATATCTTGGGGTGGGGTCACCATCATTTCCATTGACATCATAGCTGGCTTCAGAATCCTAGGTATAAAATTATAACCTTTTTTAAAGTAAAATTTCATCTTCATATACTGTAAATGATTTATAAGAATCATAAAATTAGTTAAACACTTTACAATGCTGCTAGTTTTTATTAAGATTCATTATGTCAAGCATAAAATTTGTACAGGACCATGACACACAATATTTTCAAGTATCACAAATTCAAGACAACAATGTCATTTTTCAGAGAATACTTTGTGATCCTTACAACTTAACAATTAACTGAACATATAGAATAAAAATAAATGAGAAAGGATCTTGAAAGCATAGATGGAGGGTAAGAACTAGAATTGTTATGATTGATAGGATTCCTTTTAGAAACATTGTGTGCTGTTATCCTGTACAATTTTATTTTCCTTTTTTGGATCTTTAATTTTAATTGTGAGGTGAAGGAAAAAAAAAAAAAAAAAAAAAATGTAACAATATTTTCCACAAATTATCTGCAACATACTAGATAACTTTTGCAGATGCAGTTAGAGCATTTAATTAAAATAAAATTTAACACATTTGTCAATCAAAAATTAAAAAATATTCATCAGCTTATAAAGATTTTTTATCAAGTATTTATTGTACCTCAACCTAAATTTTTGGCTTCAGGGCATTGGTATTACAAAGGTCACGCATATCAGGATGGATCAGTAACTAACATGGAGTTATAAGGTGAATTTTTATTTAAAATTTTTACTGTATAATGTTTGAGCAATGATATTAATATTCATTACAAGTGTATTGAAGAGGAAGGTGATTAATTTAAAAAATTTGTTTCATAAAAATGCCTTTTTTTAAGATTGTTATTAGGCTATAGATGTACCTGTGTACATAGGGCTGTTTATAGATGCACAGTGTGTGTGTATATATATATATATATATATATTTTTAATGAAAAAAAAAATAGAGGATCTGATTAAATAGCTAACACTGCATCTGGAAGAGGACATGCTTTCTTTTAAAATGAATGTAGCAGGAAAAAAAAAAAAACAACTGAATTTACAACTGAATTAGATAGTAAACATTTATGAGACAGAAAGAAACTTTGCAAATATATTCATGGGGCATACATCTGGTGTATATCTCAGATAATTTGTTTAATTTGAGACAAATTAAGCATTTTATAATAAACAAAAATTCCTCCTTTGTTGAGCTCCAGAATTAGCAGATGATCCTTCAAGAATCAAGACACCTTTTAATATCTTCATCTTTTGCAAATATAATTTATAAAGCAGTTATTTTTTTCATGTTTTGTGACAAGAAGAGTAAATATAGAAATAAATTTCAATGACAATCAAAACAAGGTATTTTGCATGTAAATAAAGTAGAAAACAAAAAAAAAAAAAAAAAAAAAAAAAAAACTTACATAATTCTTCACAAGATCTGGATGATTCTTTTCAATACCATCATCTAGAATTGAGATCACAATTCCTTTGCCAGTGTACCCATCTTTCCAAGCAGGGATAATGTTCATGTCAAAACCGCCATGTCCTCCACCATGCTGAGGGCCAAAGAAAGAGTCAGATAATTCCATAAAAACAAAATAATATAGAAGAGAAATAATGCTAAAAATACTGACAAAGTATTTTCATGTATAATGAATCCAAGATAAAAATTTCAGTTTTCAGACAATACTTGACCTAACATCAAATATAGGTTACTGTCCTGACAATTAACTTGGTATATAAAACAAAAATTAAAAAGAATCTGAAAATTCTAGCTGGGGTGGGGTATAACAACTGGAGTTAGTTATAGTTGCTATGATTCATTTTAGAACCATGGCATGAAAATTTCAAAGAATCAAAATTCACTTATAGATTAGCAAGACAAAAATTTAAATAAATGAACCTGTAGAATTTTCAAAAATGTCATGGAAAAGACAAAACAGCAATCAGAAGAATTAAAAACATAACATAAACAGTGATCAATATTTGTATATAAATAAAATCGACAATCAAAATTTGGTATATCCTCAGAGGATGTTTATAAGTTTGTTTTTTTTTGCAGTCGGTAGTTTTACGTCTTTAAAAGTAAATGCCTTTACCATATGTGAGAATTTAATGGAAAATGTTATTATCCATTTCTTACGGATAAAGAAAATCAAAAGGTGAAAAAACTAAACTGTTGGTAAAATACTTTTTGACACTCTGCAGAACATATTTTGAAGTTTCATATATGCAAGTGAGTAAACAAAAGTAATTGATAAATATTATAAAGTTGATCGTGTGGAAAGATTAAAACATTGAATTCATATGTTATGTAGCACTGATATACAAGTTTCATTTTAATCCTTTGCATTCACTTCACACTAATGTCCTTGGGAAATGCATGAATCAATTGCATCTCCCCTTTCTATTCAGCTATAGGCTGAATAGAAAGATTCAGCTAGGCTCTCTAGCAGTCGGTGGCAGCCAATCTAGAAGCACAATTGAATTCAAAACCAAAGAGAAGGCAATTGGAAACCACTTCACTTTCTTTCCCAAGAAGTTATGTTAATTCCCAAATAATAAATTACTGTCTGCATCCTAAAGAAACAGGACACAAAAAAATATTTTAACAGAGGCAATTCATGTTTACTTTGTGGCAAACTTTCAACAAAACAGAGGAAGTAAAATTTAGTCCTTTCTAAACAAGAGTTTTTTTTTCTTTTTTAAACTAATATTCACTCATACAAGGCCCAAGAGCCACTCAACAGATGGTTACTGAAGGAGGTTGTTGGGTGAGTGGTAAGAGTAAGAGGTAAGAGGCATAGTTTATGAGGACATGTGGTAAACAGTTAGCCACAGACTTGGTTGATTGTAGCAATTGGGAAAGCATCCTCTTGGGAGTCAGTTCCATAAAGCAGCAGTTTATGGGAAGAAGCTGGTAGGATGAAACATTTCTTACTAAGGGAATACAATGGGAATGACTGTGATTCACCTCAGTGTACGTTGTGTGACTTAGTTGATAGAATTAAGGAATGTAGCTCATCTGAATATTTTCCATAAAATATCAAGTTAAAAAAAAATAAAAAAAGTACTTATATTGAAGAAATCTTATCTCAAAAATAAATTTAGTCAAAATATTAAGGACTTTTTTTTTTTTTTTTTTAAAATAGGCAATTCTGTATAGTCCATAAAATTCAAGTACTTAAGTTTTATATTAAAAAAGTGAGAGAGGAAAAGTTATGCTTTGAAACATCACAAGCTGAAAATAAAAACTCTCACTCACACACACAGAACATAAACAGCTGCTGTGAACATTAACCAAATAAATGGGCAGTTATTACTTTTAAAATGGTTGCTGCACCATTTAAAAGCAAATTCTTGATATATAAATTTAAAGATATTTATAATAATAAATATTTTTAAAAGATTTTGAATGCTGTTATGAGTTAATGTTATTGTTCAATATAAAATATGACCAATTTTTACAGTCCCCACCTCTGACACTCAAACGTTCGCTGTTGCAATTTGAAAGTATTTTTTTTCCCCAAGTTTTCCCTCTGATAACAAGTAGTAAGAACTGAACAAATATAAAGTAACAGATTGAGATCAGCTTTAAATTATTTTCTTTTTATATTCATGGAAAATTGAATCAAGGACTGGGAACTTGATTTTACAGATGAGGGAATCATTCCATGTTACTATTACGGGTTTGATGAGGCTAATTTTGCAGCATCCCAAATTATCATGGTTATTTGGAAGGGGGCATTGTAGTTAGCTACTGAAAAATAAAATGAAACATATCAAATCAAATAAAAAATATATTAATGAAACATTTCATCTGCTACTTTGAGTGTATTTCTTTTACTATGTAAGCAAGAGCTCAGATCTAGGATTCAGTGAAAAATAACTTTTATGCCTCCTGTTATGAAAATTATTGACAGTAATAATCGTGGTTCAAAAATCTGCTACAATGTATAATAAACGCATCACTCGTAAAATCAAGTTGTAACTTTTCCTGTGAATTTTTTTCCTAGCCAAGATTGTGACTTTCTTATATGACTATTACCAGCCATGATAAATACATCAATTCCTTTTAATGAGCAAGATTTCCTTAATTTTCAGACTAATGACTCAATTTGGCTTTCATTCTTGTAAGGAATGAAGTGAGGACATATATGTGGAAACAATTCCAGGAAATCAGATACCTATCAAATAGAAAATTGTATACCACCTATGTTAATCTCACAGCATCATATTACCACATGTATAAAGATTTACCCTTTTCATCAATCAGAAACCATCTTCCAAGCTATGATATTCCACCGAATACCTTGATCTGATAGAGAAACTGTATTGATCCACAAAGTCATATATGTCTGATGAATAAGCAAACATCAAATCATTTCAGACCTCATCAGGTGTACAAGGAGTAAAGAAGATCCTCAATCTAATCTCTTCCTAGACTATGTTCTGCATATATACAAGTACAGATGTGAAGAGATGGGCACTGATCATTTAAACAGTCCATACCACATCTCAAATCTTCTAATTGAAAACAGTGTTCATGTTTTCTCTCCTGAGGCCAGTGTACTGATGAAGGTGTTCATAGTTTGTATAAAAATGATCTTGAACAGAAATCAACATTCTTTACCAAGTGTTCCAAAAAGTAGTAAGAATTTGGATAAACCTTTTCAAAACAAACCTAGATTTAGAATTGGAATGAAAGCAGTGATGTTATATTCGGTGTTCATTATAAAAATTCAGAATGTGCCATTAATAAATATTAAATACTTCAAATACTGGATAAGTTACAACCAATTTAGTATAGAAGATAAGGAAATCAAACACTAAATAGACTGCGCAAGGGTAGTTTTATCAAACACAGCAAGATTTTACAAAAGTAAAATATCAACCAAAGAACTCGATTCATGTTCTTAAATAGCCTCATCAGATCTAGACTCAAACTAGTTCAGAAATGGATAGACTATAATCTAGACCCAATGATTGTCTTAGATGAATGATTAAAAATTTCAAGCATATGATTCCTTTAGGTCCTAAAGTCCATCATTGGATCTGAGATACTGTTATTACAAAATCAAAGAAAGCTTTACCAAACAACCAACCATCTGATCTAAGCAATTTGGTGTTTGCTTTTTGGCATGTATATATAGATTTAAATTTCAAATTTGTTTTGTGTATTTTACTTAATGTTCTTCTGCTAGTGTTTGGTAAAAGGAAAACAAAAACATAGAAAGTTCTAAATCTTTCAACTTGGTATGATAAGTAAAGAGAAGAAAGAACCCACCAATCCCTCCTACTCTATCACTATTTCCATAGCATGTGTTCTGACGGGCACTTTAATATGGATAGGAAAAAGAGTTATCAACCTGGTAGGAAGAAAAATAAAACCTATCAAACAGTACATGAACTCCAAGAATCAACAGCCAGCTAACTAGACAAGGTATCTCAGTGAAATCATTATGCAGAAAGAAATGAGAAAACACTCCACTATCCAAAAGAACAATCATGGCAATGCACAACTCGGAAATATCTGATGATTGCATAAAGAAGGTCAGTTCCCTTGGAACTGACTCCTCATCTGGTCACATATGTGACAGATGTTATCTGTTATTCAGTGACAGTCTGCATCAAAGATAAAATCATAATTAGAACATAGAATATCAGGATGCTGTACAAAAGTTGAAAGTTAGAAAATGTAGAACAGGAAATGGTAAAGCTGAATATCATTATTTTAGGAGCATGTAAAACAAGACAGAAAAACAATGAGGATTTTATAAGCAACAATGACAGAATCAAACACAGGAGGAGAGAAAAATGAAAGAGGAGTGGGACTAATATTAGATAAAGACAAGAGAATGTGCATTTTGTGGGTACAAGCAACTGATGAAAGAGAAAGAAGTCATTCAATATAGTCATTATAGTAGTATATAGACCTACATCAGAAAGCAAAAAAGGAAGAATTAGATGTTTTACAACACATTAAAAATGTCAAATACTAGAGCAAGTATCAAGAATTTATTATCATGGAAAAGCCCAATGCAAAAGTAGGAAAGGAACAAGATACTGAACTATTTGGTAAGTATGGACTTAGCGTAATAGTATCTGTCTTCCTGTATGACAGCAAATGCTGGACAATCACTTCAAAGATGAAGAGACCTGAAGCAACAGAAATGTGGTTCTATAGAAAGATGCTGAGGATACCATGGGCTGAACATGTGAGCAAAAACAAGGTTGTGGAGAAAATGGAAACAAAAAAAATTATACCTAACATCAGGAAGGGGCAGTTGAAATTTCTGGGGCACGTAATGAGGAAGGCAAGCTTGGAAAACACAATATTCACAGGACAGATTAAGATAAAGAGGAAAGCAGCTCGTAACATACTTGATGAGCTTCAGCAAAATGGATGGTAAAACAGGGTTTGAGGGAAATAACAAAAATAAAACTTATTAAGAGCTACAAGGGACAGGAAGATGTGGAAGGCCATAATCGCCTACATCCTGAAGGGACATAGCATATAAAAGAAGATAATGAATATAGAAAAAGCAAAGAAAAAAAGGGTTTATTGGGGTACAGAAAATAGCCAAATGCTTAATTGTTGAGATTAAAAATACAACAGGGGACACTGAAAAAACAGACTAATTAACCATCAACAAATGATTTAGAAATGCAGTTTTACATTTTAAAAATATATCCAAGCATTGATTACACAAGTAATCACCTCTTAGTCATATGCCAGCAAAGTAAAAGCAAGTAAGACTAAGTAATGCTGAAACTGCAACACAACAAACCCAACAGCAATTCCATTTGCAAACAAACATATACAGTTACAATTAAGAGTAAATATGAAATAAGGTCAAGAACGTCTAAAAGGAAGCGTACAGGTGAGAACAGCAAAACAAGTCAGTCCAAGGAAAGACAACAAAACAAATAATGGATGACGGATGAAATTCCCAATCTAAGAGATAACAAAAAGATAAAATTTATTAAGAGCTACAAAGGACAGGAAATTGTCAAGGGACACTGCATATAGAATTGATGGATTCATTTTTTTTTTTACAGCTTAACCTTTTGCAGGTTATTTAAAGGCAGAAAATGATTTTAGATTGTCAGAATTTTTTTGAAGATAATGATTTACTGATACAAGTCCGACTAATAGCTGGGGGGGAAGCAGGTTTTTTTTTTCCCCCCAAGTGAATATAAATCCAATCTGAGTTGACTCCAATTTTGAGCAGCTATCCATTACACCACCCACACATCCAAGTTTACAGCACTTGGTATTCCCAAGCAGTCACCCATCTAGTTACTAATCCGGATCAACACTGCTTAACTTCAGTGATTGGATGAGAACAAGTGTTTCAATGTGATATGGCCGTTAGCCTAAGTTATAAGAAAATTGGAAATGAAAAGGGAACTTAGATTAAGATAAAATTTCTCAGAAACATAGCGAGGAAAAAAGGTTTGAAAAATTTGACAGTAACAAAAGCAATAGGGACAGGGGAAATCAAGGAGCAACCTACTTAATGGCAGAATAGGGAATGGGAGGGGGAGTCAAAAGACAAATATTGCTTAGAGCTAAAAAGATTGGTAGTTGTGGAGAGTCCTGATCACTTACATCCTGAATGGCCACAACACATACAAGAATTACTAGAGAGTTATTTTCACTTGTAACTTCTCCCAGTTTAAAAACACCAAATATTTCTTGTACAAGTATTCTGAAAAGTTTGGATCAATCCAAATAACTGCATTCAATTCTACAAGATCTTTTAGTAAATGTGCTTTATTTAGGCATTTGCAATAAAACTTATTTGTTGGATCAATATTTCCAATATTTGGAAAGTGAACACTGTTTTATAGATATGTTTTACTTATTCTGAAGATTTATCATATAAAGACTTAGTATATTTATATAGGAAAACTAAACAGGCAAGTATAATAGTTATGTAATAAATAGTGAGGTATATGAATATAAATACATAATAGGTATAAATTTTAAGACAACTTACCAGATACCACTGTTTATTATACAAGGGATCATTAAATGATAATGTTTCATCTGCATCTCGTTTGATACGTTTCTTTGCAAATTGCTGTTCAAACCATAAAATCTAGAAAAAGAAAAAAGAAAAGGCATGATATAAAAGATATATAAATGCAATTTTAAGAATAAACAACATTTGAATCAAGCATATATACTAGTGAGTGGTGTGTCCATAACATTTTGAAGTCAGTCAGAAAGATAAATCAATAAACCTTTTATTAATTTACAGTTGTCACTTTAGTTCTCTATTCTTTCTTGACTAAAAATCTGCTCACCTTAGAATACATTAACATTTTATTAATTTTATGTTAGTTGGTTTTTTAACAGCATATCAATTTATGGGTCATTTAATGCCAAAATTTAATTTTCTTGAGGGCTTTGGTATATTTTTTTTATTATTAAAATCTATTGCTAGTATTTTTACTATTAAAAAAAAAAATTAAAAAAAATTAAAAAATAAAATAAAATCACTATTTGCCCATAGCTGGGACCTTAACTGATGCTACCACCCCAGGTCAGTGTGGACCTGAGAACAACAGCAATTAAGAGGTGGTTCCATGCTCCACAACCACCTGATCAGAGGTCTTGCTGTCAGTTTTAATTTTATGTATTTTTATAGGTTTTATTGATTGCTATTATTATTACTATATATAACAGAGTGATGGTCATAGCAATTTACACCCAATTGTAATGTATATGAAACGTTAAGTAGCATTGAACAGTGAGGATCTTATATATATATATATATATATATATATATATATGACCAGTGACTTAGTTTCCAAGCACACCCATCTGTTAAGGAGGTTAGCTAATCATTGTTGCAGACCCTTGCTCTGGCATATTGGTGTTTATTTAACACCCACAGATCCCACCTGTGGTCTATACTGCAACTATGCTGAGCTTAGTTACACTTTTTAGGTTGAGGGGCATAGAATCTAATATGATCAACAGTTTGAAGTAGGCCAGTATGCTGAAACCCTCAGTCACAATGAGTTATTTTGTGCTTGCACAATCAACAAATATATATACACACACACACACATACCCCATATAAAAAGGGATTAGACTGATCTTAAGCATGTTTTCTACAAAAAACAAATTTAAACTTAGATATTCATAAGTAATGTTTTCAGCTAATAGAAAGGTTAGTCAAAACACAATGACTCTTGTTCTTTAATGACAGCAGATTTAATAGTTGGACGCAAACTAAAATTAATACAACAATCTGAGGATACCAAATGCACTCCTTAATCTTCTTGCCTCTTAATTGCTTTATTACCCTTTTAAATGAAGGCATATATCATTGCTTTGTAGAAGTTACCTTTTCACCTCATCATAAGAGAACTGCTGTCCTTCATGAGCTCAACCAGATGAAAAGTCAGGACGACTTCATGGTATCTTTCAGCCTCCTTGGAAACCACTTTACACAGAGCTTGGTGTAGTTGAAAGACTGTATGAAACTACAAGCACTACCATAGCAAACCTGAACACTTTCAGAGTTTTGCAAAAATTATAGTTCTAGCAGTTGTAGTGTGAGTATAAGCCTGCTTGGCTCTATCTTCATTCACAGTAGCAGCAAGCTTGCCACTGTAGGACCTGTTACTAAGGTCAGTTCCTCTGTCAATAACTCAATTGACCCATCTCCTAATTACACATTCCTTTTTTTCTGTGGGTTCAGAAGGACAACCAGTTTGGAAAAAGATAATACTATAAGTTTTCCCCTGGTTTTCAAAATACTTTAGTTTAGAGTTTAAAAAGAAATCAATAAATAATTATGACTTAATACTGTTAAAAATAAATTAGAAGAGGCATTACTTTTTGACATAGTATGTGTGTGAGTATATGTAAATACATGGCATATTTGATTTAAATTTCATTGATTGCATTATAAAATGTGATGAAGAGAGCATTGTCTCTTTATTACTTTTTTTTGTGTGTAGTTTTTAACTTTCTCTTAACAAGTATTATATTTCTCTTGTTTCAGATATCCCATTGAATTTTTATGACATGTATAGGAATCTTTATGTATTAGACAATAAAAAAGTTCTTTCACTCAGTTTTTATAATTGGGTAATAGTGATAAAAAAAAAAAAAAAAAAAAAAAAAAAAAAAAAGATTTCTAAACTTTTGTTTGAAAACAAGCAGGTGAATTGAAATATAAAATATTTATTTTGTAGAGAATTCATTTTTTTTCTGACAGCAGAAGTGGGGGGCTGATATTTAATGTGTTATATTTTCTTTAGAATTGTTCATTCTTCAAACAATTATATTTGTAAATTGTCATTTATATTCTATGTTCCAAAAGGAAAATGATTACAAAGAGTTTTCTCTCATGATTTTTTTTTCTTTATTACATTCTGGAATTTGAATCAAACTCACTAAATATCGAAATGACTCATAAAAACTTTAGCAGCGTACAAAGTTATACTCCAGTTAATTACCATGTCTCGTGCAACTGTCAATTCATTTGTTAATGTCATTTAAATTTGTCTGCAGAGAAATTTTAAAACCTGAACTAAAGAGTTACAGTTAACTCTTATTTAAATTGTACATGTTTAAAGGGGAAATTTGTAGAGCATGATTTGATCTTCTGGCAGCCATAAAATTCTAGTAAAGGAGAGCAATTGATGTAAATAGACAAGCTTCTCAAGGTAAGAGATGTGAGTTCCAGCCTTGGCCAAAGACTCGACAATTTACTGATCATCTAAGTAGTCATGGTGGAGTAATAGTTAGTGGCTTGGATTGAGGAATCAAAGAGTTGAGCTCATTACATTGACTTACGTGCTAATACCCTTGGGAAAGGCTACGAATCCATCTCTTCCCCACCCCAGCTATGGGTAAAATAGTAGCACAGACTGGGTCCTATAGCCTTGGGTGGCATCCAGTCTATGAGAAGGAAACTGAATTCAAACCAGATCACACTATCCTAAAAGTGTGTATACATGTGGCTGAGGAATGCTTGTAAATCCAAATTGCCACTGAAACTCTTATTTGCATGTCCAAATAAATACAACCTCTGCTATGCTTGGTCAGTTTTCATTGGATGCTGTGTCAAAAGGAGTCATAGGAAATGAGAGGAACTAAGTAGTCACAATGGAAAGTAATTGAAATTAAGATTTAAGAAATATTAATCAAAAGGTGATAAATGGTTGACAATATTTCATCTAATAAAATATTCAAGATAATATTACTATTAATGTTTGTAGATGATGGAATAGTTATAATGAAAGGCAAATATGATAAAAAGAAATATCTATTAAAAATGAATGATTGCATATCTAATTTATTCTATTTATTCAGTTAACCTTTGGCACTCTGCATTATTAATATTACTTCCCACTGCATTCGTTTTCAAGACCTCTCAATTGCAGTATCCTTATTTCACTCAAAGTTGTTTTCTGTTGCCATAGCAGGATATGACAAGACAACTACGAAATTCATACACACTATTCTTCGGGGATAAGTCACTTTCAGTGGCATGGTAAATGCTTTGTACAGAAAATGAAGTCAAATACAGTTACTAAGGTTAATAGAAAAAGTAAAAACATGTAGAGTTTTGGTTAATTTTACTACTTTCATAGAAATACAATATTTTTCTTAAACCTTTAACATACTTCAAGAGTTACAAGTAATTTTGAAGCAGTTAATGGAATTTTTAATCCAACACTTACTCATTTCTATAAATAAAAAGAAAGTTCTATAAATATTATATTTAATAGGTATCTGACTTGTTTTTTTTTAAACAATAAAATTAATGTCTACTGGTTTATAGGTTGTGAGTCTTAATGAAGATGTTCCTTCCCCCCAAAATTAAATTTGTATTCCTTTTCTTATAATCAGAAGAACAGCATTTAATCTAAGTGTGCTTTACCATTAGGCCACAGGAAGCCATCAAGAAATAAACATATCTTTTTGAAATCTTTTAAAGTCTATATCTGCTAATTTTATTTTTGTACCTGAACTGTAAACAAAGTAAATTTTAGGCAGTTAATGGACATTTTTTTAATCTGACATTTATTTGTTTTGTATTTGCCATTTTGCTTGTTGCCTATATTAGTACATTTCTGCTTGACCAATTGTTGTATAGATCTGCATCCTCATGGTTCCTGGTTATACCAAATAACCAAAAACATCTGGTTAATTGAACTGTAACTTCAATTTCCCTTCTGGTCTTAACCTTTGCACTAGAATAAAGGTCACATATAGGGGGTAAGTTTTTTTTTTTTTTTTATTGTTTATTAATGTTCACCCTATGCAAGGCTACTCAAGGTAGAGGGTTACTGCAGGCAGATGTGTGAGTGGTAAGAGTAAAAAAGTGCAATTTATGTGGATATGGGGGGGGAAATAATGGTTAATCCTAGACTTGAAGAGGCTAAAATTGTAGTGATCAGGAAAACATCCTTCTAAGCTTTTGTCCCACAAAGCAACATTTCTTGGGAAGAAGCTATCCGAGTGGAACGAACTTCTTACTAAAGGAATATGAATGGAAGGATGGTGTTTTGTCTCAATGTATGTGGCATGTCTGGTCTTAGCTGGGATGATTAGAGTTAGGGGAACTAAAGAATGTAGCTCTTGTTTTAACATTTTCCATGGAAATAGTGGTAGAGTAGTAAGAGGTTTGCAATGTTCCATTTGTAGAAATGGGGTTGGAAGGTTGGAAATAATTCATCACCCACAAGGCTGCATAGATGTTTTTGAACTATCAAGCCTGGAAAGTGAAAACTGGGCAAAGATATGGCAGTGGTATTCTATTTTTGGCCTGATCTGCCTCTTGTAAAAGTAGAGCATAGCAGGATGAGTCAAGTACTTACTGGGGTGGGACAGGAAACTGACCATTTTCCCAGCATCTTTAGCAATGAGGACACCTATATACTGTAGTACTATCTGCATAGATATTCACAAGGTTATTAATATAAAGCAGGAAGATAGTCGAACAAAGAAGCGAACCTTAGGGAATGCCTGCATTGATCTCAGAGGACTGGTTATTAACAAACCACCTTCATGGATTTACCTGATAGGAAAGACATGATAAACTCTTCCAGTGATCCCATAGCTGGAGAAATAGTGTAGCAACCCGCATGCCACACCTAGTCAAAGGCCTTCGATATATCTCATGCAATTATCCTTGTGATATGTATTGTCTAATGCTTTGGTGATTCTGTGAGTAATGACAGTGGTGGACAAGAGTAGAAAAGGAGGATTACATGCCTTTGGCAGAAGTTATACCTTAAGAGAAAAGATGGTTGATTGATTGAGCAGCATATCAACACCTATATGGGTTATCCTGAAATCTAAATAATTTGAACACAATTTCATGGCTTCAACTACAGAAAATCTATTGCTGGTCATTTTATTATATGCATTGTTGGTTTTTTTTTTTTTTGTAAATATAAATATATTGCTGGTATGTTTACTATTATAATGTATTTTTATACTTTTATAGTATTTTTGTTTAGAGGTCCATAGCTGGGATGCTAACAGGTGCTACTGCCCTGGGGTCAGGGTGGACCTGGGGAACAACAGCAATTGAGTGGTGGTTCCACACTCCTCAAAACCTCCAATCTCCTGATCAGAGGCTTTGCTGCTAGATGTAGTTTGTCATATCCAGGACTTGAGAAACAATAGAGACTACATGTTGAATGAATTCTATATACTTGGACAATTTGGTAGTAGACCATAGTTTCAAAGAAAAAAAAAGAAAGAAAAAAGACGACTTCAATCAACCTTGAAAATGCTGCCAATTTTAGAACAAAAGAACATTATGTTCAATAGAAAAAAAATGATTTAAAGATATGGCAGTCGTTTATGCATCTCGACAAAATGAAGCCGTTTAACTTACTCTTACCGGATGTTTGTTTTTTTTTGTTTTTTTTTTAATCATTTCACTCTCAAGCAAGGTGTAAATGCCACTAGTATGCAGGGGGGTTACAGAGAATAAAAGTGAGAGAAATGAATGATTATGGGGAGGGGATTGAGGAAAGGATAAAAGATGAATGGGTTTCAAGGCAAGAGAAGATGGAAATTGATGCTGAATTTAAATTTTTGAAGATTGTAGTTAGCAGGGAAGCAAGAAAAAAGGGAATTCCACAGCTGGGAAATGTGAGAAAAGAAACTGTTAAAGTAGAAGAGGCAGTTGCATTTAGTTATTTTAATAGTAAAAGTGGGGACCTAAATGCCAATCTAGTAGTATGCTTAAATTCATGTAGCTGGGGCACCAGGGTAAAAAAAAAAAGCTAATTAGAACAGTTACCATGAAAATATTTGTAGAAAAGACAGTGAGAAGCCATGTCATATTGGTGAGAAAGTGACTGAAGTTGAGATGCCAAGCCAGGGATCGATTAGATTACAGATCCTTCTTTGGATTTTGTCAAGAATCCAGAAATGAATAGCATGTTGTAGAAGGACAATCGTTTACAGCCTAAAGAGACAGAGAACATAAAAGAATTCTGCTACATTGAAATAGTTCTGCAGTCTTTATGTTGGCTGAAAATTCAAACAATGTAACTATTAAATTTAAGTAAAGCATACAAACCAGAACTCTTCTTTCATGCTTTTGGCAAAAGTTCCTCTTACTGGACATGCTAGAGATTGCATTAGAGATTTAACGCCATTGGATATTTCATGCAAAAATGGTATTAAGAAAAGTATCCAACAATTTGAAAACTTGTTTTTGCATGGACTTAGTATTTCTTAATGTTTTATGAGAAGGAAAAAAAAAAAAAAAAAAAAAAAAAAAAAAAGGTCAGACAGGAAGTAGGAACTTATTAATATACTGGACATTACCAATGAAATTTGACAGCAAATGTATTGACTGGATATAGAAATGAGTAAATTCAAAATTATAAATGGCTAAGAATCAAAACTTAACCAGATAATTTAAACTATTAGGAATTAAATTACTGTCAATAATCAATAATAGTTTTCCTTGAAAATTTTTCACAATGAGAACATGCCTTGCGCATTCTTACTTCATTTGTTATTTAAATATGTTTTTATACAAACTCTGTGCATGAATAAAATTTGTAAGTTTTTAATATATGAATATCATAGATTAGACAGTAAAATAAGTTATGGTAATTTTTTTTTTTTCCTTTTTAGCAGTGAGGATTAAGTAAATGTTTAACTGATAAAAATCAACATATACACATTCTATTTACATAGATTTTGAAATATTTTAAACAGTTTCAAGAATGGAGAAATAATATAAGAAATGTTTATTCAACTGATCAGACATCCAAAGAGAAAATTTCAGTTACTTTGACATTTATCAGGGGTAAAAAAGAGATTGCCAACTCAAAAGAAAATGCTTTCTTTCTGATCTGCAAAGTGATATAATAATAAGCAACACCAAAGATCCACCAACAAAAATTTCAAAATTGTTAGCTTCTATAAGTACTAAATAGAACATCTATGCAATTAAGAAAACTGAGGTTATGGCAGTCTGGTCAGAAATCTATTAAAAAAAAAAGTTTTAAGTCTTTAGTTTTTTTAGATCATAAATCATTAAATTATAATGCTCCAAATTTAAGCAACATTAGAGGAAAACAACAAAATATACTTTTTTGCATAAATTTGTTTTAGAAATTTAAACAAAAAAATGTAAAAGTTTGAATATTTGTTGATTTTGTTAAGTAGTTTCAACTTGAACATTGACAAAATTTTTAAGATAATAGCTTTTCTGAGATTCAAAGAAATTCATCTGTCATTATAACGCTAAGTAAAATACATTCTTAGGTAAAACAAGAAAATTAACTAAAAATGAATCATTGTCTAACAAAACACAGTAATTAAGATATTAATTATAAAGATTTTTTTTTTAATAGTAACTAGTAATGGAAAAGTTAAAAGTCACAAATTATACTAATATATTAAATATGCACAAATAATATTAAGACTGATGCAAATTTAAAGATTTTAACCTTTAATTTAAAAAAAAAAAAAAAAAAAAAAAAAAAAAAAAAAAATTATATCCATAAAGATTGTTTTTTGCAAAAAGAAAAAAAATGTGTGAAGAAGGCATGTCTGGAAGATAATGCTTTTGAAGCAAATAGTCTTTGTAATTGTAGTACTTAATATGAAGAGATTGAGCATTAATAGTGACAAACAAAATGACACAAATGTTCACTTATCTATCCCTAGTCTGAGTTTTGCAGAGATTGCATCCATTTGTCAGGAGCTTGAATGTAAAATGCTGTATAACATTACAAGAGGTCACCTTTCATTTGAGATACATTTTAAAGTATATGCTCAAATACCTGGTACACCATGTACAATTTACAATAGCATTTTTCAGTATTTAAAGCAAAGTCAATTACTATTAAAAATTACAGATTTTTTTTTTTTTTTTACTATTAAACTACCAGATAAGTGGATGTAATCACCATGAAAATCCAAGAAAAGACAAATAACTGAACATTTGCTACTATATATGCAGAATTTTTTTTTCTTTTAAAACACATTAATTCTTCTGCTTTATATTTATATTTATATATATATATATATATATGTGTGTGTATGTAAGGGCGTGTGGTTGAGTGGTTAGAACGTTCACTTTCTGACCATGAGACCTGGGTTTGAATCTCACCATGGTTGATTTGTTACGAAAGTGACTTCCTGATGTTATCTGCCTGGGTTGAGGTTGATCCCAGCGTGCGGCACTTTTAGAAAGTGCCTGAAAAACCATACCATGGTTAACCCAAGCCTTGTGAGTGAAATTGGGTAGATTGAACTTTTGTGGGCTGTCAATAGCTGTGCTAGCATGAAGCCATAAGTCATTGTGGCCGGGGGCTTGAGTGTGCTGGCCTTGTTCAAATTGTTGATCATGCTAGATAACATGCTCTCTTCCAGAAACTGTAACTAAGGTCTACTTAGCATAGTTGCAGTATATATCACAGGTGGGCTCTGAGCAAACACAAATGTGCCCGAGTGAGCATCTGCAATAAGGATAGCAGACAAGTATCCTCAAATACATACATATATATATATATATATATATATATATATATATATAACCTCTTTAATCTGGTACCCTTGAGACCAGGCCACCGTCAGATCCTATAAAGAGTAGGATGTCAAAAATCAACCCTTAAAAAAAAAAAAATCCTATGTAAACAGTCTTGCCAGCTCATTTCACATATATATTGCTGTGTTATCAAAAGGTAGAACAAAGCTTAAAATTCGAAGTAAAACAATCAATAATGCTTCTAAACAAGGTTTTGATTGTTTCATTCAATATAAAAAGGTTAAAAAAGCCTAAATCCTCAAAATAATATATACTATCCTGAATGAGTAAATATGCTGCTATATATAAGAAATGTGCGAGACTAATCACCAAAACACTCTGCTGCTGTGGAAAGTTATAAATATTTTTTGTGATTTTACTTTTATTTATTTATTTTTTTTTTACTACATCACCTGCAATATTTGTCACAAAAATACATAGGAGAAACCTCAAGTAATCTAAATAATAGATTATATAAACACAAAGGGACATTTTACAAAATAATACATCAAATGCATTGGTTTCTCACCATAATGAGACTGACCATAAATTTGACATAAAAATTTTTACCATGATCAAAGGAGAAAATAATTCATTATGACAAATGTCTAGAGAGTGCCTTAATCGTAAGATCATCTACAGTAAATTTGCGCCCTGGCTCTTACAACATTTCATCATTCCTGGCAGATCCCACAATGTGAAATACTTACTTACAAAAGTGATGGAAATAAAATAAAAAAATTAGAAAAAAAAAAATCCTAAAATTCCTAGAACTCCTCTGCTGTGTGTATGCCCTAACAACATAAATTTAGTCTGATAAAATCTTGAAGGACAAAATGCGTCACGAGTAAACTTTTTTCCTCATAGATAACTTCTAGAATGTTTAGCGTTTTTATAGTTAAATTTGTAGTGTATTCTTGTATTATTTCCAAGGAGTTTAATGTAATTTTAATCCTTGTGTTGATATGCTGTCTAATGGTACTTTGATCACATAAATAACACCAAAGCCTATATAAGATGCTTTGTGGTTGCTAAGTTGGTTTATGAAGATAAAGCATGGTAGAAGGAATTTGTTCAAATACTTCCTGGAATAATATAGGGAGCTGTCCATTTTTCCAGTTTCTTTAGCAATGTAAGAGTTCCACCTGAGATAATTTTACAGAATAAAAAGAAAATTAAGGATAGCTAATTTTTCTTTGAAGTTTGGCTGTTTGCAACCAAACACTAAATTAATCATTTAATTATATTGTTGACTTGACTGGTTTATCATTGTAGTGTTTTGTCATTTTCTGATTGTTATTTTACACCATATTCAAATGAGGTATTAAAAATAAATAAAACTGTTTATGCCAAGAAAAATGAAAATTGCCATTGTTTAAATGGCATATGAACTCCTTATGGGTCATTTAATGCCAAAATTTAATTTTCTTGAGAGTTTTGAAATAAAAATGTCATTCTGCTTTCACAATTGAATGCATGGTAAATGATACTCAGCTTTTGCACATATACATGTTTGTGTGGACATAATTACTAGAAGTAGTGACATGTGTTTTATGTTATAGTTTTGTTGAAGCTATATTTTAAAATATAGTTCAATGTAAGAATGTCATGAAGGAGTTTTTTTTTTATGTTGGCTGATTTTGTTTAGTAGCGTATCAACTTCTATGGGTTATTTAATGCCAAAATTTAAATATTTGGGATTCAATTGTATGCCTTCAACTACAGATAAAATAGTCATTTTTTTTTTTTTTCATAGAAAAATCAATTGCTGGTATTTTTACTATAAAAAAAAATGTATTTTTTATACGTTGATAGTGTTTTGCTTTTCTTTTGGGCTTCACTATGTCTATAGCAGGGACCCAAATAGGTGCTACCACCCCAGGTCAGAGTGGATCTGGGAACAACAGTAATTAAGAGGTGGTTCTACGCTCCTCAAAACATCCAATCTCCTGACCAGAGGCCATATTATATATTCTCGCAGCCTCTAAAATGAGACTTATTACCTTAATACATTTAAAATATATTATATGATTTTATGTTAGTCTTCAATAGATCACATTAGAAGGAGAAACATCTGTCAAGAAAATTTTTGTATTTTTAATGTGAAAATTGTTCTATATGTTAAAGAGAGTGGGAAATTTCACATAGCATAATTTATTGAAATATGATATAATAGTAGTTACATATTTTAACATGGGAGATTTTTTTTATTTTTTTTTTATTTTATTTATGTGAGTAATAAATCTCTGTAAAATTTAGTCATTTGTACATCAAAAAGGATTATTTTATTAGCATGTGAAATTTAAAATGCATCATCAGACAAAGGATGAAAATAAGCAAAATATCACTTTCACTTCTTTCCAAATATTTGACTGAGAAAAAGGAACTGATCAATAATGATCACCTCCTCCAGTAACATTTTTCACAGACATTTTCGGTAGTTAAGGTATTTTTTTTCCTTCCTCTTTTTTTACACTTCAGTAACTTTTTAGGCCATCTTGTTTCAACAATGCACTGCTCTCTTAAGTTTTAATGATTTATTCAAAGTTGCTATTTTAAGAAATTTACTAGATTTTTGTTTGGTAAAAAAAACACTTCAATTAATTTTTTGTTCTTAATTCAATGAACAAAAACTTCTGAGTGGATACATTCTTGTTCTCTTGGTAGTAAATAATTGGAGTTGCTTTGTTGAGTATTTGCAGCAGCTGACAATCAACAGAGGCAGGGAATGTTTCTACTGTGCTACTGAAAACTATGTTAGAATGTCATAAATAGATCATACAGTTTTCTTCTAATCATGGCGATGATTATGTTTGGATGAAAGGGTCAAACATATAAACAAACAAGGTCAAAGTTCAATACTTACATCTGAGTCATGAGCAAGTTTACTCACATGCTCATGATTTGGTGTGGTTGAACGTTTTTGGATTCGGGCATGCTCAAATAGGTACTTGTCAGTTAGTCCCCCAATCTGTAAAATAGAAGAATATCATTAGTCCAACAGAGCAGAAAAAAATTTTTTTTTTTTTTTAAATCATTTTTAAATTTAAAACTAGAACCTCAAGTAGCAGTAATATTGCCCTGGGCATAGAAAAATCTGAAATCCACCAATTAGATTCATTAAAATAAAATGGGGGTGGGGAATAAAAATGAAAAAGCATTTCAAAAGATTTGTTGGAAATTACATTCAGTGTTAAGTAATTTCCAAATTAGAATAGATTTAAGTAACAGATAATTTCCTCATTAAATTTCTCTTATGAGTTCTTAAAACATTTAGAAAAAAAAAAAAAAAAAAAAAAATTATTTCAATTATCGGCTGAATGCTACAAAAAAAAAAAAAAAAAAAAAAAAAAAAAAAAAAATTATGTATCAGACTTGAATATTAATAACAGATTTGATTGTTATACAACGTAAATGCTGCAAGTGACACCGAACAATATTTTTCTACTGATCTTAATGGCTTTAAAATTTATTTGCATTTATAAAATTCTTAAATCATCCAATAAGCATCCAAGATCTTAAGAGAGAATGTTTTAAGACATCAAATGTTAAAAACATTAATTGGATGAGGAGATAAGAGTATAAATAAAATATAATACTATTATATATCTTTATACTATGACTTTTAAAAATTTATTTAAACAATATTTCTCATCTTGATTATGATAGTAGACATTTCAGCCAAGTACTCTCTGGCCATCTTCAGTTGTACATTGTTTTGATTATTGGGTTATTTTGTCCCTATAATGCCATTTCTTGTTTGTTCCTGCTGAATCAGAGTGAGTTTTATTTCACCACTTGATCAAACACATGACCACTAGAAGATAGCAAAACTTGATTAACCAATGCCTATATTCACTGCATCACCATCCTGAAGGACATCAGTAGTGTTTTGGTGGGGGGGGGGAGCCTTTAAATCCAATCATGAAATCAATGATTTTAGAAATAAGGAATTGTTAATAAAACTTTGGCTTTTTCAATTTATTTGAATTCTTGATTTCATCTTTATTATACATGATATTATTGACAATGTTTTGGTCAAGTTAATGCAAAAACCGTCTACCTGCAGTTATATAATTTGTGGAGAGAGATATTGCAATATCTTTGGTTGATCTGAGTAGTTGGGGAAAGACTGAAGTGACTCTGAAGGTAAATTTCCATGTTTGTAAGAAAGAATGAAATGTTTTAGACATTTTAAAGGATTAGATAATGGTATCTTTCTAGATAAAGAAAGACATTACCTTTTATAAGTGAGGCTTTCTCTGAAAATATCACATTACCTGAATCCCTAAATTAGTGATTTGAGGATTATAAAACAAGCTAAACAATCTACAACAGGTAAGAATTTATTGTGACATTTGTTGATGTGTTTAGTACAAACTAGTCAGACATTTGGTTCTAATGGCTCAATCTATCTATATGTAAAATTCAGTGATTCCGTTAGTCCATTACACCCTTGACTGATCAAAACCAAATTTTGGAGAGAAGTGCAAACAAGTAAGGGAGTACAAAGTACGGTTGGTTTTACTAGGGTTCATAGCTTAATACAATAAATTTTCATTAATTCTTTTGAAAAAATTAAGTTTTATTATTTATCATAAAATACTTCCATGATTTAAGAAAAAAAAAAAACAATTTAATGAATAAAATAATAAATAAAAAAAAAAGCAATATTGTCCTTTGCATAGCTTTAAGTTTTTATATATATTTCATTATGGTAAAACATAATGCATAGTAATAGCACTGTAAATATAAACACAACAGGGAGAGTTTCAAATGCAAAGAGAAAGTGATAACTTTAAAAATAGTAAATATTGTGAGGATTTCAACACAATAAATTGCAAAAAAAAAAATCTAGTTATACAATATTTCTCTTATTAGCTTATTGAATTTTAAACCTTTAATAATTCACTACAAATTCCATACATAGACTTTTATATATTTATATATTTAACAAGGCCATCAAAGCTACTTACTGTCCATTCTTAACTTTATCCTTCAGTATTTTATTTTTATTTTTGAGAAGACAAGCTTTTAAATGTCACTTGAAGTAGTTATATATAAAGTGTAGATGGAAAGCACAAAATGCCATGTAAAAAGTCAATATTTAAAAAAAAAAAACTTACATTCAGCAAACCAAATTGAATCAGGAGATATGCTGTATTCACTATTGCATACAGTATTATGCAAAACAGTTAGGTACCTAATACGAACATGGGATATGTATTTGCAGAAATACCTAACAGATTAAAGAACTGCAAAATCAAATGGGTGAACATAGAATGAGAAAGAATACAGCAGAAAGTAATCTGCATGATATCAAAAAGGTCTTTAGAAACACAGCTTTCTCAAAGGTCTAAAAAAAAAAAAAAAAAAAAAAATATTGAAATATTTTTCATTTTTTTTTTTTTTTACAGCTTATCAATCCCTTGCAGGTTATTTAAAGCCAGAAAATATTTTTAGATTGTAAGAATCTTTTAGAGATAATGATTTACTGATACATGTCCAACTAATTAACCCATAGCTTGGAGAGAAGAGGTGGTTTTCTCCAGGGTATTTGCATGAAAATATAAAGAACCTGAGTGCAGTTGGAACTCAGCTCTGATTTCCAATTCTGAGCCATTATCCATTACACCACCCACACCCCCAAACTTACAGCATCTGGTATTCCCATGTGGTCATCCATCTTGGTACTGACCAGAACAGATATTGCTTGACTTCAGTGATTGTACAAGAACGAGTTTTTCAACGTGATATGGCTGTAAGCCTATAAACCATCAAGAAATATTAGTCAACTAACTGCTTTAGATGATGAAGTATAGTCAATTTTTTTTTTACTAGTAATTCCTTTGATACTAGTTGTCATTTTTTATTGTCAAACCCAGTCATTCTTTAGGCAAGCAGAATAGATCAGAAATAAAGAATTGTCTCATGACCTAATCCCTAAGAAATATTATCAAAGACAGGAAATGAATTCAAGACTTGCAGATAGATTCCTAATTTCCACTAGTTGCTTAATGATCAAAGTGACATAATCTGGAAATTTTTTTTTGTTTTTTTTGTTTTTATTTTTAATGAATTCCCCAGCTGCAAGGTGATTATGTCACCAAGATGCAAGAGGTTACTAGGATCTGACTATATTTCTGAGATGAGGTATTATGCACATCATTTGCATTATTCGGACCATTGTCCTCATCTTTGTTGCCATATTTATTACAATGTTTTGGCCGTTGTACGCTCCGGCCTTCTTCAAGTGGTTCATTTCGCTCACTGGGGTAGACTGTTCTAGTTTCACAAGCCATGTTTTTAATGGATGTCAGTTATCAGTTATCTCCTGTTAATTTCCCTCTGAAAGTTCTCTACTGCCTTAACTGGGTATTGAACTCATACTCCTTTGGGTCCTGTCACTGGATCTAACCAACGCCTTTATCCACTGTGCAATGTGTCCTTGAGGACATATGAATTTTTGGGTATTATATACCTAATGTCTTCAGCAACCATTTTTACCAGTGCTCATATTGCAATTTTGCTGTTATCATTTCATGTTTTTACCAGAGCTCATATTGCAACTTTGTTGTTATCATTGCTTTTCTCTGGCACTCCTTATTATTGGTTCTCATATTGTATTTATTTCTATAGTGTAAATAAGGTTACGAGTGAAAGAGAATGAAAAGACTTCAGAAGGAATTGGAAATCCAATCATAAATGGGGAACAATAGATAAACATCAATGCCAGGGAAGAGTGTAAACTGGATGACAGGCGAACCCATTTACTCTTAATATGGAGAAAAAAAATAATTAGTAAATAAAGGCAGAGACAGAAGTATAGAGTTGCCATAGACTTTAGAAGGAACTAGAAAACCAATCCTAAATAGTAAACAAGATAAACCACTACCACTATTCAAAAGACCAGGGAGAGGTGCGTTGCTATAAAAAGTAAAAGTTAAATAAGAGGACAAGTCAAAAATGATCTGCACTTTCATCATGACATATCTTTAAGTTCGTCATACTGACTTCTGCTCATTGGTGCTTATAGTTGGTACTATTGTGGTCATGTGATTGAAGTTTGAGCTTGATTGTGCCAGTTGTTGTTACAGTGTAAACATGGCCACTCTGCTAGTAGTGTGGAACAAAGAGCAGTGATCCAAATCTGCAGTGAACATTCTACCTCATTGATGATAACTTGCCATGTCATTAACATCTCTTGAGCTTGCTTAATCTTCTCATCAGTGGTGGAGGTTGATAGGCATCCTGCTCTTTCTTCATGCGTCATGTTTTTCTGGCCACTTTAAACTTCTCGATCCATTCAGACACACTTCTACATGGTAGTACACCATCACAATATTGTGTTAAAAGCCTCCGATGAATTTCAGCCCTGACACACCTTCTGACCAGAGAAGTCGGATCATTGTTCTGGTTTCCTCCTTGGTGCACACTGCTAATGGAGTGGTTATGTTGACAGCAGCAAGAAAACCGGCACAATCAAGCTCAAACTTCAATCATGTGACCACAATAGTGCCAACTATAAGCACACACAAGTAGAAGGCAGTGTGATAAAACTAAGAGATATGTTATGGTGAAAGTGCAGTTAATTTTTGACTAGTCCTCATATATAAATTTTTAAAGCATTTATTCCAAAAATGGGAAAAAAAAAGAATATACTTAAACAATTTAACAGATTTGTTTGGAAATACAATCTTGCGAATTTTATAAGTGAAAGAAAACCAGACAGTAAGTTGCTCGCCATAACAGGAGACATAATAATGACATCTGAATACATAAAGATAGTCATGAAGCACTGTTTTTCATTATAATGAAGAGGAAAATCCCATTGACCAAATAGCAAGGGACATATTGGTTTCTTCATGTGCTGTATATTGGCTAGCTTTGTCAATTATGTAGCATTTTTCATGAACAAGTTGATATGTTCTAAATATGACAGAAACAGACATGTCAACACAATGGCAGAGTCAAAGTGACTGACCTTCTGTCGAGATTCTTTCAATATGCCTGAAAAGAAAGAAAATTACTAATTTGCACAAGGATGTAAAAGACTTTGGAAAGATAGAATTAAAATGCACTAAATCAGTTGCATGTTTATTCAGACTGTACATTATTTTTTATTTTAAAGAAATAAACATCTTAAAAGAGGAAAAGTAAACTAACATTTTCAAATAGCTTAGAATGACCCTCCCCACTCCACAAATTATTAGTGCTATTGTCGCTATGAGAATATAGCAATTCTGAGAAACAGTTTAGTCATTGTCTTATAATAGTAACATGTGATAGATAATAGCTACCTTTTCATTACCTCATTAAGTTTACAATATTTGTCTTTGTAACAAGATATTAACACTTCACCTGCCTAACCCAGTGACAGCAAATTCTAAAAAATGTATTATGTCTAGATGTTTTTTTCACCACCTCAAAGATGTGTTAATTAAAAGGTGGGATTACATTTCTTAAAATGTTATGAATTTTAAAGTAATAGAAAAATTGTAGTGAGACTGATCACTTCTTTAAGAAATTCTTACTTCTATTATGGATAGACTAGTGTTTTGCCATTGTAGATAATCAGGCTCTTATATTTGGCTACACATATCTCAGCTGTCCCATGAGATGCTCATAAATTTAAGCAGGTCTTCAATCACATGTGGGCAAGAAAAACTGATTCATTACCAAGTAGACCTTTGAACAAATGCCTTTTAAATAATTTTTTTTTTTTTAAATTAAGTAACTGACTAGTTTCCACAAATTTCAATATTTCTTTATTTTGGGAAAATTCTTAATTACAGAATTTTTTTTTGTGGAATTTTGGATGACAAAACAGTTTATTCAGACTGTACATTATTTTTTATTTTAAAGAAATAAACATCTTAAAAGAGGAAAAGTAAACTAACATTTTCAAATAGCTTTGAAAATGTTAGTTGCAAAAAAAATAATTTTTATTCCAAGTAATTTAATTTCTTGTATGTATAACCAAAAACTTCAAAAATATTTTAAATTATTACATTTTAAATAAAAGAAAAATAAAAAAACAAAATTATATATCAATTTTGTTTTTAAACATTTAATTGGACTTTGAGGTCATATATACAAAATAAAAAAAGTATCTGGTCATTTCTTTTAGATATGAACAAAAATATATCGAGAGACATGGTTTCTCCATTACTAAACAACAGACTGTGTGCGTGTATATATATATATATATATATATTTTTTTTTTTATTATTCCTTGATTCTGTTAGGTCTAGCATTCGCAGATAGGACCCACCATGCTACTTCCATTGTAGCAAAACACCCACATTTACTCCGTATTCCGTCAGTGAGAAGTAAGTTCCACTCAGACATCTTCTCGAGAAGAACCGTTCGGTGGAACCAACTCCTAAGAGAATGTTTCCCTCAGTCACAACAATCTTAACCTGTTCAAGTCTAAAACTATCTTCCCCTCTTGTATCTGTATAAACTTCCCCATAACATAACCCTCTACCCCAAGTAGTCCTGGGCCTTGTACAGGTGAACCTTACTGTAAGACAAAATGAGCAAGTAAAAAAAAAAAAAAAAAAAAAATCCTCTATGCAGATCTGTGCAGATGTGTGTATGCGAGTGAATGTACAACCACAGAGACGGGGCATGACTGCACACATACAACTGGATACACAAACACAGAGAATATAGAAGAGAACTTATACCAGAGTTAAATGTGCATAAAAAAAATATAAGTAGTAAATTGCCGATATCCACTGAAGAGTGGATGGACATGTCCGCCTATGGAACTCTGGGGTCAGGATGCTGAAGGTAACATCAATCATCTAAGTGACAAACTTTTACTCCCATTAATCCTATATACTTTTTATTTATTTTAAAAAAAAAAAAAAAAAAAAAACATCACCCCAAGTACAGCCACTAACAGGCAAGGGTTTACAGGGTGTGGAGGAATTAAAAACAGAAACATTAGTAATGAGTAGAAAGAGAAACAATCAATCACAAAGACAGTAGATAGTGATTGACATTGCATTTAAACTTTTGCAGACTAAAGTTGGCATGGTACCAGAAAGAAGTTTCACAGTTGAAAAGGGTGAGAAAAGAAACTGTTAATATAGAACTTACAGCTACATCTAGCTAGCTCAACTGTAAATTGATGAGATCTCGACACCAGTCTAGTATTGCACTTAAATTCATCCAGTCTAGGTACCATAGCAAAGAGCTCATCTGAACAATTAACATCAAAGTATTTATAAAAAAGGTACAGTTAAGCAACCTTACGACAGTGGGCAAGTGACTGCAGCTGAGCCGCCAGATCAGGACCAATAATACTGCTGATTATTTTTTGGATCTTATCAAGGATTTCCAGGTAAATAGCAAAGGCATCAGACCATATATGGTAGCAATATTCTAAGCATGGGTGAATGGTAAACTTATAAATATGCAAGATAGATTTAGGTAAGAAAAACTGTCTCACCCGTAACAGTGAACCAACTTTCTTAACAGCTGACCTAGCAATGGATTCAATAGTCTTTTCATTTCATGTCAGCCAAGAATATTAGCTCAATGAGGCATAACGAGTCACTTTCCTGGAGGAATAGATTGCTAATGAGTCAACTGACTTGTACGAGTTATAGTTGGACAGTTAATGACAAAGTTTTATAATTTCAACTCATTTTCTTTGACTAATAATTTGGGCCAATTTTTGTTTTGTCATTATTGTATATTTAAACCTGAATAATTTCATTTTTTTTTTAAGCTTAAAAAGGTTAAAAGATAAACTAAAGTTTCATATAAAAGATAAACTAATCTACTAACCAATGGCTATGGTTAAGGATTTATTTCTATAAAAAGCTTCATGAAAAACATTTCTATATAAATCTAATTAAAACTGCTGGAAATGTGCATGCAAAACCTCTATATCATCAAGTGTCAAGGCTAAAATTTATTACTAGCAAAACAAAATTATTAGAGCAGTTAAGTGTACAGCTGAGAGCTGATCTGTTTTAACTATTTAGGAGTGACAGTCACTTCAAAAACAACTTGACTAATTTTATTCAATAAAAATGATTAATAATCACCAGTAATTTTAGTCAAGTAATTAGATAAACAGTAATAATTAAACTTTTGATAAAAGCAATATCCTTCCTAATAGGTTTAAGTTATTTTTATGGATAACATTTAGCATTTTTGGCTCCAAATATTTACCACTCTTGGTCTGGTGTCACTATTGCAGAGGAGGATGGCTCAATGTCTGACTATCCCAAACATTTTAATAAAACAAAAGGAGGAAAGACCAACTGAAACAATGAAACAGTTGAGTGCAATGAAGATACCGGAATTTTTTTTTTTTTTTTTTATTTTAGATATGATCATTGATAGTATCAAATAAAATTAAATGTTCACTTATCTGTTTATTCTGAGTTTCATGGAGATTGCTTGATAGTGAAAAGAAATTTATTTAAAGAAATCATATCAGCAGAAAAATATAATTTTTTGAAATAAATTAAATTTTACTATTAAGTGCTCAACTTCTCGGTATCGAGCACTAGAATTACAAACTCTTCTTTAACATTTTAACATTCAACACACCCCAAAATCACCCTGCAATGATCAGCTCTCAATGTTCAGCCCACCATAACTAGCCCCATGTATACTCTGCCGTCATATAAGTTGACATCATTGCAAATAACACAGAAATTAACCCAAACAGTTTTTACAGGGCAGGTTTGAGCGTGGTGAATGCCAAGGGGTTAAAAGTGTTATCTTCCAGAAATACTCTCCAAGCAATAATCTGCTGTTAAACTATTAGAATTTGGATTTTTAGAGTTTCATGTGTTTTAAGGATGATGTGAATAAACATTGAAACATTAAATAAAAAAAGTTAGTATTTGTCATATTAGCAGCTTACAAGCATAATCTAAAATTATTTTTCCAGTGATAAAATTACTGACATTAATCAGGTTCTTCAATAAACAATATTAAATTTCCTTGATGCTAGATTTTATGACATGTTAGCTGAAAAGAGTTAAGGGTACATGCATTATGGATCTTAAAAAGTTTTGTGTAGAGCTTCAAAGTAGGTCAAATGTAGTTATAAGCATATAATTCCCTACCCAACATCCTAACAAAAGATAAATAACTACATGACTGGTTTATCCACACCACTGAAGAAAAATTCATGTCTGCAATATATATTTTCAAGCATTTCGGCATACTGTGATGAAAAAAAAAAAAAAAAAGGCCCCAAACTTAAAAACAAATTTTTATCATCAAAATGTTTACATTATTATTAAGAATGACCAAAGTATTCTTTAGTAATTTATTAAATTTTTCAATCCTTTCTAGCACGTTTGAAATTGTGTTTAAAATTTTTTTTTTAACCTGAACATAGACAAATAGATCTGTATCAGTTCAGTTATGTGCCTTGCATGACACACGCTTAGATGATCATGTATCTTTCGATACATGACTGACGAGGCAGATTTTTCCCCCTACAGTAGGTTGCCATGTTTTTCAGTGGTAGACTAATTGCTATCCAAGGCTATAAAACTGTTTGTCCTGATATTTACTCATAGCTGGGGCTGGTGGGGGGAGGGTTGGAAGAAGAGGATTCATATCTTTCCCAAGGGTATTAGCATGTAAGTGAATGTAATGGATTCAACTGGAATTCAAACTTGGCTCTCCGAGTCTGTATCATACAACTTTAAAGTTAATCAAATATATATATATATATATATATATATATATTTTTTTTTTTAACATTGATATTCACTCTGTATAAGGCCCAAGAGCCACTCGAAGAAGCGAGTTACAGAGTAACTAACAACTTATGGGGCAATGTGGGGAAGATAATATTAACTCTGGGCTTGAACAGGTTAAGATTGTAGTCATTGCAGTGTGTATGAAGCTCCCTCTTGAGAGTAGGTTCCACAAACAACAGTTTGTGTGAAGAAATTGCTTAAGTAGAGCATACATCTTACCAATGGAATATGAAAGGAATGAGGGTGTTTCACTACAATGTGCATTGCATGCTGGGTCTTAGCTGTAAAGGTTAGAAATGATGCAACTAATTTGTTATTATTGCAAGTACCAATAAGATCTTGAGATAAGAGCTTAATTTGTTCCAAGATCAAGCTTGTAACTCAAATCAATTTTCTCCATTGAAATTAATGGCAATATTTACGATCCTTTCCAGCACCCCCAACTAATAAATCACCCTTATTTTCATAAAACCTACCCCTATTTTTATATTTGTGGGTTTCTTATAAGCATAAATGTGTGAATAGTTTACAAGCAATAAAATAAAAAAAAAAAAAAAAAAAAAAGAAATAAACGAGAGAGAGAGAGAATACCGAACATTAACTATCACTTAATTTTAAAATTTAAAAAACATTTACATTTTATCCATGGCTGTAATTATTTTTTTTTTTTTTTTTTTTTTTTATTGTCGATGCAAAATGCTCATAATGTCTCTTCAAATTCATTACTCGTATGTCTTATGTTGTTGTTTTTTTTTTTTTTTAAATTTCCCGCTTTACCTCACATGAAATCATATGTTTCAGCTTTTCATCACTGCTCTTTACGCTTACTTTCTTTGGACCCATGAAATCACTAAAGGAATTTTGCAAAATAACAGCAAAAAAAGACAACACAACAGAGATTCATCCAGACTGAGATTGAACGTGTAGTGTGAGTGGAAATACTCGCAAAGCTTGGTGCTTGCTGGGTCAATGGCCAGATGCTTAACTGAAACTTGCTCATATCTCAAGACAAAAAAAAAACCCAGCCGAACCCCAGCTCATATGTCAAAAAACACATATGTCGGTATGCTTGTATCTCAAGGAATTACTTTATTTTAATCCTATTGAGGAATAGGACATCCAAAATGGTCAGAAATAGATCTTAAAGTAATGTATTTTTCAGAATAGAAGACAAAAATCTTAAAACAAAATCTTGGTAAAACTTACAATCATATTTGAAAGATTTTTTTTATTGAAATTCAATCTGAAATCCATACTATTGGTATGAATAACACATTCAAGTGAACTAAACTATCTAGGTCTACTTAAATATATACATTTAAACATGGCTTATATATATGATTAAAATGAAAGTCCACATGTGCTTCTTAAAATATGTAGATTTAATAGGCTGGTCGATAAAATTTGAGAAATAAAAAGCCAACAAAATGATAACAATATTGGCAATAAAATTGATATTTATTATATATTAGCAGTTTGACGACATGAAAAATTTTAAAGTTAGAATTTTCGAACACACCTGCGTCCTTTTTCAATGATATAGGGTATAAAAGTGGGACTCTCTGCTGAAAAATGCTGTTGGCTCCCTGTAGAAATTCTCTGAGTAAACCCAAATCCCCGTTTAATCCCTCAATGTGTGATTTTATTTTGAAAATATATTTCAACTCCGATCTGAGTCTTTCTTGTCAGCTGCTGAATGAAGACGGTAAAAGTATGCATCTGATGCCATCAATGCTATAGAACAGTTGGTTGAAGTGTGCAGTGACAGGAAAACTGTGTGTGTGTATATATATATATATATATATATATATATATATATATATAGTGAGAGAGAGACAATTTTTCTGTTTTAGGGAATTTTGTTTTTTATTTCTGTTTTTACTATAGAATTCTATTTTTGCTTCAGTAAGAAAGTATAATATATAAATGTTATTCAAACAATAAAAGGAAAATGAAAAATTTTACTTGCTGAAATACCCACTCAATGGATAAGTTCCAGCTTGCTATAGGCTTTAGTTTTGTACCTTATACTTCAGCCCTCAGTAATTTAACTTGATGAATTTCCAAAACAAACCTTGCAAAGAATTCTACAATCCTAAATAACAATTAAATGAAAACAACAAAAATGGGGTTCTACAGAAGGATGCCAAGAATACCATGTACTGAACATGTGAGTAATGATAAAGTTTTAGAGAATTTGGATGGGTGATTAATTTGGATTGGTTGTTTAATGGCATATCAACCTCTATGGGTTATTTAATGCTGAAATTTAAATATTTTGTACGCAATTTTATTGGGGTGGGTGTGGGAATAACAATGTTTTAGTGCTACAAGTTTTACTAATTAACCCATAGCTGGAGGGAGAACAGGTGGATGCATACCTTTTCCAAAGTGAATATAACGAACCCAACTGGAACTCAGCTCTCTGATTAACAATTCTGAGTCACCATCCATTACACCAGTTGCACATCCAAGGTTACAGAGCCTGGTATTCTCAAGTGGTTATTCACCTAGGTACTGACCAGGTTTGACGTTGCTTAACTTATTGTAGGGGAACAGGTGTTTCAACAGGATGTGGCTGCAAGCCTTTTTAGAGAAGATGGAAACAAAATGTACTTAACTAACATCAGGAAAAGAGTTGAAGTTTCTAGGGTAAATAATGAGGAAAGAGAGCTTGGAAAATTTGATATGCACAGGAGAGACTGAAGACAAAGAGGGACATAGGAAAATAATGCATAACCTACCTAGTGAGCTTGAGTAAATGCATGGCAGAACAAGGTTTAGGAGAGATAGTAAAAAAATTTATTAAAAACTACAAAGGACAGGAAATTGTGGAGAGCCATGATTGCCAATGTCCTGAAGGGACAGCACAGAAGAATGCAATGCTGGATATATAAGTATTAAAATTACAAGCAATACACATTTATTTATACAACAAATATTTTTCCAACATCATTTCTTTGTCAGTGCACTTAATGCTTCTCTAGTTATCACATGAACTGATTATTATATATTGAAAATTAAACAAAAAACTGACCTCCTTTATACACAGCATAAAAATGAAGGCAAACTGTCTATTACTTTTAATACTACAGAATTAAATACCTACTGTTAATAATTGTTGGCCATAATTTTTATTAAAAAGGTAAAGGTATGTTTTATTCCTTTGTTAAAATGTTGTATTTTACTACCAGGGTTTATTTTGAAAGGCAAGATTTTGAAAATATTGGATTTATGTTTAACTTAGTCACATCACAACATGGCAGCTACTAATCAAATAAAAACAAAAAGGAACTAACAAAACTATTACACTAAGAAAGGAAAAATAAAAACAAACGTTAGTTAGTGGAACTAGTCAGTCAGGTTGAGGTATCATGTGAGAGTTAAGCAATAATGATCTTTGAGTGGTAAGAAAACATCAGTAGACATTGACCGAATCAAGAGTGGCAGATTTGATACTCCTGTGTTTGATAGGCAGACAAGTAGAAGTCAAGATGGCAAATGAACAGAGACAAAGAAAACATTTCTTCTGTTATAAGATTTTACAGAGAGAATAGTTAAAATTCATATTCGTAAAAAAGGATGTTTTTAAGTGACTGTCAAAAGTGATATGCAGCTCATACCACCTGAAAAGCAGCATATTTTTAGGTGACTAGGAAGAATGGAGCAAAAGATAGAAATTTTATAAATCATCATGTTGTCAAACTAATAACAGTAATAGAGAAACACAAAGCTAGGCCAAATAGAATGCTGTTTTGAACATTCATAAGTAAAGATTTAAGACTTAAAAAATAACAAAGTGAAGTTCATTATGGAGTCATTCATGTCAAATCAACAAGATTCTGACCATCACGTCAGATTTTTTTAAAAACATGGTACATTTATAAAGCTTCATGATATGAATTGAATAATGCCTATTTTACAACTCTAGGACAAAGATATGACCCTTTAACCTTTGCCAAAAAGGTGAATTTTGGAAAATAGCCACAAAGTTTAAATATCAATATTTCAGTTGTTTTTTCAACTAGGAAGCTAAATTATATACCATTTTCAAGTACTGTTCACATAATCAACAGAATGTATGGTTAAATGTTGACTAATTAGGTGGAAAATAAACCTTTAACAGGACTTAAAAAAGAGCGTTTTGAAATTGAAGAAGAATAGTATCGTTTAGTAATTTTACTTGGGGACTAATTCTAAACATTATATAGAAAAGGTACCAAAATAAAATTAAATTTTCATCCCATCAACTAGATTGTAAATAAATTGGTATTAAGCAAGCACAACAGATGTCAGCATTATTTTTTGGTATAAAAAAAAAGATATTTACACTATTTACATTGTTGTTCTCATCTTTATTCACAACTTTTTGGCTGTTGTACGCACTGACCTTCTTCAGGTCATATACATTGGAATTTTGAACTGAACACTTTATTTAGTCTACAGGGGATAAATTATTCTAATTCCATGTGGCATGCCTTTTTACCTGAAGAAGGCCAGAGCATACAGCAGCTGAAATGTTGTGAATATGGCAATAAAGATGAGGACAACAGTCTGAACAGTGTAGACAGATATTAGAGAAAGTGTTTGTTTGTGTACTAGTTATATTAATTCCATATGTATGGATATGAAAAAAAATCTTTTACAAGATTCTTTCTAGTGATAAAAATCTCATAAAATGCTGAATTTAGTACTTTCAAAATTACTTCTTTTAATAGTTATGAAGTTTTTTTAAGAGAAAGTGTTTTAAATGTCAGTGATACTGTGAATGTACAATAAAAACTGATTGGTGTTGGATTGCAATTTTGCCATTGTCAGTTCAGCAGACATTCACATATATAAACATGTTGAAATTTTTGACAGTTGAGGAATTGCATCAGCTGTTGCAAGAGAAATAGGAATTGACAATTGATAGAGTTTGATATTTCTAAAATCAGGGAAAACAACAGATGTTCTTGTTGCAAATGAAATTAATACATACAGATGTCAAAGTTCCCTTTCATCACAGAAGCTCAATTGCATTCTATGGAGTTAAATTTCATGTAAATTATAGAGTATGAAATGTACTGCAGAGAAGCAGCACTCCTGCAGCAACTTGCTTGATACATAGGTCATTTTATCAAAATCAGCTTTAAATTCCATTGGCAGCAAGGTCTCATTATTTTACAATCGAAATGGCAAGATGTAACTAGGTTTTATGCTAACGGTTTCTTCTCACTTGAGGAACTCTTCCAGCTTCTTGTCTCCTAGTCAACTTTGATCTTCAAAAATTTAAATGCTATATCAATTGTTATCTACTGTCTTAATTCTTGTTCTTTTACTGTTCCCTCTCTTTAACGCTCTTTGTTTATATATATATATATATATATATTTATATATATATATATATATATATTTTTATTTAGATATTCTCTAACATTCAGTAACCCCTTGCATCTTTAGTGGCTTTATTGCCTTGCTTGGGGAGAAATGATTATAATAATAAAAAAAGATTTTTGCAATTTCTCTTCTACTCTCAAATCTTCAGCAAGATTAGGCTGAAAATCCAGTCTAAAATTTTCTCACTAGTTTCTATTTCCAGTTATTATTTTGGAAGTTATCATTAAGAAATTTACAAATGCAAAGAATTTATCAATCCTAGAAAAAAATAAAAATAAAGTAAATTTTTCAACTTAAAATGTTATAAATGCAAGTAATACTACATTTAAGAATTGCCAAATAGCATTAGTGTTGTTTCTACATAGACAACATTTTCAAGCTCATTTTAACCACTCAAGATAAATCATATACAGTAGAACTTTTCTAGAAAAGAAATTAAAACAGATTTTCCATTTAAAAAATTCTATAAAAGTATTGAAAAACAAGAAATGGCTTGTTAATTTTCACGTTTCTAAAATGAAATTCCTATCATTTAATCAAGATAATCTTTTTTGCTTGTCTTTCTGAATCCTATTCTTTTATTGTTCTTTCTTTACATTCTCTTTCATTCCCAGTAACTCCTTGCATCTTAGTGGCATTATTGCCTTGAATGGGGTGAAATTGAAGAAGAAAAAAAAAAAAAAAAAAAAAAAAAAAAAAAAGATACATAGTTCATGGAGGGATTAATATAGTCATGACATTTAGCCTTGTGAACAAAAAAACAAAAAAAAAAAAACAAAAAACAAACAAACAAACAAACAAAAACAAACAAAAACAAACAAACAAACGAACAAAAAACAAAAACAAAAAAAAAAAAAAAAACAACACAAAAAAACAACAACAAAAAAAAAACAACAAAAAAAAAAACAACAAAAAAAAACAAAAAAAAAAAAAAAAAAACAAAAACAAAAAACAAACTAAAATCTGTACCAGAAATTTGTAAAAGTTATCTTTTCTCCCAAAAAACAATATTAGAAAAAATAGTTTTTTTTTTTTTTTTTTTTTTAAATATATTCATTCTAAGCAGGAAAATTATTTGTATTTATCTGAAAGTAATATTTCATATTTATGAAAATTCTTAATTCCATATTTTGTTTTGCCAGTACACAATAACTGCTGACAACTTGTAGTTTACTCTTCTGATAATATTTACTTAAATATTGAAAAGAATTATTAATGCTTCATGATTATTGAAGTAACAAAGTAAAATAAACAACAAAAATAGCATATCACAAAATTTTTGAGATATGGGTGTGACCCAAGGTAACACAATGAACAAAGTCCAACACATGTAAAATAATCCGAAAAATGGGGTTTCATTCAGGCTGCTAGAACTAGAAAACTAGTAACCTTAGACTAAACAGGTTTTGCAAAAATCAACCATACCTCCCATTTGTACATAACTGATAGGCGTAAACATGGGTATTATGCAAACCTATTTTTGCAAATAATTTGTTCATGAAATCATTTAAGCCACTTATAATAAAATTAAATATTTTATACAGGAGACATCTTCCACTATATCAGGTTAGAGATGAAATACTTTTTCTTGTAAGTGTATTCAAAAAGATGTAAAAAGACTTCATATCAGATTCAATTAAAAAAAAAAAAAAAAAAAATTGAAAAAAAAAATTATTGTAATTTGTTTATTTTTAATATTTATTTTACACATGGTTATCAAAAATATTAACAATGACTTTACTATAAATGCTATGCTTTTTTTTTTAGGGTCTATTGAATATAATTAAAGAATGTAGACATTATTTCCGATGACTCATTAGATCACCAGGGTGCAATACTGAATGAAATAAACTCCCTTCATGACAGCTCTCAGAACAATGAGGGTTATTTGACAGAGTCTTTCCAAGTAATGTCAAGTAATTTATGACAATTTTGAACCGACAGACAGTTGAACCGAAATTTATGACAGGTTGAACCGAAATTTATGACAGGTTGAACCGAAATTTATGACAGGTTGAACCGAAATTTATGACAGGTTGAACCGACAGGTTGAACCGAAATTTATGACAGGTTGAACCGAAATTTATGACAGGTTGAACCGAAATTTATGACAGGTTGAACAGACAGGTTGAACCGAAATTTATGACAGGTTGAACCAGAAATTTATGACAGGTTGAACCGAAATTTAGGTGACAGGTTGAACCCGAAATTTATGACAGGTTGAACTGAAATTTATGACAGGTTGAACCGAAATTTATGACAGGTTGAACCGAAATTTATGACAGGTTGAACCGAAATTTATGACAGGTTGAACTGAAATTTATGACAGGTTGAACCGAAATTTAACAGGTTGAACCGAAATTTATGACAGGTTGAACCGAAATTTATGACAGGTTGAACCGAAATTTATGAACAGGTTGAACCGAAATTTATGACAGGTTGAACCGAAATTTATGACAGGTTGAACCGAAATTTATGACAGGTTGAACCGAAATTTATGACAGGTTGAACCGAAATTTATGACAGGTTGAACCGAAATTTATGACAGGTTGAACCGAAATTTATGACAGGTTGAACCGAAATTTATGACAGGTTGAACCGAAATTTATGACAACCGAAATTTATGACAGGTTGAACCGAAATTTATGACAGGTTGAACCGAAATTTATGACAGGTTGAACCGAAATTTATGACAGGTTGAACCGAAATTTATGACAGGTTGAACCGAAATTTATGACAGGTTGAACCGAAATTTATGACAGGTTGAACCGAAATTTATGACAGGTTGAACCGAAATTTATGACAGGTTGAACCGAAATTTATGACAGGTTGAACCGAAATTTATGACAGGTTGAACCGAAATTTATGACAGGTTGAACCGAAATTTATGACAGGTTGAACCGAAATTTATGACAGGTTGAACCGAAATTTATGACAGGTTGAACCGAAATTTATGACAGGTTGAACCGAAATTTATGACAGGTTGAACCGAAATTTATGACAGGTTGAACTGAAATTTATGACAGGTTGAACCGAAATTTATGACAGGTTGAACCGAAATTTATGACAGGTTGAACCGAAATTTATGACAGGTTGAACAAATTTATGACAGGTTGAACCGAAATTTATGACAGGTTGAACCGAAATTTATGACAGGTTGAACCGAAATTTATGACAGGTTGAACCGAAATTTATGACAGGTTGAACCGAAATTTATGACAGGTTGAACCGAAATACACAGTACCAGCAATGAGCTAACATTATAAAACACCAAAGACAGATTTCATCAAAAGGCTGAAGTGTTTAAACTGCACTGCTATTTACTTATAACTGTGTGTGTGTGTGTGTGTGTTGGGGGGGGGTAATGGATTCATGCCTTCCTAAAAGACATGAGTGCAAAGTGAGTATATACTTTCCTAGACAGAGTTTGAATTCTGATTTGCTAATTCCATTTTTCATGCGGTTTAAACTATTAAGGGCTCCCGAGGAAACTTGTTGATACTTGTTATTTTCCATAGTTATTTTATCAGTGAGGATCTATGTAGTTTGTCAAAATAGATACTGCATTGAATAAGAGAAGCTTTGAGTGTCAGTCATGAGGAAAGGTTCAGTGCCAGTGTTCATAGTTTGTAGTTGTATTTAGCAATATCCTGAGAATCTCTGTAACTGTGCTGAAACAATGGGTATCAGCATTTGATCTTTCCATGAGATCATTTCAGCAATATGGAGAGGAGTGATATACTGCATGGTTAATAGTCTGTCCCATATATCTACCAGATATCTACCTACTCAGCCCTAACCACTGGAGAGACAGGATGCAGTAGAATCAAAAATGGATGTTGCACATGAAACATTATCTAGAAAGGGGATACCGAGTGTTAGAAAAAAAAAAAAAAAACAATATTAAGGAGAAAGGACAATAAAAGAATAAGAATTAAGGTGACAGAAGATAACAATTGACATTGCATTTAAATTTTTGAAGATCAAATTTGACTGGGAAGCAAGAAGCCACAAAAGAGTTTCACAAGCAAGAAGTGCAATAGATGAAATTGTTAGCATAGAACTTATGGTTACATGTAGCCATTTCAACTGTAAAAAGGATGAGACCTTGTCACCAATCTAGTACCACACTTGAATTCATTAAGTAACATAACAAACTTCATCAGAACAATTACAACTGACTGAAGCCGAGATGCCAGGTCAGGACCAATAACACTATTTTATCAAGAACCTATAATATATAGCAGCAGCACCAGACTAGATGCACCAACAATATTATTTATTTTTTGCTAAATGTTCATCCAATACAAGATTAAAGATCAACTCAAGGTAGAGGGTGACTAAGTAAGGCTGTTATAAAAGATGTATGAGGTGGAAGGAAGTGCAGATTATGAGCATATATAGCAGTTCATCCTAGACTTGAAGTTAAGACTGCAGTGATTGGAGAAGCATCCTCTCTGGAGTCTGTTCCACAAAATAGCAGTTCATGGAAAGAAGCAGCCTAAGTGAAAATTCCTCTTTACCAATGGAATACAAAAGACAGGAGGAGGATTCAACCCTGTGTATGTGGTATGGCATGTCCTAGCTGTAAAGTTTAGAACTAAAGAATGGAGCTCATCTGAACATTTGTCAGCAATATCAGTAGCTTGTTAAATTGAAAACAGCTGGACCAGTTGCAAAAAAATGTATTTGGACTGGTCGCAAAAAATGGATTCAGAACATTTATTTTCGACTGAAGGTTATTAGCATTATAAAGAGGGCTTCACCAGCAACCCAGACAAAGAGAAGCTTCTGAATGAAGATAAATTGCTTTTTGTTTTTAGACAAAGACGACAGGATAAAGAACTATTTTATCTATAAAACTGACCAGCATCCCAAAAAGACATACTGACGAGAGATGAAAAGGAATGACAATATAGCAGTAGGTTACAACCCAAAAATAAAATTTGGTTTATGGCTAGAAATTGTTTTGTTTTTCACTGGTGGGTAATGATGTGGCTGAAGGGTAATTTTTTAAGCCACAAGAATTTGACTGAAAGAAGATGCACCATGTTGATGCACTCGTTATCTGGTCTGAACTGCAATACAACACGTGGAAATAACAAAAGACTTGCAATGTTTCATCTATGGGGAAAGGGGCTGTATGGTTGAAAATACATAAGTCTGTATAAATGCTTTTGAACTGCCAAGACTGGAAAGTGAGGATCAAAGCAATGTATACTTTTCAATTTAAATTCAAAATTTTACTGAAGCCTAGTTTCAGCATTTAAAACTGAAAATTGTTCCATCAAATAATTTAGACGCAGCCCAAAAGTTACAGGAGAAACTACTATTTACTTTAAAAACACTATTATGTATTTTAATTGCTTTTAGTTTGTTCAAAGCTTATTAATTACTAGAATTTTTTTGCAACAAGCTGACAAAGTGTTGAAATCCTCACAGTATTTACTATTGTTGAAGTTATCACTAACATTTTTTGTAGAGATTTACAAACTGTTTCATTCAATTTCGCAAAACTAATTGATGAAATTTGAATAAGCTGATTTGTTTTGAAAAATACTTTGACAAAAACCCTACTTCAAGGTAGGGTTTTTGTCAAAGTATTTTTTTACACTCTTGTAAAACCAACTGTGCTTTGTACCACCTTTTACACTATTCTCCAAAATTTGGTTTTGATCAGTCATTAGGGTGTGACAGATGAATGGAAGTCACAGAATTATATATATATGTTTTATGTTATATTTAAATCAGATTGAGTGTATGTAGATATAAAACTAAAAGTGAACACTGAAGTCAACTTTCAGAGACAACAGATCGTTTCATGCTAAACACAATTGGCAGGCCATAATAATTGCATTTAGCATGAAACAGTGTCACTTCTGACTCAGAGTGTTGACTGCAAATGTTCACTTACATGTGTGTTAATAATACACATATACCTATGTTTAAATGTACAACTCTAGTTTTGTTGGTTACTCGATTCAGCCACAAGACATTGCTTATTGTTTATTTAATAAACAATAAGTGATATATCTCATGCCTGTTGAAGTGGGTAACCAACAAAACTTGAGTCACACATTAAACGTAGGTATATGTGTATTTATTAACTATTTCTTAGCTCTGTCTAATCACATTGAACACTAGTATTATGTCTTAGTCTACACCTCCTGGCTAAATTTGGTAATTTTGCTTATCAGCGTATGCAGTCGCTAATATCTAGTTCTCATTTACCTAACCATATATTACAAATAAAGCAAATTTAAAAATACCCCATCTGAATGACCATTTCGCTCTGCAAGAGCTTGTCAACACTAAAAATGTTAGATAAAAAAAAAAATATGAAGTCTAACTTTTCTTTTTTTAAATTTAAATAAGAGGAAAGAAAAAAAAGGAGGAAAAGAAAGGAAAAACTACAAATAAAGGAAAAAGGGCATCTAAAAGGAAGAAAAGAGAAAAACGGAGAGAAAAAAAAGAACAAAGAGTTGGGTAGAGAAGGAATAAGAGAAATAAAGAATCGTCTAGAGAGTCTAAACGAAAGTTTAAAGACAGTTGGAAATTTAACATTAGAAAAATTAACCTTGACCTATATTTCAAATGTTAACACTTATTCAAATAGGAAAAATTACATAAGGAATTACAATCTTTAAAATAATGAGAAGGTTTTAAGAGTGTGTAAAAATGTTATAGCATGTTAATATTATAAACTAAGCTAAAATAAAAAATCATAAGTATAGGAAAAATTAAAATGGAATATTAATTTTTTTAATAGATAAAAAAAAAAAAAAAAATCAAAGCTAGTACAACATAAGTGAAATAGAATTAAATCATATAAATTAATTAGATTAAATTCAAAGAATCTCCTTGAATGGGAAAATATCAATTTACAATAACCTTGTACAAATATAATAATTAGACAAAAAACAGCTAGCAATTAAAAATAAAATAGTAATTAAACGTAACTATGATAAATTTAAAAATAAGAAAATATATAAAATATAAAGATATTTTTCTATATTTAATAAGTTAAATTTAAAGAAGCACTTTTTTTTCATTTATTCGAAAATTATAACATAAAAATGTTATAAAATCACTACAAAAATAGCCATTTTCTTTCAACATTTCCGGCGTCTTCTCAAGTGATGGTGCTGAATGTAGAATAAAGGGTTTTAAGATTCAAATTAATCAAACACCCCTCGTTAGGGGAAATGCTGTTACATAAGCTGGAATGATCAGTCAAAATACAAGTATACGAGAATTCAAAAAAACTTGACAACGAACTTAAATTATAATAATTATTTAATTAATGCTTTAATGTTAGGGTTAGACTAGAATTCATTCAAACTAATAAATATTAAATTAAAATTCAAAATTAAAAAAAAATATAATATTTACCAATTTTAAATTTAAGTTATAAAATTATTTAAAGAAGAAACTAAGGAAAAAATACATGTTTTTCTATTTATTTTGTTTTTTATTTAAATTAAATTCAAATAAATGAAGATCTAATGCTGCTCTGAACTCCGTGACAACTAAGGTACATTTGAAGTAAAAACATGGGCAAAGGGAGGATGAAATTTTGCAAAAGACAATATACACACAATCAGATTATAATACACAAACACTTAAATATATAAACACCAGAAGTGTTGAAAGAAAATGGCTATTTTTGTAGTGATTTTATAACATTTTTATGTTATAATTTGCGAATAAATGATTATATTTGCTCTACTCTTTATTGAGCACTATTAAGAATAATTTTTGTTGGTTAATGGAATTTATTCCGTACCAATCCTATGAATCAATTTTGGTTCATTCATTTCTTTCAAATTACAAATGTATTAAGAAATAAAAGTAAATGAAAACAATAAAAAGACAAAAGTACAGGAGTTGCATTTTGATCAGACTGATGTGCTCCCCCCACTCTAAATCAACAGCCTGCAGACACTGACTTAGGCAAAACCCTACCCCTCTGTCACGCATTTGATTGGAAGCTGACCAACAGCCAATTGCAATTTAAATTTTTATGGGGGATTTTTTACTTTTTCTTTTTTTATGTGGATACTTGTCGGATACTCGGAAGGTAATTATGTGTTTTCAGTTTTTTTTTCTCATTTTTTTCAAGTTTTATCTCCCCAACTGATAATTACTGTTAGTAAAGAAAAAAAAAAATGAAACAATAAAATAAAAAATTCAACCTTGAAATAATTGGGGGGGGGATATCGGGGAAAAAAAATTGATCTCTTTTGAACTTTACGATGTTGTGCCTTTATTCTAGATGCTAAAATATCGAAATAACAGTTAATATGCAATATATCCCTACCAACATTTAAGCAACAAGAAAAAAAAAAAAAAAAAAAAAAATGATAATGACTAAAGATAAAATAGATTAGTTAAATAAGTTAAAATTGGGAGATGTAAAAAAAAAAAAAAATTTTCCGACTATATACATATTTACAAACCAAATACGGCATTTATAATTAGTTACAAGCCATGACATCTTTATACTATTTACATTAAAATAATATACAATTAAAGATTTATAAAACTACACTGCGTAAAATAATTTAAAAAAAAAAAAAAAAAAAAAAAAGTTGTTTCCATCTATCTCTAACTTGGACTTCTTTTTTTCCCCTGATTGCTTGTCCATACACTGGCTCATTTTAGCCATAACCATTTAGTTGTTTTTTCTGCTGTCTCAGTAATAGTTTGGATAGCCTTTCGTCTTTTTGTTTCCACTATCCCAATATCTGTTAGGGCGCTGACTAGTGATTTTGCTACAAAACTCCTTGTGCTTACTTCACTTGGCTTGCAGCTTGTCTTCCATCCATTGCTCCTACAATTTTCCAGTAATTCATCGTATCAGTTGTTTTTTTCCGTTCATTCGCTTCTTCTGCATTGTCCTCATAACAGACTTAATTCCCACATTATGATTTTCTTTAACTTATTTAAAAAGAGGACTAAGTTTGGATGCAATAGTGTCTTGAAGATGTGATCCAGGAAGTTTAATCTTTTGCCTATATCTACCCTAAGATCCCAGTCTGTTGCACACGATAGACAATTGGGTGCAATCATTTTCTTTGGGTTCGATTTCACACCAGCTTTAATAAAATTTATAACATTCCTGTTTGAATTAAATGTGTTTGTACGGATGGCTGTATTAATGACTTCTGCTATGTCTTAATATCTGATCATGGCGCCATCTGTACCTACCATCAGCCAGCGCTGATTTGCAGCTATTAAGTATGTGTCTGAATGACCCTTAATTGACTGCATAAGAGGCATAAGGGAGATTCCGATTTAGACCATAGTTGTAGGTTAACTGGGCTTGGGAAGAGGTCGTAAACTGCTTGGATTAGAAAGTTCATGCCTATTTCGTTACGCCATAGTTCAGACCATCTAACTTTCCTATGAATCATTGTTTCCCCATTTTGTCCACGCTCCTTGTTTTAACACAATCATCTTTGCTACTCTTATTTCCTCTTCCCCTGCGCAAATTTCGTCCAGTAAGAAGAGTTGTTTTTCTTTGCCTACGGCTTTGTCAATTCTAACTGTGGGGAAAAAAACCAAGCCCTGCATGACCAGTGGCAACACTACCCAGTACTACTTTTTTGCGAAGACCCCCCCCCCCAAAAAAAATAAACAGTTTCTTTTCATGCACTTCTTGCTTGTGGAACTCTTCAGGCTCCATACAAAGAAATAATTTTAATTTATATAAATCAAAATATTTACTCTCCCATTAGAAAATCATTAAATTAAGCATGAAAAAAATATAATATTACTAGATGATCCATTAGTAAGTCAGCATTTGTGTTATGCTCTGCTATTACTTCAGATAAATTATGGCCCATTCTATTTTGATTGTGAGGAAAGACTGAAGAAAAAGGTATATCAGAGATGCCATTTAGTTTTAGTGAAATAAGAAAAAAAAACATACATAAAAAAAAAAAAAAAGGAGGAAGATAATGGGTGGGGGTGATAATACATGTGTTTTGATGTCTTCTGTGAAATGGAAAACAGTCAATTTTGAATCTTTTCATTTGTACACTTACTTCTATAACTAATGATCCACATTTGTACTTATGATTTCTATTACAGTATTTTGTTAAAGATGCTATGCTCAAATAGTTAATGACAGAATAAGGGAATTTCCATGGGTATCTTATAGTTATGGAACTTCCAAGGAGACTCTTCAATCATTAGCTAAAATAGGATTCATCAGAAAATTCAAATGGGAAAATCACTGACCAGATTGAAGAGGTACAACCTACATTTGATGTTACCGATAGGTTATATGAAGAAAATAAAAACTAGCTTAAATTACACTTTCAAGCAAAAAAGATTAAGAAAAAATAAATAAAAAATAAAATAAATGGCAAGTCAATGGTTCAACTGTTATAATTTAAATAAAAAGCAACAAGCATTTATTGCTTTACATGGGAGGACCTTGAAAAGTTCTTGGTCTGACCAAGAAGAGTTTTTTTTTTTTTTTTAATGTTTGATAAGATTGGCTCAGATTTTGCTGACTTGATCTTCTATGTTTAGCCATCATTCATTTATCAATTACTTGAACAAATAAATTAAAATATAAATTTGTGTAAAGTTTAATCTAAGTTATTTATTTACAAGATTGTCTATTTATAATTAAACATGAATAATTGTAGGAATTGAACAATTTCCTTTATAGTAAGAAATTGGTGCATTTTGAAGATATATCTAATAGAAGAAAAAAATAATTTCTAGGCTACTTACTTATTTTTACTGAGATCTTTTGTGGTATCATATTGGGTGTCATTAAGGAAAGGAGAAAGGGAAAAGAAAAAAGGAAAGGAAAGAAAGAAAAAGAAAAAAGTAAATTGCAAACTCCTAATATTCCCTACCTACATAATGTCATATATTAATTATGGTGAAAGGAATGTATAACAAAGTGCAAAAAAGTCTTCCATGTGCAGAGGATATTATTCCAGTTTGATTATATAACCAATTCATGGCTTTGTATCATACTAAGCAAAACTTTGTAAGAAAAAAAAAAAATCTACTTTTTACAACAATCAAAAGAAACAATGCTTACTTAGGAATTAAACATTTCTAACATCAACCTTGATATTTCTTGATAAAAATGTTCTTTTGCTTGATTTATCAAGAAATATTTTTATTCTGACTTTATGTAAGAGACTAGCTTAGTCATTTGCATATGGGACATACTGTTGAGATCTAAGTGTTTGGTAGACAAGTGATGGTTATCATGATTGAAAGTGGTAGTCACGGGGGTAAAACTTTGGTCAAGGGTAGTTAAATCATTTCAACTTATACTTAAATAGTTGAGACTGTCAGCAGAAACTATATCTAGAAATGAGACAAAAACAAAACAAAAAGGAATGGGGGTGGGGTGGGGGTCTTTGCTAAGTAATAAAATTTAGTTTAGGATAGCCTATCAAAAAATCCTGAGATGCTTCCTACTTTTTTGATTAAAAACAAATTAAAATCTTCAAAAAAATTATGTAATAAATGCATCATAATTTTTCTTTTCACTAAAAAAAAAAAAAAAAAAAAAAAAAAAAAAAAAAAAAAAAAAACTCAAGCAACCAAAAATATATACAGTAGTATCTACTTTTATGTTCATAACTACCTGACTTGTCATTCTAATTAAGCTTTTATATTTTAACATTCCTCTGTATTTATTCTACCAGCCATTCATACAAAGCCATCAGTGGGTGACTCACTATTTCCATACATCCAAACCTTCAATATATCACGTAAGTGCAAAATTCTCAAGAGCCTCTTTTCTTATTAAGTCTCCCAGAGAGTTTAACTGTCTTTTTCTGATTATATCACTTTCCTTGTACTTTCTATTTAACTTAAAAACTTCTACATTGCACACATATTCTGTCCTTGATATAATTAGCATTCATTGGTAGAATGACATCTCTGTTGCTTCAAGTATCTTCTCCGAAGAGTAGGGGCCCCGATTTTCCGTTTCAAATTTTCATTGATTCCATTTCCAATTTTAGTAAATTGTTTTTTTTTCCATTTTCAATTTTGCAAAATTTAATTTTTCCTTTTTTATTTAATTAATTTGTTTTTTAAAATTTTTATGAGAAAATTGGATAAATTAAAACTTAACATAATAATTCAAAGTTTTATTTCAGATGAAGAAATAGCAAATGGCTACATTTTTTAGCATGTTAAAAAAATTCAATTCCAAAAATAAGTTCTATTTTTATTTAAAAGAATTCAGATTGATAATTATATGGTATTCTGCAATATTAAAATCAACAAAAGAATCAACAGCAAATAACTCAAAGTATATTAAAAACTTTGACTACAATTTTACAAAACAATAATTAAATCATAATTCAATCTCTGTAACAAAATATAAGCATTAATTCAAAATTTAAATAAAATTTATCACAAATTGAAATACTGCTCAATTTTGAAATTGATTATTTCCCAAAATATGAAATTAGCAATCATTAAATCTTTTCTCTAAATATTCGTTGAAATACAACATTGTAAATTGTTTGGTATTCTCAGGGGGTTAGATTTTCATGTTGTTTATTCATTAAATGTTTATATTGAGAAAATGAATGTTCAACATAAACACTGGTAACAGGCATCCATATAATCTCATTGGCAATCTGTTCCAGAAGAGGAAATCTGCTCTTATTTCCTTTCCAAAATGCTGGGATATTAAAAGGATTGGTTGGGTAAGTCATCTTTGTAATTCACATAAATTTGAAATTCTTCTATAAGATCAGTAGAAGGATCTTGCAAGTCTTTAATAGCTGTAAAACTATCGATATCATGGCTTATACAGGGCAGCTGTCTAGGATCAAATAGACAAGCTGCCTTGTAAAAGTCATATACAGGGTGGGCCTCCAAGTATTTATTCAATTTAGAAAAAGATATGCCAAACAAATCTTGAAAATTTGAGTTAACTCTTTCCCTCTCTAGTTTTTAGTTTAGAAAGAAGATGATCAGTTTCAAGGGCAAATGTTGATTTTGATATACCAGCATATATTGTTTCACATCCTTCATCATATTATAAACAACACATGCAAGTGGAGACAGTTTCTTCTAAGCTTGTCAAAGCTTTTATTAAACGTGTGCAGTTCTCATTTATAAAAATGCAGATTTAGGCACAAATTAAGGAAAGAGGCATGATGTAGTCGACCACCATCTACTAATTCAAGAATTCTATCTACTGCAAGGCCATAACTCTTTTCTTGCTTAAAGAATCCTTCATAAAATTGTATAAAGGATGAGTGATATCTGGCTGCATTAAACCAGGAATTCCATCTGGTTGTCACTGGTACAGGGGGTAATTTCACTTGCTCTTTGGGCAAATAATTTTCAAGCCATTTCAAATATTGTTTTTTTCGACGGATTTCTAAAAAGAGTTGACTTGATGAAAGTAGTGAGCTGGGTAACATTATCAAATGCTGGCCAATTTGAAAATACTTCAACAAGATTTAAAATATGTGCCAAGCACAATACATGGTAGCTGTTAAAGATATTTGACAACACTTCTCTACGAGCTTTTTTGCAATAGGCTGCCGAATCTGTTACAAAGGCAATGATATTTTCAAATTCAATATCCACATTAGTTACAGCTCAGATGCATGCTTGACTTACGGTTTGATGATTACATTCTACCAGGGTTACAACATCAATAAGAAATGGCTCACCACGAATGCTTGTAATGATATTCAAAATGCTGTGGTCATGAAAGTCAGTTGTTTCATCTGTTACTAATAGATTCATTAACAAGATTGGCTTTCAAAGCAGCGAAGTGACAAGCAAATAATTTTGGAAGATGAAGTTCCTTAATACAATTGACACTTGGAATAGCGCCACCTTCCTTACAATGTTTTAATAAGAATGGTCTCATTTTATCAATTTTGTAAAGGGGAATGTCAGATAAAGAAAAAAAAAAAGTCAAGAATAAAATCATCTCATACCTCTTTACTCTTGAACAATGTTGTTATTATCTTCTGTTTCATTTGAGACGACCCTTTTGAAGATTTTTTTCTCATACGAATTTTTGACTTAATATTGTCTTTGATTGTGTCAACTCTAAAAATATCAACACTATGGAGACAAAATTTGCAAAATAGCATATCTTCTGCATAAAAGTCATCAGGAAATTGTTTAACTCTGGCTTTAGCACAAATTTTAGATACTGGGGTCATTTTTTTTTTCTTTTTGGAGGAGCAGGTGCAATTTTTGAACTTGAGGGTGATTCACTAAATTCAGCCATTTTGGTAAATTATTGTATTAGAAAACAAAATATGAAAAAAAGTAATCAGGAAGGATTGCAGTGTAACTGTCAGCATTACTGTAGTCAGATGTTGAAAGAAGAAAACTTTTCTATATTTATAAATTGTACGAGAGAAATGTGGCATTTGATAAAATAAGTTATGAAATTAAACCAAATAGATTTAAAAAATTTATTGCTTTGATCTTGCCTCTCTTCCTTCTTTCGTTTTTTAGGTTCAAACTATTGTCTATAATTCCCATTTCTACTTTATCAATGGGAGCAAGTCTCATTGGGTTGGGGGGGGTAGGTGGACGCTGTAACCAACTGACTTATCTGCTTTGCTACATAAAGTTTTTTTTTTTTTTGATATTCAAAAATAAGATAAAATTTTCTAGGAAAATCTACTTTTTTATACATGTGCAGAATTTTTAAAATTCTTTTTTAGGTCTTAAGAGGAAAAATAACTACAAATATTTATAAAGAATAAATTTAAAGGAAATAACGTTACATTGTTTTAGTTATTAAAATATTGAAGAAAACCCAAGAGACAGTTTTCAAGTATTATTTTTATATTTGAAAAAAAGAAAGAATTAATTTACGAAGGAAAATGATTGCATGGAAAAATACGAGATTCCGTTTCAGATTAATGATTCCGTGATCGCGGAAAATTGGTGTCCCTAGAAGTGACTGTCCAGTATTTACTGCCATATAGAAGATTAGATATTACATAGCAATCCAGAACGTTTTTTTTTTGTTGTTTCCAATATTTTAATACTTTCCTTAGTTTCTGGAAGACATCTTTTGCTATTTCTAAACACCTTCACATTTTTGCGTCAGAGTTTCCAAAATTCGTTACTTTACAATGCAGACACTTGAATTTTTGTACTTGCTGTATTTTGATGTCCCCCCATTACATGGCTCAGATATTGGGCTATCTCTAACTACACATTGTAGACATTCAGATTTTAATTAAAGTACTATATTAAATGACATTTTTTTCACCCCAAATCAATTCATCCCTCAAGCAAGGAGATAATGCTAAGATGCAAGAGGCTACTGAGAGTAAAAGAGAATGAGAAAACTTAAGCAGCAACTAGAAATCCAATCCTAAACAATACATCCTCTACTCCTGTTCAAAATTCTGGAGACAAGTGTCAACTGGATGATAGGCAAACCTATCTATTTCTATTAATCATGCATGAGTATGTATATTTATATACTGTATATTTCCACATATAAGGTGAACTATAGATAAGACAAAAAACAAAAATCTAGGAAAAGTTTCATGATTTTATCTGATATCCATAGTATAAGATGACCAACTGGGTCCCATATGACGAAACTGTAAATGACTATGATGAGCTCTTTGCATTAGATGGTGATCATAGTATGGTTTTAATTATGTAAGTGGGTGTCTTATGTTTTTTTTCATTCTGTAATGCAGAACAGATTTAATGGCATCTTAAGTTACCGCAAAAAAAAAAAAAAAAAAAAGAATTTGCATGTTATTTAATACCACACTGATAATGAATTACAATTCGACAAGTTTCTCAGGCTAAATTCGACAGATTTTAATGTTTTTATTTTTTCAAATCTGTAAACAGTGAATGGCATGGCATTGTGGTACCTAATCACTACAGTTTTAGAGGTGTCAAAGTTAACTGACAGGGAAGCCATCTGAATAGTGGAAAAAGGGGTAACCTGCATAAATGATTTGTGATGGGCATCAAAATGCCACAATCATGACAGCTGCTTAATGCTCTTTGAACACAAGAGACATGAAATGGAGAGCTGCAACAAAGACTATGAGGCCATTGCTTGTAGGAAAGAACACAGCAGATGTTCTGATTGCCTCCGTACACCAGAATTCATCCAACAACTGCAAGAGAAAGTGATGGAAGACCCAGGCAAGAGAATGTGGGCTTTGGTGTTGCAGTTTCTACCATGAAGCTGGCCTTGAAGGAGGACCTCTGCTACCAGTCATACAAGAAAGGTAAAGGTCAACCGCTTATAGAAAAGGCTTGAAAAAACCATCTGACAAAGTCAAAGAAACTCCGGAACAAGGTGAAACACCCTGTTGAACCAGGAACAATCTGGTTCTTTTCTGATGAAAAGAATTGTCAGGACCAGCTACACCACACCCAGAAAAAATGGCTTGCCTCCAAACCAGGACATTCCTAGTGTCATGAAGTTCAAGTTTTCTTGAATTGTGATGGTTTTTGGGTGTGCCTCCAGTGAGGGTGATATCATACCACCTCACATCTTTGAACAGGATCACATGCTCAATTTGGATGGGTATGTGGAGTTGCTGAACACTGTAATTAGGCCTGGGTTAGTGAGGGTGGCTTCTGGAAGGCCATACACGTGATAGCAAGATTAAGTTCCCTGCCACACCCCCAAAAAGAGTCAGAAGTGGTTGTCAGTTAATTATTACAACTTCACCAGTCCCAACTTCAAGCCTCCTAACTCCTTTTATCATAAATCAATGGATTTTGTGTGGTGCGCGGTTGAGAAAGACACCAACCATACTACCTGTAACATCAAGAGACAGTTGATCGACAGGATTAAGGAGATGTTTGAAGCACTCACCAGGGACACCATGAAAGCCACATGTGCCAGATCCTGGAGTTGGACTGCAGCCATGGTAGATACTAAAGGTTTTTTTTTTTTTGAGTGAATTGTCTTTTGATTATTATAACCTGTATGCCACTTTTCTATTTTTCCAATAAATTGATTTTTGATTTAGATATTCACTTTGTTTTCCAGAAAAGAAAAAAGAAAAAAAGTCAAATTTAGTGGACACACTGTAGATCGATTGTATGCCATTATAAATGTTTTAACACTACTATAAAATAATGATTTAAAGTTATTTTTTGTAAATGTAGTACGAGATGACCCCTTATTTTGGGAGGTAACTGTTGAGATTTAAAGGTTGCCTTATGCACAAAATATATTGTAACTAAAATCCTGTCTAAGCAAGTGAATAATATTTTCAATTAACAAAGCCTATCTCAGAAATAGTTAAAATTAAAATTGTAACTAGTTGATGCTACCAGGCATAAGAAGTTCAGAATAGATGTGTCCTTGCTGTAAAAGCTAACAGAATTCCCAAATACTTTTGGTTCAGTCTGTAATCCAAAGTTTTTTTTTTTTTTGCAAACAACTCAGGATATTTTAAAATGAATAAAACATAAAAAGTGTCTACACTCAAGATTAATGAATACATGTTATGACAAGCAAAATGGCTATTACTTAAGATATTATTAAGAGGTAAACAGCTTGCAGGATTTAAGATTTATTGCAAGACATATAATCCCATAAAGAAATTCATCTTGTCTTAAACTCTGAATATATTTTTTTTGTTTAACCATCAAAAACTAAGAACATCAGCTACTTTGCAAGTTTGATATTGATTTTGCAATGCTTACTTTGGTAAATTATCTTCTAGATGTGATTAAAGTGATGTTACTTTCAAAGACATTAGTATCTAGAACTTTAAGTAGAAGCCAAAAATTACAGGCTGAATTATTCAGTAACTGTTAAAGTATGTAAAATGTCTAATTATTTTGGCCAACATCACCAGTAGAGGAAAAAAAAAAAAAAAAGAATAAGAACCAAAGTAAAGTTCTTTAATTTGAATATATTATTAATAAAGTATTTATCTCCACCCCAGGCCAAAAGAAGTTATACACTTATAATTATAAAATTTGTGTTCAAGTGCTCTGGTTAAATTAAACTGAGAAACATCTGATCTGTCAGCACTTATGTTGACAGAATAGATGTTTCCCTTTCTATAAGACTGACAATTAAAAAAAAGTTAAAAAAGTAAAACTTAACTTTCACTGACTTTGATTAATTATAAAATCAATTAGATTTGAAGTACAAATCCAACTTATATTTACATTATGTCCAACAGCACCAATTTAAATAGAAGTAATGAAAGAGTTGCAAATCTTTCATATTTATACAGTAAAGATTTAAGTAAACAAATGATCACTAGTAGTAGCTGAATTATGACATTATTGCTTAGCAATTAAGTGTTAAGAATTGAGTAATTAATTGAATCTTTCAGTTGATTTCTATACACTATATATATATATATATATATATATATATATATATATATATATATATACACACACAAGAGAGAGAGAGTGGCAAAAGGCAGAGATCAGGTGAGCAAAATTTATATGAAACTGGATTGCCAGGATGAGTGTAGGGCAACGATGGTATGACAGTTGGCAAACCAAAAGAACTGAAGTCTACTTGACTGAGACAGAGTGGGTATATTTTTGGTGGAAATCATCAGTAATGGAGTTGGTTATCCCCTGGAACATAGACAAAGGTATTAAAATGATCTCTTCTGCATCTATTGAAATCCTACAGACCAAATTTCCAATACAGCTCAAGAAGTTAGTGGCATTCAAATGAAAAGTTAAATGTCAACATTCCACCAGATTTTATTCTTTCAGCTAATGAATACCCAATATTGAGTTTAAAGAGTGGCCATCATGCTTTTTGGATCAAAACCCTATTGAGAAACTTTCTAATATACTCAAGAAAGTATCAGGAAGGCAGCAAATATTTGTTTCCAAACATTTATTTAAAGAAATTCTCAAATTAAATTTTTACCTTGACAGAAGTCACTTTCAAATCATCTGAGAAAATTAAAATTATTTTAGATATCATTACTTTTTTATATATATATATATATATATATATATATATATATATATATATATATATATAAATATATAAAAGAATGATGTAAAAATTTGTGAAAGCTTTCACCCTTTAATAGTTGTGCCGAGTTTAATTTGTAACGAATATAAGTGTAGGTAGAAAAAAGCAACTGTTGATAAGATAGCGAGGGTAGCAAAGCACTGCCCAAGGTCCCTAATTAGGCTTGAGCCTCCTGCTGGTTGGAGGGTTTATGGGGTAGTATGCACTAGCCCTGGTTATGGGGTAGTATGCACTAGCCCTGGTTATGGGACTTGTGATGTGTGATTGTTAGACTATTTCTGGTGGCAATTATATTAATATTAATCACTGAAATTATTTTTGAAAGACAAAAAATAAATATGTGCAAGGTTTAAATTGCTATAAAAAAAAACAAAAAACAAACTAAGATGACTTTAGGCATAATGTTTATAAAAATTGGTGAGTTTGACTATTGTAGCTGGGCAGGGGAAACTCCAAACCACAAAATTAATGGGTCCAGCAAGGTCAAAAAGATCTTGGAACAATTTAATACTAGTAAAAATTGGTTAATTAAATAAAATCAGCTTAAAGATAATGTTTCAAATTTTCAAAAAACAATCCTAAGATTTGGTCTGTTAAGAAAAACTAATATAGTACTATGCAAAAGTCTTAGATGATTTTAGAGTATTGTAAATTTCTAATAATTTAAATATTTATTGTGCTGTTTACAGATGAAAATTTGGCCACATTGGAGTCATTTTCACACATTTTAGCAAAGGTTCTGAATGAGGAGAGATGTATGACAACACTCAAATATAGCCATGCAAAATTCTGTGGCCACTCCTGACCATTACTTTTTCTCATTTCTGTTCCACTGCTAAAAGAGCAAATATTTTTCTGAAACAGAATTCATTTTTTTCTATATAGAGGATAAGTTCTGACCGAGTTGTAGGAGCCCTACCACAGAGAATGGCATGTCATACTTGTGAAGGATTTGTACACATCCCCTTCCAGGTACATTGAGGCAATTAAAAAAGCTACAGGATGTCACACAAAATATTAACAATGTGCATTAAGTTCTGGAAATTATAATAAATTTTAATTGCAGACACTTTTCTGTTTAAAATAATAAATTTAAAAAAAAAAAACAAAAAAACAAAACAAACAATGGCATCTGACTTGGTTTATGTGAAGTGGCCAAAATCTTTTGCGCAGCCATTTTTGTATGTAATCTTGCATCTTCCACACTCCTTTGGAATGCTTGCTAAAAATATGATAATTAAGTGTGAAAAGGACTCCAGTATAGCCAAAGTTTCATCTACAGACAGCACATTAAAAAAACATCCACTTATAAGATGGCAATTATTAGAAATTTACAATAATCTAAAATATCCTAACACTTTTGCATGGTACTGTAACTATTAAAGATAAATAGACAATCAACTAAAACTTGATACATGACTGTCTATGAGTGATCTCCCCTACTTACTAATGAGATATTCCAATTTTATTGTAAAAGGAGACATTACTAAACATCATTAAGCAAACATACATTTTGTTATCACAATGGAATATCTCATTAACAATTAGGGTAATCAGGATTATATATATATATATATATATATATATATATATAGAGAGAGAGAGAGAGAAACCTAGATTACTCATGCAGAAAAACATAACCACAGATTCTACAAAGTTACATAAATATAACTCATTTTTTATGACAGGTAAATTGATAATAAAAACAAAAACAAAAAAAAAACTGGAGCATTCATCAACTGCTTTCAAGTATCAACTATTTCAAAATTTATTAATTTTTTCTTCAAAATATGCAAGAGAGACAAGTTAATGTCATCAACCAATAATCCCCACATTATCTGCCATTGCTATATTAGGTTCTATGCATTAGAAAAAAAAAAAAAAAAAAAAAAAAAAAGAAAAGAAAAAAATGTGAATTAAATTCTCAAGATCATAGCATCAACTGAGCAGACATTTCTCAGCTGTCAAAATTTCACATGGCAAAGGAGGGCATGATAAGAGAATATGGAGAGAGATAGATAAATATTTTCATTGGCGGCAAGCCACTTGTCTTCTGAAGTGTACATGTACTGATTTTAAAGTTAGTCAACTAATTACTTTTTGACACTGGCCTTATGTGATCAGGCTGAATAAATTTTCTCCCAAATTAAAAGTCTATTGGAATCAATAATTTTTCCACTTTTGTGTTAACTCAGAATATTATATCCTTGCTCAATGTCTACTTCAAATTTTATTACAAATTTCTCTATTTTATGTATTTTTAATGAACAAATAAAAATGCAATACAAATTGTGAAACAGTCTTCAATCATAAAAATTAAACTTCAATTATATAGCAAAATCTCCCACATAATAAAAAAAAAAAAAAAAAAAATAGCTCACTTTAATGGGGGTAAAAAAAAGAAAAGAAAAGAAAAAATATAAAATAAGTCTCTAGAGGCTTCAGAATCTACTGGCGATTTTCAGTTGAGATTAGTACCCCAAGATATTAATCTGTTGGTTCCAGAGACCTGACCACCTGCTAACACACTATGCCATGGACATTTCAGGTAATTTTGATTATTTTAAATCATCCCATGTAACAGAAGAAATCAGCAAGAAATAGCTTCAAATGGCCAGTAGAAAATTTCTCATCTAAACAGCCTTCTTCTATTTACATGTTAGGCTGTGTAGTTGTTTGCAATGATTACAAGAGTGGGCTGAATAGTTCATAGGCTGACTATGAAGGAGTGATGCTGGAGCTGTGAAGTCTTGCATTAATTTCAACTCTTCTTATTAATAACTGCATTGTTTCTTTCCAGGTAAGCTGACATCTCACTGTTCAAAGAAAACTTTTCATCCTGTTGGTCAAAAAGTCATCAACAGTAGATATGACATCACTGCAATACTGGTTCCAAGCCAACTATTTTTTCATGTTAAAGGAACAGATAATAATGAAAAAAGGAGAAAACCCAATTCAAAGTCAGTCATGCACAGCAGTCATTGAAACCAAGGACTTGTGAACTAAAGCAGTATCCTACTGAAACAAGTCCCCTTTCAGTTTTCTTGGGTATTTGATCTGGATAACCTTTTGTAACTGCTTCAGCAAGTTGGCATAGAACTCTCCATTGATGGTGTGACCCTTTTGAAGATGTCAATAAACACAATGCCTCTTGCATCCCAAAGAACTGAGCCCATTACCTAAACTGCAGATGAAATGGCCTTGGCCTTCGTTGGAGCAGGTGAGGAGGGGATGTTTCTAATACAAGGATTGTTTCTTTGTCTCAAAGTGATGAACCCAACATCCTGAGTTAAGAAATGTTCAAGGAAACCAGCTGGATTTGCCTCAAACAAGGTCAGATTTTCCTGTGATCAGACTGCTGCATTTTTGATGTTGGAAGATGTGACACCCACTGAGCAGAAACCTTTGCCATGCCAAGTTCATTGAGCAAAATATTCTCAACTTTTTCACAGGATATGCTAATAGTATTGGCTATTTGATTTATACTCATCTGACATCAATCACCAAGTGGGGAACATGATCAGCATTTTCTATGGTGACAGTTGCAGGTTGTCCAAACCTTGGGTCATCTTCAAGATTCTCCCTTCCCCTCCTAAATTCAGCTGCCCACTTTTACATTGTTGATAAGGCTGGAGCTTCCCACCCTCATGTATTAACCATGTCAGCATGAATATCTGCTGTATGGTGTGACTTTTCTATAAATATTTGCACGGAAATTGTTCTGCTGAACTTTCTCCTATGGTACCTAGACTTTATGAATTTAAGCACAGTACTATGTTGGCAGCAGGGTATAATCATTTTACATTTGAAATGACTAGATGTAACTAAATTCTATGCTAACAATTATTTCTATTGCATTTCACTTGTGAAACTCTTTTCTGGGTTCTTGCTTCCCAGTCAACTTTGATCTTCAAAAATTTAAATGGAATGTCAATCATTATTTTCTGTCTTAATTCTTGTTATTTTATTGTCCACTCTTTTTTCATATTCTCTAACACTCAATAACTCCTTGTGTCTTAGTAGCTTTATTGCCTTGCTTTGGATGAAATGAAAAAAAAACAAAAAAACATTCAAATATTTAATGATGCAATAGGGGAATTTCTATTGATATTTTATTGTTGTAGAACTTGTCATGAGCTTATTCAATCATTAACTTAAGAATTAAGCTTAATCAGAAAAATAGGAAAACTGAAATGTTCATGGTATTTCTAGTACACAATAAACAAGAGTTTATAAACATTACAATGTTCCCATGCCCTCAGTAACTTAACCTTTCACTATAATTTCAACCATTTACAAAACTTTAAAAATAAAACTTCCAACTTGAGAATGTTAAGGGCCATGGAAGCTAAAGTAGGCTGAACAGATAAGATCAATATGCATCTTGAGCAGTTTAGCTATACTGACTCACCAGATGCCAGGGCGCAACTGATATAAGTCTGGGCATTTCCTTGATATCAAGTATTTTTGGTGCCATCTACCATTATTTTACCTACTGTTATCCAATGACTTGACATATCATTGTCTAGTAGGTTTTTCTTTACTGATATCTCAGAACAGGTTTCTTGCTGTTTGGTCATTATTACACTTTGTAAATGAAAAAAAAAAAAAATCTACAAAATTCATTTAATTCTCAAGCATGTACTTGCAAAGTTCAAGCAGTATGTGCCTGGTTTTGAATTATTGCTAGAAGAAGGTATGACCAAAAATAAACTTTCCTACAGACAACAAATCACTTATCTGCTTTCAGGCCAAGTGTGGTATCTTCATTTTAAACTGTAAAAAGTGCTTGATCCTGAGGAAACCAACCCCGTGAAAGAACCCTTATCAATGTCAAAATATCAGTAGTGATGGAACTGGGCAATTTTTGTTCTTCCCTACATATAAAATTTTGCCCGAGTGGGAAGATCAGGTAAAAAAAAAAAAAAAAAAAAAAAAAAAAATCGGACAAAGTAGGGTATAAAAAGCTTTTTGAGTGATAGCAATAACGGTTACATATGCAGTTTGGTTGTTTACCAATACAAAGATTTTTCACTACAGAATCAATCATTGTACTTTAACCAGTTTAATACTACATTGAAGTTAGCACAGTACATGATTGAAAACAAATAAGATTTAATCCTGTAATAAATTGCAGGGAAAAAAAAGAAAAGAAAAAAAAGATTGCTATATAACTCCAAGTACGTAGTCGTTATAACAAAATAAAAATAACCTATAACCTTTTGAACAAGAGTAGATTCATTGCCTCCTGTTTAGGATTGGGTTTCTGGTTCCTTCTAAAGTCACTGCCTAAACTTTCAAATTTATACTATTATTGGGTTTTCAGCTCATTCTAAAATCTTTTGCTTTATCACTTCCAACAGCGCCTTGTATCTTAGGGACATTATCACCTTGCTTGGGGTGAATTGAGTAAATTAAATAAAAATAGATGAAATTCTGAAATGTAACGCACATTAAAAAAATGTTCACGTGATAAAACTGCAAAAATATGAAGGTAGCTTAAAACACCTACAAGTAATTAATTTCCCCAAGTGTTCAAATGTGGAATGAGAACATACACCTTCCACATATTTGTGGAGGACATAATATGCAGAGTTAATTTGCAACATTGGTCTCAAGAGATCATTGACACCAACTGTCTAAAAGTGGGTGTTTACTGTGATGCTGCCAGTCCTGTTGATGGAGGGACGATTACGGAGTTAGAAGAAAATCCTTGAGTAACTGAAAATGCCAACCCAATTGCATGAGACAAAGACTTGTGTAAAAAAGAAAAAAAATTACTTACAAATATTTATAGTCCAATTAGTATTGTTGTATTGGGAGGGAGAATGTTGGTATGACTGGTATGTTATTAAAAATTTCTATATATAAATGTTTATGTTGCTTGAGAATTGCATAATATACACAAGTGGGAAGAGAGTTAAAAAAAAAAAAAAAAAAACTACTAGTCTTTAAGTTTCAAAATATTATTTAATAATGATCACAAATCCTCTAGTATAAATTCAACAAAATTATGAAAATATTTATTTTTTAAAAATTTATCAACCCCCCCCCAAGTAAGGCAATAAAGCCACTAAGACAAGTGGTTACTGAGTGTGAAAGATGGTAGATAATGCTTGATGTTGGATTTAAATATTTGAAGATCCAAGTTGACTGGAAGCAATAAGCCAGAAGAGAGTTCCACAGACAAGTGAGAAAAGAAATTGTTATCAAAGAACTTGGTTATATTTAGCCAATTAAACTGTAAAATGATGAGAACTTGCTGCCAATCTAGTAATTCATTTAAATTCGTCAAGTCTGCATACTATAAAAAGTAATTATAGAAAAAGCACTTAAAAAAAAAAAAAAAAAAAAAAAAAAAAAAAAAAATCCAGTGGGAATTTCTTCTATATTTTGATAATATTGTGTAACATTTTCCTTTCTAGATATATCTTACTTTTTCCTTGTTCTTTGGGCAGAATCAGTTTGGTCTTTGGACAGAGTAGAATAAATGAATGAATATATGTTTGGTCTTTGGAGATTCTGACATTGTAGAAATATATACTTATGACATTATAAGAGTTACAGGCTGATGATACTTTTGTAGGAAAGGCTGTGAAAACTGGAAAATTTCTTCCACTAGCCATATGTACTTAAGATAATGACTTAAAGTTATAAAAGAGAATGGGGAGAGAGAGATAAAGTGAAAAAGTAAATAAAACACCATGAGAGGAGTGCCTCATTGCTTATGTGTTTCCAATGTCAATGGATACAATGAAAGAAATTACATATAAATAAAAAGTTGCTGAAGTATTCATCCTTCATAAAAAGATATGTAAACAGTGATTGTTAATTCAGACAGATGAACAAAGACCTGCCTGAAAGGCTTGAGTTAACAGCAAGTTATTCTTCATGCGGTAGACCACTTGAACCAAACTTAAACAAATTCCAACAATGTGATGAGAATATCACAAGTATAAATGTCGGCATGAGTCAAATGTAAACTTTCAACTGAAGTAGTTCATTGAATCTTCATAGTTTTAGAAACACATGTGGAGATAAGACAGAAACTAACTTTGTTAAATAGAAAGAAAAAAAAGACATAAAATTAATTTTCACATTATCAACTGTTTAATTTGTTTATTTTCTGTCACATTTATGCAAAAAGTAAATTTCCGAAATAAATTAAAGATTTAATTTAATTACAATCCACTTATTTTAATCCCATTGAAGAAATGTTTATAATAGTTGGTATCAAAGATTTTACATGTCTATGAAAACTCTTGCCATTTATATAGGTGGATAGAAATATAGCCAAAGTTTATAGGTATTTTCAGGTCAACGCATTGCAGATGTTGGAAATTAAAATTTAATAGCTATGAAATAGAAATGGCGAACTGAACTGAAGAAAAAGTTTATTTATTGTAAGATTAACAGCAAGTTTGTTTTTTTAAATCTGGTTTTTGTTTTCCTGCAGTAACAAAATAAGCAGTTAGTTATCTGAAAAACAATATTCAAGGGAAACCAATCTCAGGTGTTTCCTAAAAAAAAATTTTAAAAATACCACTTGTCAGAAAGTATTATGTCTATATAAATAAATGCAAATGTCAATGTGTCATAAGTTTTCAATTTTACTCCTAGAGTCAGTAGTCCTACATATACCATTTTGGAATCAGGCCAACTCAGTAAGCAAATTAATGACATTTCGGGCCAGATCCAGTTTTTATTATATTTTTTTTTTTTTTTTTTTTTTACTATAACATTTTTTATGTGGAAATAAATTTGGGAAAAATTGAAATTAATTGTGAAATCTAGCAAAAGTCACCTATGAAATAAAAATAATTGTTTTTATGGAAAGTAAGGACCTATGTGCATCAAATTGTCTTTAAATAGCAGAAGAATTATCATTGAACTTTTAAAAGGTAAGTTTAAATATTAATATAATACTTAAATGCAATGATCAATTTTGAGTTCTTCTGTAGTTTATTGTTGCCTATTGCATTTGGCAGCAGTATGCCTTAAAACAAAACAAAAACAACAAAAACAAACAAAAACAGAAAAAAAACAAACAAAAACAGAAAAAAAACAAACAAAAACAGAAAAAAAACAAACAAAAACAGAAAAAAAACAAAAAAAACAAACAAAAAAAAAAACAAAAAAAAAAAAACAAAAAAAAAAAAAAAACACAAACAAAAAAAAAAACACAAACAAAAAAAAAAAACACACACAAAAAAAAAAAACACACACAAAAACAAAAACACACAAAAACAAAAACACACAAAAACAAAGACAAAAAAAACAAAGACAAAAAAACAAGACAAAAAAAACAAAGACAAAAAAAAAGACAAAAAAACAAAGACAAAAAAAACAAAGACAAAAAAAAACAAAGACAAAAAAAACAAAAACAAAAAAAAACAAAAAAACAAAACAAAAACAAAACAAAACAAAAACAAAAACAAACTAACAACAGAGGACCAGATTGCAATCAAAAGAGCTGCAGTGAAGAAGAGAAAGTACTGTAAATGAAAACCCAGATCAAACAGCAGCCAGGACAGCTTCCAGTACTGAGAATATGCAAAGACTTAGGGACTCTCAAACTCCTGAACAAGCTGAAGGCCCATTCAAAAGACCTCTCCAGAGCTAGCTTAAATGCTGCCTGATAGGGCGGCTATTAAGGTAGCATATATTTTCATACGAATGCTAGCTCATACATACACACACATATATATATATATATATATATATATATATATATATATATGTGTGTGTGATTGATGTATATTTGGACAGCAACCTTTCTTTTAAATATCTTTCCTTAAATATGACAGAAAGAAAAATTTAATTCAATTTTTTTTTCTTTTTTTTTAAATTTTTCCAGCATTCTTAAATTTTTCTGTTTGTGGGAGTGAGGGATTACAAAAACTTTCTATACCATCGATTGTTCAAAGTGCTTTAACCACTCCCTTAGCCATTTTCAAAAGAGTTTTGTTTTAGTGTTAATTCCTCTTCATGTTTTGACTGTTTGAGATGTATTTTTTGTGTTGTTTTAAATACTAGTCAGAGCATTTATCCCAATTCTTTGTGTGTTGAGTGCCAGTGGAATTTGAGGGAGAATCTATTTCTTTAAAAAAAAAAAAAAAAAAAAACTTTCAGACACTCCCATTGTTAAACAAGGAGTGGTTGATTGTGGGACAAAGATGTTTAATCTATTTATTAATAAAATTTTCCTAGTCAGTCATATTTAACACACACACAAAATGGCTGGTTACTTGCTTCCAGGTATATCTGTTTACTAGGGCAGCAAGCCAGTCCCTGTTGCAGATGCCTGCACAGGCATATCTGTGCTTGCTTAACACTCACAGAGACCACTTGTGGTTTGTACTGCAACTATTCTGTGTAAACCTTAATTAAAATTTCTGAGAGAGAGTACTTAACCTGGCGTGATCAACCATTTGAACAAGGTTAGTATGCTCAAACCCTTGATCACAAAAACTTGTAACTTCAATGCTAGCACAACCATTGATGGTCTCCGAACAGTTCCATCTACCTAATTTCACTCACATTGTATGGTTTTCAGGCACTTTACAAAAGTGCTGCACACTGTGATAGATTAACAATTTTTATAAGAAAAGATTTAGAGAAAAAAAAAAAAAAAAAAAAAAAAGAAGCCTAACTTTAAAACATTTAAATCAAATCAATGGACATTCTTGAAAAAAGTATTTGTATTATACATGGAAGATACTTATGATATAAAGGAATTTTTAACAAAGGTCTTATTTGCTACAGATTTTAAATAGTTAAATTTTAGCTGCTAAATTACAAGCTCTGTATAAAACACCTGTTATACCTGGCAAGTTTGTGAGATTAGAACAAAATGAAGGAAGGCAATTTATATATTTTAGGAAAAGATAATCCAGCTGCTATAATTGTCCTTTTATTGTCAAACAATAGGATCTCTGGGGAAGACATTGATTATTTTTTTTTCATTGTTTTCCAATAATTTAAAAAACAAATTAAAAAAAAAAATTCACAAGAACACCCAGAAGTTACCAGTGACAACTGGTTTTGCATGACATGAAATAATTTTTAATAGTTAGATATCTGAATAATCATTCTAAATAAGTCATGCAAAGTACTTTTGTTAACCATATCTTCAGACAGATTAACAAATTCTTTGAAGTGTTTGTCACATGGAAGACAGATATAAAGAATAGCATTAGATTAAAATGGTTATTAATCAGACTTCAAGAAATGGAGTTTATGAATAAAATTTCATCATAAAGAATTTACAGGAAGAACTTTTCACGTTTATTATTATAAAAAATTTAATTTGTGATTTAAAGTATTTATGTATGAATTATAAAAGATTTGTATATTCCCTCATATCTATATTAATATTAGATGATTGTTCATCATCATGATTAAATCACATGGCCCTGTGATCTAATTTTTTAGTATGAAGATGCAATATAATCACATTATTTAGACTATTTTCCTCATCTTTGTTGCCATATTTATTACAACATTTCGGCCACTGTACACTCCGGCCTTCTTCAGGTGGATGGAATGTCGAACTGAACCCTTTATTTCGCTCACTGGGGTAGATTGTTCTAGTTCCACATGCCATGTTTAATGAATTTTAGTTATCTCCTATTAATTTCCATCTAAAAGTTCTCCACTGCCTTAACCGGGTATTGAACTCATACGCCTTTATCCACTGTGCCATAATGGCATTGGTTAGATCCAGTGACAGGACCCAAAAAGTGTGAGTTCAATACCCGGTTAAGGCAGTGGAGAACTTTCAGAGGGAAATTAACAGGAGATAACTGACATCCATTAAACATGGCATGTGGAACTAGAACAGTCTACCCCAGTGAGCGAAATAAAGGGTTCAGTTTGACATTCCAACCACCTGAAAAGGTTGGAGCATACAATGGCCGAAATGTTGTAATAAATATGGCGACAAAGATGAAGACAATAAATAAATATACTGTTTAATAAATAAGTGGAGCATCTACTCAAATATGACTATCCACTAAAAATAAATTTTAAAACGATTTAAAAAAAAAAAAAAAATCTGTGGAATTAATCAATAAAAAAATCCATTATTTAGAAAATTACAAATATAATTGATGAATGTATGTCAAGAAGGATTTCGCTTAAAAGGCACTGTTTAGACCTTGCTTGATCAGCAACAGTTCCTGTATTACATTTGACATTCTCCTTCCTAAGCAATAGCAAATATCCTTGCATGTATAAGATGAAATGATAAAAAAATAGTTAAATAAAATATATAGATATATATATATATATATATATATATATATATATAATAATATAGGCTTAAACACTAATATTCCATGGTCATAATTTATTCCATTGGAATCGTATATTTTCCACTAATATTATCTATATATATATATATATATATATATATATAGAGAGAGAGATTTGTCAATATAGTGATTCCTTAGCAGCTTCTTAAAAAATGGTCTGAAAGAATCATTGAATCTTGTAAATATCAGTATATGACAAAGTTCCATCCAAATGATTGTGCAACTTGGCAGAAGAACATTCATGATGGAAAGGTCTCTTTCTCAAAAAGAGAAAAAAAAAAAAAAAGAAAAGAAAAGTTGAACACAAACTGAAGTGTCTGAAAAGGTCATGATGTGGAACTTCCCAACCATGTAGATGACAACAGGCATGACCTCATCTGCAATGTTTGTGGTATGCTTTGCTTGAGCAAAACAAGAAAATCAAAGTTATATGTAGTCATTGTACTAGAGTACCAACCAACCAGAAGATAGCATTAAATACTAACAATTCATGTCACATTTGTAGAAAAGTGTGCAAGTCAGTTGGTGGGCTACAAAGACATGCAAACATTAACAAAATAAACTTAATGACAACAGAATATGTCATGACTGTCAACTTTGTGCAAGAAGGTTTAAAAATTTGTCTAGTTTAAAGAGCCATATCTATTCATGATGGCACAACGAGGTGTTAAGAAGGTCATACAAAATGGCAGCCATCAATATATAAAATAACAAAAATAACATGGAAAATACTTTATAAAAGAGGAAGATAGGCATGACAATAGAAAAGAAAGCCGAAATAATTTGGTAATAAACAGAATGTTTTTTTTTTCTAAAGCAGACATAGGTTTATTTTCTCCCTAATTAGCCATAGAAAGTCCATTTTGTAAGAATTAAACATTTCAGTAGTAATGGCATAAGTGATAGAGGGATTCCAAAAAAGAAAAAATGTACACAAACTTATTAGAGCAGTAATTCTCAACCACCGTACCGTGGTACACTAGTGTGCTGCAAAATATTGTCACTGTGTGTGTGTGTGTGTGTGTGTGTGTGAAAGTAGTAATGATACAGTGTCAATTGCAATTGAATAAATGAATAAATATTAAATTTTTTTTTTTTTTTTTTAAATAATTCTTTTCACTCTTCAGTTATTTTAAATACTTTGTTTTAATATTCGTTTTTTTAAAACGTAAAATATTTTAAGGGCTCAAAACAAAACATTCAATGGTATATTTTGGATTTCAATATATTAGTTAAAAAGGCGTTATCCCTTTTATTGCAATTTTCTATTTATTTATGTGAACTATGCTTCTCAACCCTAAATAACATCAAAAATAAGACATGAGAGACTACGCTCAACTGAAGAAGAAAGGTTTTTTTTGCTTATGTACATTCAACCAAACATTGAAGAAAGTTTCACACTAAATAAAGTGAACAGAGTTAAATAGAAACAGTGAAATAAAGTAAGTTCATATTTGTGTATGTATTTTTTTTTTAATTCTATGGTCTTATAACATTTAAATGTATACCCTTTAATAATTTTGATAAGTGTGCAATCATATTTTCATTTGCTCCTGTACCATTGCTTAAAAATGGTTGATTGAGAAATACTGACATAGAGAAAGGCAAAAATGTTTTATATGCATACTATGATCTGTAATCGAAATTTAATTGTGAAGAGACCTCAATATTGAAGAAGATTGATCATCTGTAGATAGAAAAGTAAAACTGTGGAAATAGAAATCAACACTGCTTGGTGATTAGCAGTTTCATGCAATAAGCAAAAAGTCAAGTTTTTTTTCCCCCCCTCTTTGCTTATTTCTCCCCGCCTCTAAGGGCAATTGATATACACAGCGTTTTTTCTATGATGTAATAAGTTAGGGCGTATTACGGTTAATTGGGTGCAAGGTCTCTTTTTTTTCATTTGCGTTCTAGTTAGCTGATGAAGTTCATGAAAGCATGAAACTTATGTAGTGACTCGAGCTGTGCCTCATTGAGGGTTGACATTGTGTCGTGTTTTTACTGTCTGGACAGCCTAGATATTTAGTTTTGTTATTTATTGCTTAGGTAGGTGTTTGCCTTTTAGTCCCCACCCAACTTAGACGAGAAAAAAAATTCCAAACTAAGTTTTAGGTCTTTTAACAGGTAGTCTGTTCGTTGCACCAGCATTTTTTTTTCATATATCTATTTATTTAGGCAGCAATCTTTTTTTTATAAAAGTTTCATTAAAAACGACTAACAATGTACTGCGGTTAAGTTTTTTTATTTAATTTTTCACGTGTTCTTATAATTTTCGTCTTACTCTTCTTAACGTAAATTTTGACAATTTCTATAAAATTTACATCCAGAAAAGAAAATTATAAGACTACAGGAAAAATGAAATAAAAATCTTTAACCGCAAAATCTTGTTAATCGTTTTTTTAATTAGACACACACTCATTATATTATTTATACACACATTCATAAAAAAAAAAAAAAAAAAAAAAAAGAGAAACAAAATAGTGATCAAGATATTTCTGGAGAAAGGCAGACAATCACTGCAAATAAAATACTCAATCAATATCAAGAGAGGGCATCGAATAAAGTAAATCTTCAACTTATCTACCTGTATTTTAGTTTCTGAGAAGTATTCACTTTTCAAGGTTTTGATAGCAATATAGAATTCAATTTACAGATTTATGTAAATAAATTCAATTTACAATTAAAGTTTTTAAATAGAGACCCAAATTGAACATTTTTAATTAATTACACGCACAAATTGAATTGAATGCACACATAATTAGTCATGCTTTTATGCATACCAAATATAACCGAAGAAAATTTTTTTAATATTAATTTAATAAATCTGACGAAAAAAAAAAAAAAAAAAAAAAAAAAAAAGATGCCTGATTTAGTCACTCAGCGAAAAAAAATATTGCATTATTTTTTTGCCATGTTAAAACTATATTGAAATATTTTAGGAATGATCACTTTTTTTTTTTTAAATAGATAAAAAAAAAAATAAAAATAAAGTTTTGATAAAATTAAAGAACTTTAAAGTATTATCTGGGATGGTGTACTTTAAGTACAGACAGTACTTACATTCTCAAATCTTTTTTCTGTGTTAGAGAAGTTAGTAAAATTAAACAAACTAGATGTGCTGGTGATAAGTTTAAAAGATTTTATGACAGTGACACACTCACACTAATTTTCCAGAAACATTGACTAGGAACTCGAGTAGATTCCGAACTGGCTAAGACATACAAAATTTTTTTTATTTTTTTATTTATTTATTTATTTTTTTACACATACACTACACAGTCTAACTAGATTAACTTTGATACACATTGCCCTTTTACCTTGGAGTGTTGTGTTGTCATTTTTATATAGGGTAACTTCCAGTTTAAATATCCATACTGAGTTTAAGATCCATCAATTTACTTCTTTACATGTTAAAGAAATATCATTAAAGTTTTAATTTATATATAGTTTTTTTTTTTAATTCACCTTAAGTTTGTCTTTTCAGGTAGAAAAAAGTACTTAAGCTTATTGATCCCTGACTTCTAATGAAAACGACAACACTTCAAGAGAAAGTGCAATCTTCTACAAATAATTTATGGACTATAATTAATTGTGTGTGTGAGACAGCAGGAAACAATTTCTGAAATAAAATTTAATTTTCAATAATATGCTACTGATCAAGTTAGATATCATCAGTCATCAACTATTAAAATTAAAAACGTTCGCCAAAGATAAAAAAAGCAACTATTAGAGAACACGAGACGGGATATGTCAACCTTGTGAGCCTCCGTTATTTTTGTGCTTTTGCGTGTGTAAACAATACAGCATTCTCATAACCTACTCCTCATTAATGAAAATCGTTTTAACTTTTAATAAAGAAAAGTTTTCCCATGCCCTCAAGGAGTCATTTTACACGTTGTATCCGGTTTCTATGTAAATAGAGGAAATTGGAATTTCCACTTTAAATTGAGCTTTTGAAGATAAAAGAAAATTAGTTTAAATTAAAAAAAAAAAAAAAGAAGAGTATTGTGAAGTTAAACCTGTCTTTACTTTTAAAAAACTAATATGAGATTGTTTCTTCTTAACTTAGAATTGAGGAAAAATACATTGGATAAATATTTGTTGACTAAGCCAATTTCGTCATCACAAACAGAAAAGAAAACCAATCAATTCTGTGATACGATGTATTATTGAATTTATTTATACAACAGAAGCACCCACCCCGTCCGACAAAAAAAGTTAACTGAGGATGTTAAAGAAATATGCATTGTGTACATAAAGATTTTGGCCTTCTTAAAAAAAGGTTTAATTACATATCGCGACAGCTATTAACTTAGGGAGATGTGATTATTAAAAATAATGTTTTAAAAAACTAAAGTAAAAAGTATTCAATATTGTTATTTTTAGGGTAATGCACCGTGAAAAAAGGAATTTTCGACAATACGCATATTTTACGTATTTTATGATTATATTTTTTGACTTTTATCAAAAAACGACATTACTTTTTTAAATTAGTAACTATTTGTGCTCAGTTGTTGACATTAAATAGCCATCTGCTGATGCGTTACAATAACATTTTTTTTTTTTTTAATAATGCAATAATTTAAATTTCATCTCTGATAAATGCCGTGATAATTTAATTAAAAACAAGAAAAGAAAAAAGAAGATGCGCTGGGAACGTTTGCACACACACACACAAAAAAAAAAAAAAAAAAAAAACAGGATGAGAAAATTGTGTAATAAATACATTTAAAAAAAAAAAAAAAAAAAAAAAAAAAAAAAATTGAAAATGTTCCAATATCCTGCTCATAAATTATAAATACTTCAGTTTTACAACTTTACATACAATATGCTTTTTATTCCAAAGTTTCTCAAGAATTGACAATAAATCATTTGAATGAGTTTATGATGAAAGAAATGAAAATCCTTAAAAAATATTTCACATAGGTAGGAAAACTAAACTAAAAAGAAAGAATTTCTTTCAAACCCTTGAAAAATCTAAGGCACAGTCTTTTTAGTTTATATTCGATAGACATGTCATAATCATTCCTAACTATTTCAGGAGACGAATTTAAAAATTTAAATTAATCAGCACTAACAGAAACACTAAAAAAAAAAAAACAATCGATAAGGTTTGAACAGTATCCAATTATAAAATATAAATTGAGTATTGATTGACTTAATTGCAAAGCCAGGACCCTTAAAAAGATTTTGAATAAATTTTATTAAAAATCAGAAAAAGTTCAAGTTAATTTTAATTTTTAAATAAAACTTAAGAATTTCTTTAAGGGTGATATACCAAAAAATAAGTTCTGCGTTGGACAGGATGCATGAAAACAATAAAATAACGGTTAAAAATAAAATCTTCTCATTTGTGAAATCTATTTTCCTATGAGCATTTCCAGAAAGCTAATTTATTTAATAATTACACAGCAAAAATAACAACTGAAGCTATGTAAACAATTTTTTCTGTTGTAAATGCTTGAGAAACTTTTACGCTTCGGTTGATTGCGGTCAGGAACCACAAAAGGCGGTTATTAAAAAAAAGTTAACGTTACAAGTTTGGAATAAAAAAACTAGAGAGATCGTACTTTTAACTTTTGTATGTCAGATTAGAAATTAATCTCTCTAGGGCATTACTGTTACAATACAATACATCATTGCTAATTTTACAAAGTTTGAAAACCGCATCGTTGTGAAAGTCAGAAGTCTGTAGTTTAATACAAGGAAACACCCACTCACTGATATTTAAATTTAAGAGATTTCACGTGTTTTGCTGTTGTCGTGACAAGACTTTCTTTTTAGTGCAATAAAGACTAATTACTTTTAAATTATTCAATTATTAAAGCAGCATAAGATTTAATTAAAGAATCACGGTAATGATTTTCTAACTACCTATGAAGGTGGGACGATATTTGAGAGGTCACCGGTAATTGGCACCGTCAAAAATTAAATAAAAATGTTTTTTAAATTTGGATCGATTAAAAATATTCTCTTCACAGACTTTATTCACAGTATGAGTAATTTCATCTTTTTTTTTTCGTTGTTAGTATGCTAAATAAACAATTTAGATTTTTCGTTTAATCATTTTTTGATCATATCCCTTTTTAGTCTCAACTCCTTTTGAAACTAAACAAATACCTCACTCACTCATGGCTCTTAAATAAAGTAAGAAAAAAAAAAAAAAATTACGGCTAAAGCATAACGTTATAAAAAAAAAAAAAAAAAATTACTAAAATTTAAAAATCAATATGATGTTCCATTGTCTAAAAATATTTAAGACAAGAATTGTTTACATAATTTTTTTTTCTGAAATGAGATTAAAAATGTTTCATTTACTATTTTTTTTAACTATTCAATAACAATAACATTGAATTATCTTTTTCAATCACTACTACATTCTTTCGCGAGTCTATTTATTCGACTGAAGTAGATTTAAAAAGAATCACCCAGAAAAGGAAAAAAAATATTCTGTTTTTACTTTAAAAATTTAAATTATTTTTAACCGCGACGAATTGATTTTTCCAGTCAAGATGCTTATTTTTTTCCCCCTCCTGAAAAATCAGTACATGTACATTACATAGAATAAAAAGATAATTTAAACAGGATACAGAGTAAAAAAAAAAAAAATTAAAACATTAGTTATCGCAAGAATGCTTATGCAATATCTACAATAAAAAAAACAAAGTTGTTTTTTTTTTTTTAATTGTAATAATTTTGTAAATATAAAAAAAGTTGTATTTTAATATAAATAAAATTCTGAATTATTCATGAAATTGAAATATTAAGTAAAGAAAAAGATTGAAGATGAATAAGACTTCGTACTTCGTGGATGCTTTAAAGGTTTCCGCTCTATTCCCCCCTCCCCACAAAAAGTGTTCAGAAAATTGAATTTCCAGTTATACAGTGTATTTGTTTAAAAAAAATAAGTTTTAAATTCATTTCAACATTGAAAAATGAAAAGTATTTTAGATTTTATCTTAAATCTGATGATTTAAATAAAAGTTTTCAATCCTAGAGAAAGAAATAAAGCACGAGCCAAAAAAGAAAATAAAAACAGCTTCTTGTGTTAACGCAGTTGTCATAACAGGAAAGGAAAGAAGTTGCCTAAAAATAAAGATGGAAAAAGAAATGTTTACTCTTTTTTTTAAGATAAGAAGGAATTGCCCAACTATCAGAAGATAGAGCAGTAATCGAACGATTACGTATGAGATTGTTAATCGATTCGTCCAAGGAGCAATAAAATAGAATTCATTGAAATTTGGATTCTTAAACAATCAGAATATGCAAGGAGGAAGGAACCAAAAATTGACTGGGAACAAAGAATAAAAAAAAAAAAAAAAAAAAAAATCACATAAGAAATCTGCGTGACCCATTTTTCATAAACGGACGGATACTTTATTCTTAATTTATAGATAATAAATTTTGGTGAAGTTCTGTAGTATTTAGACATTAATCCACAAAAAATAAAATATTAACGTAACAATATTGGTTTATCGAATACAGGGTGGAAATAAAATCGTGATTTTAATTCACAATCGATTATTGATTTAAGTGCCATAGGGATCCGACACGCAAAAAAAAAAAAAAAAAAAAAAAAAAATCTTAACCAGAAATACTAATTAAAAATAATAAACTAAATTTTATCCTTTTCTTTTTTAAAAAAAAAAAAGATTTATTAAAATGCTTTTCGGAGTACTGTTCAGTATTCAGTTCATAAGTTTAAAAAGGTGAGTGTTTACAGTGTTTTATTTACGTTGCTGGGTGATATCGGCTGGTGTTCGAATCTAGCAAAAGATTCAACAATTCTTTCATCTTTTAAGAAAATTCAATTTTTAAAGAGCTTTGTTGTTTAACATAACTTTCTTTATTGAAGATAACGAAGTAACAGCAACATTGTAAAGAACTTGGCTAATAAAAACGACATTTAAATGAAAATGTAATAATTTTGTAATTTTATGTCATAACATGCACTGTAGTCTGTAAATTAGCTTTAAAAAAGATTTTAACTTACTTTTCCCATATTGATAAATCCATGTCTGAAAGCGACTTCATCAGCCTTAGAGAGGCCTCCTTCAACATGTACGGCTACTTGGTTCAAATAAGTACACACAGAATCTCTCACACACACAATTAACAGTATAAGGCACAATAAGAGCATATTTTTTAGAATGCCTTGACAAATTGGAAGATGTGAGATTTTATAATGGATGTTTTGACTGTATGGTAAAAAATGTTTTTGGTATTGAGAACTGTGATATCTTTTGTTTCTTTGATTGTTTGTGATAAGTTCAGAACAGCAGTTCTTTGTGGTACCAACCATACTGTGGCCCGAGCAGGCACCATCATCCAAATCGGTCCGCATTCTTGGGGTTTACAAGTAAGAACTGTCAAAGAAAATTGAAAATAACGATTAAAGAGTCCCGATGGTACAGATGAGGAACTGGTAGTTTTATGAGTATATCTGCGTTTGTAATAATAATGGATATATAAGCCGTCCAATTTCTTGAATTCTAAAACGGATGGCAGGAATAAGAGAACAATCAAGTAGTAACTTGATTGTTTTGGGTTTTCCAAAATGAGATAGGTACACACTCACTTACAGTTATGTGAAAAAGCGTTTATTTTTCGCTTTTCTTTTAGAGAGCTGCCAATATTTTTTAATTAGTTAACTCAAAAATACTTATTTACTGACAATTTTTACCTAAAAGATAAGCAAAAATAATTCACATAACCAATAATAAAATTTAAAATACGTATTTAAAAACAGAACGTGAATACGAATACTGATAAAATATTTCTGCCAAATAATGTATTTTCTCAGACGGGCCAGTTTTTTTTTAAAGCGTGTGTATATTTCTTCTTGGATGTCGTTATTTTTTCTTTTTTAAGGGAAGGAGAAAAAAATGGTAGCAGCAAGTTGGCAGGTAAAAGTCTTTGTGTGATCACCACTGTCCAGAAATACTATTAGACAGCCGTACATGACAGCCAGGAAATATATAAAAAAAAAAAAAAAAATTAAAAAAGAAGCAGTATAGAACTTGCAGAGTCAGTGAGCATTTATCTTATTGGGCCACATTTACACAGTGTTGTTAGAAAACACTTGACTTGCGTGATATTGTTATTGTCGTGGCCTCATACAGCTATGGGATTGGTCAGTCAAGGTCCGATATGAAACTCTGCCCATCCAGTTATGGCATCAGGCACATGAGCATCCCGTTTTTTTTTCTTTTCTTTTTTCTTTTTATAATGCAGATTATACGGGAGACCAGGCCCAGAGTTGGCCGGCCTCTCATTCCCGTGTGAAGGCAACAGAAGAAGGACAAGAAGAGTGATTATCAAGCTGACAGCACTCGCACACATAAATACAACGCACTAGCGCCGTCTGTCGGCGTGTTGCAAACTCAATTTTTGTTTCCATACATCACTCGGTGCTTTTTGCCTCCGTTTTTCCTTAAGAGAATCTAATAAAACTAAAACAGTTTCAAAAATGAAAATAACTGATTGATCTTAAATATTTGTTAAAGCAGCAAGTTCAAACAAATCTTTTTACATTTTTTTTATTATCTTCACCAGGGAAAACAGAATTTTTTTTTCTCAGTACTGGTGCGTCAATTGGTGAAGAAGAGGTTTTAGAGAATCAAACGAACGTTTTCATTACTTCTGTTCAGTAAAAATAAATAATTAGATAAAAGAGGTGGTAGTTACACCCCTCCTCAATAGAATCTGCGAATTAAATTCAAGTTTAGTTTTAAAATGCCTACAGCAGTTATGTATGTACTTATGTCCTTGGGAAACATTTTTTAAGTGGTGGTGGGTCACCTCTCCTAAGCCAGGTCAAGAATTACTCCCTAACAAGATTTTATTTGTTTTTAATCCAGTATTACATTGTCGCATACCTGGAGAGAGGAGATGGGTACTGCCAAGTACCGGCAGCGCCACTGACAAGTCAAAGTCAAAAACCGAGGAATCGATATGGTATTCCTTTCTTCTTAATACAGTTCTTTTTTAATCAAGTCGGTAAATTATTTATTGCTTTTTAGACTAAAATTGAATTTTTATTTTTGATTATTTTTAGATTTAAATTTCATGATGCGAAAATTGATAGGAAATTTATAGTTTTACTTTTTTTTATTTATTGAAGTATAAAAGTTTTATACTTCAATAAAAAAAAAAAAAGTCGCTAAGTTTTATAATAAAACTTAGCGACTTAAGTGCTTTTTTGATTTTACTTTTTTTTTTTTGATGAAGTGTTACAAATCAAAATGTTGATTCAACAAATCTTTTTTGAAATATGAAACATTTAAACTTTTACTCTCAATTTGAAAATTTAGAAATTTAATTAATTTTATAAAAGTAAAAGTTGTATTAAAAATTTAAATTAACTTTAAATTTAAGAATATATTTTATAAACACAAAAAAACAAACTGCATAAAAAAGAACAACAAAATTCTTCAGGTTTTTCACTAACTTTATTGTAAACGAGCTTCAAAATAGAATGCCAAAAGCTAGTAATATAAATTCACATGGTAAATAAATATTAATTTGGTAAAACCATGTTGCTGTAATAATGATTATTGTTAAAGTCTGAAATTGAATATTGTTGGAAAACTGTAAAAACATTTCTTTTCATGTTTATTTCTAACCTTACCTCCATTTTAATTTAATTTTTTAGGTTTTTTATTTTTTTATTTATAATAATAATAATAATGATGATGATAATAAAAAAATAGGAGTGGATAGGTTTGCCTATCACTCAGTTCCCACTCCTTCCCAGTCTTTTGAAGAGGAGTACAGGTTTATTCCTTGTTTCCTGTTTAGGATTGTGTGTCCAGTTACTTCTAAAGTTTTCTCATTTTCCTTTGCACCCAGTAACCCCTTACATTTTAGTGGAATTTCCACCTTTGCTTGGACTGAAATGATTACAAAATATATGAGGAAAGTTAAAAGGGTCAAAGTAAGAATAATGGGAAATTTATAATTTAAATTTTTTAAAATTAATATTTGTTAACATTATTACAGGAAGAATTTTGATAATTCTTTTATTAAGCTCTGGCAAATAATTAGAACTTTTACTGTTTTTGAAAAAAGTGCCTTTTTTTTTAAAATCGGTATCACCCCAAGCAAGGCAGTAAAGCCACTAAAACACAAGGAGTTACAGTGTGTAGAAGAATTAGGAGCAGAAACAATAATAATGTGTAGAAAGAAAAAGGGTAATCAGGAGGACAGTAGATAGCAATTGACATTGTATTTAAATTTTTGCAGATTAAATTTGGCTGGAGTTGGAAAGGAGTTCCACAAGTGAGATGTATGAGAATAGAAATTGTTAGCATGGAACTTACAGTTACATCTAGCCAGATCAACTGTAATTTGATGAGATCTCGACACCAGTCTAGTACTGTACTAGACTCTACTACTGCACTTAAATTCATGAAGTCTGGATATCATAGCAAAGAGCTCATCTGAACAATTACCATGAAGGTATTTATAAAAAAGGCACAAAGAGGTAACCTCATGGCAGCGGGTAAGTGACTGAAGCAGAGCTACCAGATCAGGACTAATAATATTGCTGATTCTTCTTTGGATCTTACCAAGGATTTCTAGGAAAATAGCAGGGGCACTGAACTATATATAGCAGCAATATCTAAATTAGTTTATATGGTCCTGTTTTTATATTTTTAGATGAAGCCTTTTCATTATTTTTATTATTTTATTCAAAACTTTATTTTTATTATATCTCTGTTACTTTTATTTATCAAAATGCTCTCAGTTGATAAGAAGCAACAATAATAATATGTAGTAAGACTAATAATAAAATAACAAATCATTGTATGTTGTTTGTTCAGATTAATTTCATAGACTTTTGATTGTTTGATTGACTATGTACCCTCTGGTCTTCCTCAGGAATCTTATGATTTGGAATGCTTTTGCCCCCCCCCAAAAAAAAAAACTAAGGAAAATTGAAGATACACAGCTGGAATATTGTGAAAAAAAAAAAAAAGAAAAGACAATTAACTCACCATAATTCTATGATGTAAATATGAAGATTATATTGTTTTCTTTTTTTTTTTATAATGTTCATCTAATACAAGGCCCTAGAGTCACTCAATGTAGAAACTGAGTAAATGAGGGGTGTGATATGAATTTAAGCAGAAGAAGTGAAGATTAAAAAGTTTGGTAGGAAAATAACAAGTGACCATAGTCTTGAAGAAGTTTATATTATTGGGTTGAGGGAAAACATCCAAGTGGCAGTTTGTTCTACAAAGTAACAGTTCTTGGGAAGAAGTGGAGCATCCTTCTTATGAATGAAATATGCAGGGAATGAGTGATTCAAGCCTGTCAATATAGCTAGGTGGGTCTGATTTTACAGTTTTAAGCTCATGGCACTAAAGAAATTTTGGTTTGATTTTTTTAATGGTATATCAACTCCTTTTGGGTCATTTAATGCCAAATTTTTCTTGTGAGCTTTGGTAAATTTTTTTTTCCAAAAATATATTGCTGCTTATATATTAAAGATGTATTGCTGCTAATTTTTTCTAATGCATTTTTATATTTTCATGTTTTGATCCCAGTTTGGGGAGGTCACTATTTGCCCATAGCTGGGATCCTAACAGGTGCTACCACTATAGGGTCAGGGTGGACCTGGGAACAATAACAATTAAGAAGTGGTTCCATGCTCCTCAAAAACTCCCAATTAGAGGCCTTGTTGCTGGATGTAGTTTATCATCTTACTTAGGACAACTAAATAATAGAACTCATGGAATTAGCAATAAAGTAGTAATAGGCTTGTGGATATTGCATTTGTGGGAAAAGGAATTGTAAGTTAGAAAATAAGGCTGTGTAAAGACTTTTGAACTTTTGTCAGAGCTGAAAAGTGAGACTTGGGCAGCTCTAGCACAGATATTTTTGGTCTGGTCTGACTCTTAAAGATAAGCATGGTAGAAGGAGACAGATAATTTCTGGAGTGGTACAAGGTAGCAATGTTTAATGGAAAAGTTTTACAAAATGGGTGCGATAAAAACAAATAAGAGAAATTTAAAATGAGCAAAAAATATCTCAGGACAAAAAAGAATATAGGAAACAAATGAAAATTAACGAGAGAAACTGGAATTTTAAGATTAATTTCTTTCAAAGTACTTTAGTCCTTTCCGAGATTAGAAGCTTTATATTCTTATCATAATTATATTGTATAACTACACTCCTAAAGGAAAAACTAGCACAAAAAACATCTTTCTCTGTTGGCTGCATCTAGAGAGATATGCCTCTCCGCAGCTTCCTTTCTTTTGTTGCTAACAGATACTTCAAAACAGAAAAATTACTTGATATAGTTAAAATACTAATAAAGATGTTAATTTTAAAGAAGCTCTAGTTTACATCTATTTTAACAAATTTTAAAAAATATCTGTGGAGAGCCATGATCGTCTACATCCTTTCAGATTCCTTTTCTTTTTATTATCTTTGAACTGACATAACTTTTTACGAGAGATAGTGGTGTGGTTTTCCACTGCCAGGGCCTCCAAGAGAAATTTTCCAAGATAGTACAAGACTCTTTTGAGGCCCTGGTGCAGGCAATGATTTTTCTCAAAATTGAGGATTTTATGTCCAGTAAATCTGCATGTAAACTCTTGTAAATGCTTTATTTCCATGATCAGATAGAGCACAATATACAAAACATTCAATTAATCCAGCAACATGAATCAGTATTTATGGTTACATTCACTAAATAAATGCCTTTTAGGTTTTGTCATAGAGAAATGCTTTTTAAACATTCATAATAATAAGATCTTGAACTCTCTAACAATTACAATACATAAAGTCCTTGCAAAACAAAAGTGGAGTAATAGATAACGGCTCGGATTGAGGAATCAGAGAGCCAAGTTCGAGTTCCAGTCAAATCTATTACATTCACTTACGTGCTGATACCCTTGGGAAAGGTATGAATCCTCCTCTTCTCCCCCCAGCTATGGGTAAATAGCAGGACAGACCAGGTTCTATAGCCTTGGATGGCAACTGGTCTACCACAGAAAGAAATGGCAACCTACTGCGGGAAAAAATCTGCCTCGTCAGTCATGTATTGAAAGATACATGATCGCCTAAGCATGTATCACGTATGGCACATAACTAACTGATGACACAAAAGTTCTGGTGTGTTAGTCACATTATGCCTCTTTACGCATCTACCCCAGGTTGTAAAAAGATACTCTTGGTGTTATCATATGTTTAAGCAACTAGGACTGCAATAATTAATAATAAATACTAATAAAAAGAAGTAAGTGTACTGTGATAAGTATAGTGATGTTTGAGTAGGTGAATGTCGGGCTGGGGGTAATAGAAAGTGTTTGTTCTCTAGGAGAGATGGGCGTTGATTGGTCACTGTGGGGTCTCTATCTTCGTTTTTTTAGTTCTTAGGCCCCACAACAAAGTACTGGCTGGATACCCCTTCTCATAGGCCATACACACTGGCATGGTTTGGAATTAAGAATTTTTTCTTCTGTTAAACTGGTCGCCACCCAAGTCTATAGAGTTGTATCTATCCTTCTATTTAACCTATAACTGGGGAGAGTGAATGCAACAGGCTAGTCCAGAATTTGAACTCTGCTCATTGATTCCATTTATCGTGCCATTAAGTGTTGCACCATTCACACATCCTTTAATAAGGTACAGACATATAACTATTGGATAAATAAATGAACAGATCTCAAATTAAAAAATGCTTTGTATAGGATTTAAAACTTTATAATCCACCTCATCTACCTCCACCCGCCAAAAAAAAAACAAACAAAAAAAAACAGAAGCTATACAATGTTTATTCAATAAACTGTTACATTTAATGTATAAAACAACTATTATGGAATAGAATTTTATATTTGGAATTTTCATGTTTTATAGTCGTTTTGTTCCATTAATTAGTTTGTGTGATTGGGCAATTGTTGTTATAAGTTTTGTATTTTTTAAACATTCAAACATCCATAAATACAACGAATAAATAAAAATCAAAATCCTACTAAACTTAAAAGGAAAATATTAGCCTGATATGCGATTTACAGGTCGGGGACACTAAAATCAAGCAGGTTCAGAAATTTAAATATCTGGGAAGTGTTCTGTAAGTGTGACGCTGAGATCTGAAGATGTATTGGGATGGCCAGAGATGCATTCTAAAAGCTAGGCAGAGTATTACTAGACAGGGGGATTACATTAGTAACAAAAAAAGAGTACTGAACTGCTACGTGATATCTGTCCTCCTTTATGGCAGCGGATGTTGGATGGTCTCAAAGACGAAGAGACTCGAGGCTATGGAGGTATAGTTCTACAGAAGGATGCTGAGGATATCATAGATCAAACATGTGAGAAACAATAAGGTTTTGAAGAGGATGCGAAGACGGAAGAAACGTATACTTAACATCAGGAAGAGGTAGCTGAAATTTCTGGGACACATAATGAGAAAAAGAGGCTTGGAGAATCTGATACTCACAGGGCAGATAGAGGGAAAGAGAGACAAGGAAAAGTAATGCATGGCATAGTTAGCGAGCTTAAGCAAGTGGATGGTAGAACAGGGTCTGGGAGAAGTAGCAGAAGGACAAAACTTACTGAGAACTACAAGGGATAGGTGGGAGTGGAGAGCCATCATCGCCTACTTCCTGAAGGGTCATGGCGCATAAAAGAAAAGAAGAAGAAACTGAGAAACCTGCCAAAAATAAAGATATCTAGATAAACTGGAAAGCATTCCCGAAACAATCATTAACAGACTTAAAAGAAGCTGTAGCTTTGTATGACAGTGGATATATAAGTGGCCAGCAGTTAAAAGATTCCAAGTAAATGGAATGTGCCTTGCTTGTGAAGAAAGACCCACTGTATATCATTTCAAGGGCAGCAGCAGGAGAAGCACAAACTCACTTCTAGATACTCTGCCTGGTTGAAAGGACACTGGTTTGAACATATGATGACCAAGTTCAATCCTTCTTTAACTCAGTTTTCTTCCTCTTCAAATCATCTTTCTAATTCTCTTCTTGTGTTTTCTCCTTAAATAAGATATATATTCTAAAATAAGACTTAAAGTACGTTTTAACTACAAAAATGGAACTTTTGGTGCACAAAGGAATATTTGTGCAGCTCTTTCAAAACACCATTTTTTTAAACAGTTTGTATTTGCTATTTGTGTTCTTTTATGAGATCCCTTTCTCGTTATTAAGATTAATTTCTTTCTCGTTATTAAGATTAATTTCTTTTTTTTTTAGAGAAAAACTTTTATTAAACAATAAAAGCTTTGCTCTAAAAAAAGTAATGGATTTTTTATTTATTAATCCAATATATTTTTACAAATTTAAATAAAGATTTTTCTGTTTTAAACCGATATTTGGGCTTGAGTTCTTGACAACTATATTGCAACGCAATTTGAAAACTCATAAAAAATGTTACTACACTATATAATCGCTATTTTAATCATTTTTGCAAATTTATTTGAAATGATTAAAATTGATAAAGAAAATATTTTATGATCAAAATTTACAATAATTTAAAAATTTAAACATACTTGGTTCATTTTGCCATCCAACTATGAAATGAAACTTCTTCAGAATCAAAGGCGTATGAAATTTTATGATGATAACCTGTGACTGTAGAAATTATTGACCATCTTTTTTGCCTTGTTATGTTACCTGAAACAGAATAAAGAAGAAAAAAAATCAGTTTAATATTCCTTAAAATGATTGAATATAATTATTGTCAGTATTGGCATTTTTATTTTTTATGTATTCAGTTATTCAGTCTACACAACATTTCTTTTTGTTGTGGCAAGAGCCAGTTACCTTCCTTAATATCATGAATGAACTGATCCATTCATGATAAGTAGTCCTGGATAATTGTCAAGGAGGAAGAACATAATGCTATTGCAGTGACTTGTTTAGCTGAGTATTGAATACTATTATCACCACTAAGGCATAAACTATACAAATGCCCAAGCAGTAAGGGTAGAACAGCTCTCTGCATACGAGATAAACAACTACGACTGGACTGATGAAATTTGAATGAAATTCTACTTCATAACATAAAGTGTATGAACTTTATATTAGATACATTATAAACATTTCAAATAAGTATGTTTAATATGCAAATTACAACCACAGAAAACTTACACGCACCTTTTATAACAACTTTGTATTTACAAAAATGTAAATAAATTAGTTTTAAATTTTACCACAGTTATTGAAAAGTTATTTACTATAGTATGACTATGATAAATCATTAACCTGGCAATAAAATGGTGACCTCGTAAAATGTAATTTTAAATGCAGCTTTTCTGATAAAAGGTGTTTTGTTCGAACAGAAAACAAGTCCCATACATTCTTTAGTGTTCTTACATTATCAACTACATTTGAATATAGAACTGTTGAATTTTCTGGATTACTTTTTATAATGATTTAAAAATGGATGATGAACATGTTGCACCTCCAAGAACCTAAAAGATATTTTCTCGTACACGGCTGGATGTAGCCAGAATTAAAGCATGACTTAACTTAGACATTTAGATGCTGTAACGTAAACAACACGCGTAGTTTCAGTAAAATAACAAAACTAGCACATCAGAATTAAGAATTCAAAATTTGGCCAATCAAACGGAAGATCGAGAATCAAAAAGTTGAGCCTGTCTCTACCGATATAAGCAGAGGAGAATTAGTATTTAGACAAATAGCGGTATAGCGACAGATGGAGAAGCAACCACATCGACGGACCAGAAACGACACATCTGCACGACACACTGGCGCCGCAAAATCAACTTTCTAGTTTCAGACGAGGAATTTGACACGAGAACTAACGCTTCACCGATAGATAATTGGATTTATTTGTAAGTACGAACCTCGCATATTAAAACCAAATATGCCCCAACAATTTAAACGTGTGATTTATGACCGATGCTTCCTACAACGAATTAATTCTTCTGACTCATCTTTTTTCTTTTCCACAATGCCAGTGTTCCGCCTAATAAATATTTGTTATTGCTTGTTCTATAAATCCATGTGTGTTTATTCGTGTTTCTGCAGTTAAAGGTGTTGCTACCTTAGGACCAACAAAACAAATCGTAACTACCCTCTACATATGCTCCAGTGTAACATCTTACGATTGAAGCCCCAGAATTTCTGTAGACAGCTTTGAATAGTTTTCCTCTGTTATTGTAGCTCTACCTGATGAAAATTCCGTTCCTAGTGCTAATTCGTCAAACATATGAGGAATAAATAGTAATTGTTTTTAAGCCTATAAAAAGAAATACTGGGCAGGCTTATGAAGACTATGGTAGCGAGAGACAAAAAGTTATCTGCCTTGGCCCAAAACAAAAAATAACAATAAAAATTAATTATAAATATTTACGAGAATAGAAACAGTCACGTGATCTGACGAGACTCGAACGAGACATCGTTAGACGGGAAAGTCAATTTACTTTTTGGTCTTTGAAGTTAGAATAACAAGATGTACAATTTCAGGCACGTAAGAACCAGACAGATAAATGTTCAATAATTCAGCGAAAAAACAGCATAGCATGATGAAAATAGGCTCCAAACTTAATAAAAACAAAGTTTAACTGTGAAAAAGTTTATGTTATTAATAAGAGTGGCTTTTAATTATTTTTTTTTTAAATTTGTTATTCCTTTCTAGCACGTTTGAAATTTTGGTTGAAAATCCTGATTTTTTTTTACGTCGGCGGTCGCGTAATATTTAGCATTAATTTTTTTAGCGCTTTTTTTCAGTTGAAAAACACATTAATTTGGAAATTCTTGCAAAAATCAAATAATTGTCGCATTTTAATGAAACTTTCATAATTTATTAAAAAATGAACGAAATTATTTTAGAAATGTTTGTTTTTAGAAAGTCATGGTAAAAATATTTTTTTTAGATATGTTACCGCCTCCTTACCTAATTTTATGAAAACTCGAATATATGCCTCTTTGTGCATCTTAAATGCAGAAGACTTTGAAGAATATAACTCATCGACTTTTTGTAAAACGAGGCATTTCTATCCAAATTTATCTCTGAATTGTAAAATACAAAACCCAATAAAACTAAAACATTATTTAATTTAAAAAAAGCTTTTAATGGCTTTTATAAATAATATATATTAAGGATATTTTTGTCAGAAGCCAAAATATTTTTTCGATGAAAAATGAGTTTTTACAAGAATTGTTTTCTTTTTGTCAATTTTAAATACAAAATTTGATAAAGTTGCTAAATATTTTAAAATTAAGTTTGAATATGTGTATCTCTGGAAATGCTCTTCTTAAAAGATCTATTTTTAAAGATATTAAATTTGAAAGCTTATTACAATCTGCGAAGCGTTTCTATTTTTACAATAATTTTTTAATATGCCAAAAAATGTATTAAAAACGTTTCCGGCAAAACTATGGAGGCACAATTCAGAAATAATGTCCCATGTTTTAAGAGTTGTTTCTTCTGATAGCGAGCATCCGGCCTTATACAATACGTTGATTTCGTGTCAAATTCTCTGACTGACCGACCATCATCGTCGCATTTTCAAAATTTTTAATTTCCGTTTTTTTTTTTTTTTTTTTTATTTTTTTTTACATATCCCAATAAATATTTTCATTTCATTTTTTAAATGTAATCAATTTTTTTTCTTTTTCAGTGAGAGACATACTGCAATTATTTTTTCTTTTCGAGATTCAATCTTAGGACGGAAACAGTGTGGACTCTGTTAAAAAATTCCTAAAAAATCAATAAAATATTAGACTTTTGAAAGTATTTAATTTTAAGAATTACTTTATAGTTAAATAAGCTAATTCACTTAAAATTCGAAAATACTGTCTCTTCTTCCCTTTGGTCCGATAAATTGCCCTGGCGTTAGTTGTCGATACATTGACGTAAACGCCAATTCACACCTCCAAAACCAATCACCACAGTTAGACATGCTTCTCTTATTTCCAACTAAATTTTTTTCTGATAAAAAATTAAGTAATGTTTGTTTCCAATTACATTAAGTATTTAAAATTTTAATTTTCCTAAAATAATTTTTGAAAAAAAGTATTTTACAAGATTTTTAAACGGAGAATTACACTTTTGTTTACAGAGTTGTCAAAAATGGCTAACCTGATCGATTTTATATAAATTTTGCTGACTAAAAAACAAGATTTTTAACTAAAATTTCAGACGTTCTAGAAAGGATTAAAAAACTTAAAAAATATTCAAAAAATACTTTGGTCTTTCCTCTTAATAATAACATAAATATTTAGACGATAAAAACTGTTTAATCAAATTTGGAGCCTTTTTTCACCAGGGTATGCCCTTTTTCAGCGAAATATTGAACATACCTAGATAACTACAAAATTTATATTGTTTTTGGTACGCAGTATTTTGCAAGTAGATATATGCAAATGTATTAAGAATTTCGAATATAAAAAATATATATATACAAGTGTTTTTATACGAAGACTTTTTTATGTTTTGTTTGAATTTTTCATGTATTTATGTTGGCGTATGTTTCATACAGCTTAAACTAGGTCTATGTTATATGTCTTCGCACAACACTATAATCAAAGAAGATTAAATTCATCGCATTGGCCTCAATCTACGACAATGGTATTGAGCTGGACTAAATTAGTGTAATTATTTTTCATTTCATCACTGTAATTAAATTTAAAAATAAATCATAAAACTTTGTTTTCTCTTTCCGAAATATTAGCTTCTAAAACTTTTATATATGCGGAAAAATAGAGATGAACGAAAAAACTTGGAGAATTGAGTTACTAAAACGAATTAGTTGAAACTGAGATATCCAGAAAAGGCATGGCACGTGGAACTAACATCATTCTACTCCATCATATAAATACATTTGAAATTCCAACGTATATCACCTGAAGAAGGCCAGAGCGTAAAACGGCCGAAACGTCGTGAATATGACAATAAAAATCAGAACAACAGTCCGAACGATTGTAAATAAAAAGAATTTGTATTTAAAATAGATTAAAGAAAAAACAAAATGTTAAGAGTAGAATAACTGATCTAAAAAAAATGTTATTTCTTGACAGAATCAAATCAAAATCAGAGAATCAATAATCTTTAAAACTGAACATCTAGTTCAAATGGCCATCCTCTTTCAAACAAAACCAAAATTTAACTGTTGACTAATTTAAAAGAAAAGTCATTTATATTAAATTATCTGAAATGCGTTTTTAAGTTTTCAAGTAATTCTGGTACCTAAGCTATATTAAATAAATAAAATATAAAATTTCACCCCTCTTAAAGTAAACTAGAATAGTAACAAACTTCGTATAAAAAATACTTATTTACTTACTACATGATTTGTATTAAATATATTAATTGAAATATGACATTTCCATTACGTTATACTTGTAGTAGTAGGCCAACTTTAATAGATAAAATAAAATAAACTATCACTAGTATAAACTATCACTAGTATAAACTATCACTTGTAAAATATCACCTACTTATCATTTTAACGCTTAACATTAACCGCGGCGTTCTTAAGGACTGGGCGGTCAGCTAACTTCCTGTCTGAAATCAGATACTTGGATCAGAAAAAAAACAACAAAAAAAAAACAAAAAAAACAAAAAAAACAAACAAACAACGACCCTGTGCCAAAGCGAAGGACAGTCCTATCGCATTCACCGCACGCACCGAACACTTACAGACCTCAATATAAATCCAGAAAAAGAAAACTTCGATGTCAGTTCTCTACCTTTTTGCTAGAAAGTGGGACAGGCTGATCCATTTCTCTAACCAACAAAGATCTAACCAGAACGACTGCCTGTTACAAAGAAGAAGAGGTTTCACTCACTCTTTTACAACGTACCGAGAGCTACGAATTCTATCGCACGAGAAAGACACAATTTGTATTCATAAGAAAAGTAAAACTTTTCTTATGAATACAAAACAATATCCGCTCAGCGCCCATTCAATATTTTGCATGTGAAAACCAACATCTTGCGCCAACCTCCACATATTAAATAAATTAATAAAAATATTATTAACAATTATTTTAATCGTAATCAACAAAATTAACGTATTTATGTGAGGATATAAAGATAATTTTTTAAATACCAGTTTAAAATGTATACATTATCTGTGTTGTTTTATGACATTTTTCTACTCTGTGGGTCGAAATTATGACTTTGTCCATTACTTGTCACCCATCACCATTTTCGTAAAGCCAAAATATTCAAATGTATCATTTACAATATAAATTTCGTATTAAAATCGTTATTTTTATCGTATTTCATTTTGTTATTTTCGTTTCTCTGTTTCAACTAATTCTCGAGTTTTTTTTTTATTAAAATGCTTTTTAAATAACAAAATTCACCTTTATTCACCGGTATACATGCATTCCTTCTTTCTTTCAAGCGCATGTCCAACAAATCGTTCTTTTTAAATGTGTGACCGCTAGGTCGTCTAAATAATTTGATCATGTTAGCACCAATGGAATAAGATCATTTATTCAAGAAGAATTAGGTTTAAATTCTGCAGAAGACTCCACCTTCCTAGCAATATCGATTGCAAGAAAGCTAAACGTTTTATATTCCAAGAAACTGTGTTCGAAAAACAAAAGAAATCATTACGACAATTTCTGCCTGGATTTATGGGATGACGAGTTATGATTATTTACACTATTTATATTTTGACTATTGTCCTCATCTTTGTTGTTGTTATCACAACGTTTCGATCGTGGTGGCTCCGGCCTTCATTAGGTGCATATCAATATGGGTTACCTATAGGGACGATATCCCTCGAAATGGGCAGTGGAGCAAGATAGATTAAATAAAGAATTCAGTTTAGAATTCTCTGTAATATATATTTCTCGATATGCACCTGAGAAAGACCGTCTCTCGACCGAAACGTTGTGATAACAACAGCGAAGATGAGAATAATAGTCTGAATATAAATAGTGTAAATAACGTCATCATTAGTTTGCGAAATGTGCTTAGCTGGATTCTAATATTCAAAGTGACTCTGTGACGTGTTACGTTAGTAAGACTCGAGGAGATGAAAGTATATTTGTCCACAAAAAGATAAATGGAAGAAAGCGTAAAAAGCAGAAAGATACAAGAAAGAAAGCATAAAAAGCAGAGAGAAGCAAGGAAGAAAGCATAAAAAGCAGAAAGATACAAGGAAGAAAGAATAAAAAGCAGAAAGATACAAGAAAGAAAGCATAAAATGCATAAAGATACAAGAAAGAAAGCATAAAAAGCAGAGAGAAGCAAGGAAGAAAGCATAAAAACAAGGAAGAAAGAATAAAAAGCAAAAGAAAGAAAGAAAGCATAAAATGCATAAAGATACAAGAAGAAAGATAAAAGGAAAGAAAAAGCATAAAAAAGCAGAAAGAAGCAAAAAAAAAGAAAGCATAAAAAAAAAGCATAAAAATAAAGAGGAAAGAAAGCATAAAAAGCTGAAAGCAAGAAAGAAAGGAAAAAGCAAAAGATAAAAAAAAGTAGAAAGAGGCATGGATGAAAGCAAAAAGATGCAAGGAAGAAAGCATAAAAATTAGAAAAATTCAAAGAAAGGAAGTATAAAAAGCAGAAAGATGCAAGGAAAAACGCATAAAAATAGAAAGATACAAGAACGAAAACAGAAAGAAGCAATGAAGAAAGCATAAAGAGTAGAAAGAAGCAAGGAAGAAAGCATAAAATGTAGAACAATACAAAGAATTTACATTTATAAAAGCAAGTTTTAGAAATTGGAAGAAAGTCATAGAAAAATTTAACAATTATCCAACATCCCAGTGTCACAAAACTGCTCTTCTTACTTTTGAAGCCATACTTTCACAATTTGATGAAACTGTTGAAATTATTACAAATTAAATAAATAAAATAATAGAGAAAAATTAAAGAAAAGCAGAGAAAATAATTGCCGTTTTTTTATGTTAATTCTGTAAACTTTACAATATCTAACGCGTCAATGTTCAGTCATGCGTCAAGATGACGATAAAAATCAAATTTCAAACTGAAATCGCGACTCTAATGTCACATCAAATTATTCGTAATTTAGTGGTCTAGAAAGAGTTAACTTTTTAATGTGTGACAAGTATACGATACGGATATTTTTAGATAGCAGCCAAGTGGATGCTTTTTTTTTTCGAAATAAAAGCAAAAAAGCTACCCTCTGTTTTTAGAAAGTTACCAAAGTTCAGAGAATTATCCTATTTAAGTGAAAGTTTCAGTACTTATTCATTAATAAATGAATTGTAATCTGAATAGGTTATTTTATTAGATAACTTTGGAGAAATGTTTTTTTTTTTTTTTTTTTTTTTTTAGTGGGGAGGTACAATTTCCCTCCATTCAAATGCATCGTGAATACTTTTAAAATCGGGTTGGGCGTAATGATAAATATATTTTATAGTTTTATAAAGAAAAATCCCGAAAGATACTATTTCATTAAAAAAACAAAAACAAACCCAAAACACTGTACAATGTAACCCGGATATAAGAGAGTTGTCGGGACCGGATAAGAAGTCTCTTATATCGGGTTTTCTCTTATATCCGGGTTTTCTCTTATATCCGGGTTTGGTCTATTTTATATTCATTAACACAGGCTCTAATTTGGGACCAGAGAAAATCTCTCTTATATCCGGGTTTCTCTTATATCCGGGTTTCTCTTATATCTGGGTCTCTTATATCAGGGTTACACTGTAATATAAAATCCGAAAATCTTGACAATTTGTCTTGAAGTCTTACAAAAATTATTCAATAAAACTTTAAAAAATATTTTTTGTCGAGATTCGGTATTTAGATAATTATTTTCTCTCAGATTTAACAGGGAAAAATCTACAGTGAATATTTATTTTCGAAAAAATTACGAATAATAATCAAAAAATCCTTTGGTCTTTAATAATATCATAACTATTTTGATGATAAAATTTTGTTTTTATTAAGTATGCGTCATTTTAATTTAAGTTTGTATGTTCCTTTTTAGCGAATCTTTGTGGGTACGTACACCCAAAGATGAAGGTCACAATTAAATTATTCGTGTTCTGGATCCAGAAGGAGCTAAGTTTTAATCTTTTTAATGCGTGGCAAGCATACCGACATATCTCATCCTGACATTTTGTCTACGCAGGGTAAATGATAATCTTGAGCAATCCGAAAATTTCCTCAATTTTTATCAAGTTCTAAACATCACGACGACGAGATATGAAATCAGTCTGGACATGCACCGAGGTTAATGTTACAAACGTGCTAGCAACATGCCGGGAAAAATCTTCCGGTGTTGTCGCACAGATCTTAATTATTCAGTCCAGAATTTATGACACTTACTTTTATGCACGTTCATTATCATTGTCAGTTAGAGAGAGAGAGAGAGAGAGAGAGAGAGAGGAGGGAGAGAGAGGCAGAGGCAAAAAGATAAAAATATTAAGAGGGTGTGTGGAAAATATTGTTTTGATCTAATATTCTAGCAGCAGAGAAAATCTAGACAGTTTAAACTAAAATGATATCAAGATGGCAACATTTATCAAGCTGACAGCAATTTAAAGACGCCAGAAACGTGATGGACAGTCCGAGCTATTTGTTTTAAAAGAATTATGAACAATTCCTTTTTTTAATCGGATTTAATTCAAGCAAGGTAGGAAAGCCACTAAAACACAAGAAGTCACTGTATGTGAAAGAATTAGAAAACAGAAACATTACTAAAAAGTGAGAACAATAAAAGAGTAACCAGAAAGACAGTAGATAACGACTGACATTGCATTTAAATCTTTGAAGATCAAAGTCAACTGGAAAACATGGAACCGAAAGTGAGTTCGACAAGCGAGAGAAGAAACAGTTAGCATAGAACTTACGGATACATCTAGCCAATTCAACTGTAAATTGATGAGACCTTATTGTCAATCTAGTACTGCGCTTAAATTCATAAAGTTTAGGTACCATAGTGAAGAGTCCACCCGAACAATTACCATGAAAGTATTTATTGAAAAGGCACAAAGAAGCAATTTCGCTGCGGTGGCAAAGTGAGTGAAGTTGAGACACCAGATCAGGACTAATAATATTGCTAATTCTTCTTTGGATTTTATAAAGAATCTCTAAATATATAGCAGGGACACCTGTCAATATGTGGTTGCAATATTTTAAGCATGGACAAATTGTAGACTTATAGATATGTATTTTACTAAAAAGAGGAAGGGTCGGATGGTTTGCTTGAGTTCTTAAAGACCGGAACAACAGATGAAGATTTCCAACTAGCAGGAATGCAAGAGGCAGCAAGGCATTTATTATACAGTTTAGAGAGAACTGAAGCCAGTTCGGGAGCATACGTCTTAAAGACTATTACAGTGGTACTACCAGGTCTATATGCTTTGTGAGGATCCATATTAGAGATAATATCAGAAACCGTGCATATATGCACTGGTAACATCCTAAATTTCCCGAAATCAGTTCTATAAAGGAAGGTAATCGTTTGGAACCTATTCTGCTTATTTTCTTTTTAGTCTGAGAATGGAAACAAACTACTTTATACTATCAAAAAGAATTAAACCATTTTGATAATCTAATCGAAAACATTTATTTATTAAGATATTTCTATTACACAGACGCCAGTAATTACGAGAGCCAAAGTTGTTAGATGCAAAACGGTGCCTCATTCTTTATGGCACATTGTTGGATTTTTGGAAACATTGTTTTCAAAAGGTTCAACTGAAAACCGATTTAAAAATCCGAATAATTGGAATAAAAAGCAAATGGAATACTTTGATCTATTGCGGGTGGAGATGGGTGAATATTACCCACTGTATTTATTCGCACACTGATAATCAATAAAGATAAATACAGTGCTGTTCGATAAAAGTGACTCACCTGATTTTTTTTTACTAAATGTTCTCTTCTCCGATGAAACGAAAGTCGAGCTAAATTCAAAGGATAAGCGATCTAAAATCCGAAGAAGAAGCTTTGAAAGCTCTTTGAATTTAGCAGTAAGTACTGTCAAGAATCCGTTCAGTACAACGTTCTGGGGATGCTTTTCTTTTCATGGAAATGGTTTCTTAAAACCTATTGAAAAGACCCTCAGGAGCGAGTAGTACAAGAGAATTTTAGAGTCTTGTCTGCTCCCTTCTGCCATTTTTATGCAGGATAATGCTCCCTGTCACAAATCAAAATTGATGCAGGAATACTTTGATAAGAAGCAAGTGAGTGTTATGACATGGCCGCCCCAATCTCCTGACCTCAACCCCATAGAAAACTTATGGGGCATTATAAAGTACAGTCTATCGAGAAAGCAGTTGAGCAACAAAGAGGATTTGATTGTGAATTTCATATCCGAATGAAATTCAATGCTTGGAGATGAGATTTGCCAGAACCTAATCAAGTCAATGCCAAAAAGGGTTGAAAAGTTTATTAAAAAAAAAAGGAGGACCCATAGATTATTAGATATTTCGAACTATATTACCTGTTATAAATAAATTAAACCTCTATTATTCTTTATTTAAAGCTGTTCGGTTATGTTTCTATTGATTACTAGTTGCAGGAAATAAGTGAGTCATTTTTTTTGCACACAGTTTTTCCCTAAATCTCATTTATATCCAAAATTATAATTATCAATAGAATACCTTAGGGTGAGCAAACTTTTTTACTAGGTGGTCGGGAAGGGGTCTTTATATTAGTAAGATTAAAAATTAGTTTGACTCCAAAAACAATAGGCGAAAAAATCTTTATGTAAAAAAAATCAGGTGAGTCACTTTTATCGAACAGCAATGTATATTAAAAAGCAAGAAAAAAAATGTCGGCATATAGCAGTAAGAGAATTAAAAGAAACTCATTCCAATCGAAATCAAATAAATACAGATATATTATCTGTTTATACTTTTGACTCTGTTCGTTTATTTTCAAAGTTACCGATAAATATTGTTATGAACATATGACCCTTTTCTACATGTCTTCCTTCATTTCTGAATGAATTAATAATAAACAAAATACACAAGGTTATGTTACGTCACAGTTGGTAAATACTCTACAGAATATACTTTTAATTGCTGTTGTTCCCAGATTCACCCTGACCCCGGGTTGTAGCACCCAAACTGGAGACAAAACATGAAAATATAAAAACACATTAGAAAAAATACCAGAAATACATGTTCATAGTAAAAGAATAAAAAAAATACGAGCAATACTTTTCTGGAAAAAAAAATACCAAACTTCACAAGAAAATAAAATTTCGGCATTAAATAACCCATAAAGTGTTGATATGCTGTTTAACAAGCAAACGAAACCAAACTTCTGAAGAATATATGCAGGAAATCATGTTCCTGTTTATTCTAAAACCAAACAAATTTCTGTAGGAAAATTAAAAGCAACACGCACAGGCAAAAATCAGAACTTCGAAATGTTTTCTTCTAAAAGTGAAATTGAATGGCGCATCCATTTTGTTTTAAATGACTGATACTATGGTGATTACTGTGTTCTGTATAGTATCACGTGAAGTGATCGAAATCCAATACTAAATATCAATTAATTTGCCTCTAAATTTACCAACAAACGTTTCTTTTCAAAAATAAACTTCAGCTTTTAAGACAGCAGTAACTGCACCTTTCATTCTGTTTGAATATAATCCTATGCCTTTTGTATTAAATAAATGCGACAGCAATATTTTATTGCTTTAACAAAACACTTGCTAATGAAAGCGAGAAGAAAGGACTTATAATCAATCGTAAGAAAACAGAATGTATATTTGTCAGCAAGATGCGAAGTATAAATTGAAGAAGTTAAAATCAAACAAGTACAGAAGTTTAAATATCTGAGAAGTGTTTTAAAAGAAGACGGACAATATGACCCTAAAACCCGAAGGCGCATTGGAATAGCAAACGATGCCTCCCAAATACTAAACAGTACTAAGGAACAGGAAAATGTCGTTAGAAACAAAGAAAGGAGTACTGAACTGTTAATTCTCATATATGGTATTGGATTCTAGACAATTCTAGACAATTTTTCTCATAGATAACTTTAGGCAACATAGATGTAGTTTTACGGAAGGATGCTGAGAATATCATGAACTTGTGGAGAGCCATGATTATCCATGTCCTGAATTGACACGGTATATTTTAAAAGTCATTTCACCCTATGCAAGTTGATAATGCCACTAAGCCGCAAATACTAAACATGAAAGCGAATGAGAAGACTTTAGGTGAAGGAACTAGAAACCCAATCCTAAACAGGAACCAAGAGGTAAACCTCTATCCCTGCTCAAATGACGGGGAAGGAGTGTGAACTAGGAGATAGGCAACCCTATCTACTCCTATGGACAGATTTATATAGAAAATGTGCTAATATGGACTGTATTTATACTTTTAGATGATAACCTTACATCGAATGGTGATGGAGTAGCATATACAAATAATTTAAAATATTGTTTCAAATTTTAGATAAAAACAACATTTCTTAATTATACTTTTAAGATTCCTAATTTAGAAAATTTGAATTATAATATGATTTTTTAAATACATGGACAAGATTTGTAATTGTGACAGATATAAGATTTCAGTAAATTTGCGTGCATTTTTTCTTCAATTGAAATGTACATATTTGTTTGTTCTTTATTTAAAATAAATGCTTTTGTAAAAAACAAAACAAAACAAAACAAAAAGTTTTACATACACAGAATGGCTAAATCCAGATCTCTGTAAAAATCTGTTTCGATTTGACACTTTATCGATATTATGAATAGGACCCCCCACTTCTAAAATGGTAGAAAATTCAATATTTTTTCGATCCTGGCAAATGTCACGGCCTCAGAAAGTTCTAACGAATGCTAATCTACAAAAATTATTTAAAAGAACTGTTTTCCCATTTGTTACGAGTAGACCAGATTTTATTTAGATAGTGCCTTAAACAGTAGTGCCGATGCCAATTTTTATTGGACAACATCAGTGGCGTGGAGAAGGGAGACATGCTGCATGGGCAACCGACGATCTCTCATAACAATCTGCCCAGGTCTGCGCCCGGGAGAGGACATCCTAGCGTCGCCTCAACGCGACGACAAAATACGGGAAGCAGCAGTGTACTGTTTGGAGGATTCCGAAGATCCTCCTGCACAGGGAACTGGCCACCGACAAGAGGGCATGAGGTCGACCACATCTTCGCTACAAGGACGTCTGAAAAAGGGACATACAGGGGATGGACATGAACATTGAGAAGTGGGAAGACGTAGCCAAGAATCACTCAGGCTGGGAACGCGATTTACACCCAGGCTTGGAGTGAAGAGAGAAGAAACGGTGGCTTGTCGTTGGAAAGAAGCGTACTCGAAGAAAACAACACGGCGACACAACAGAAGAACTTCTTTACATGCATCGATTGCAAACAAAACTGTCACTCTTGTGTGGGCCTGTATATAACAGAGGCTGCGTTGCCATTAGCAGATGAGGCATAACTCAATGGTCTCTCCACAGCAACGGATGCCACATGATGATGAAAACAGTAAGTCTACTTAGAATTTGTATAAAAACATTTGATTTCAGTAACTTGTTTAAAGGATGAAATATATTTATGCTTTAAAGAAATTTTACGTTCCAAGGGAATGTCATAAGTATGATTTATAATGAATTTTATTCATTAGTGTAGGTAGAGTGTTTACTGCACGGGGTAGCCCTTGAGTTTGTACCCGCTACACAAAAAATACAACATATTCCACAGTAACTCTCTCTCGCTCTTTCTCTCTCCCACTCTCTCTCTCTCTATATATATATAGACAAAGCTCTCATCAACGCACTAACACAAAGGAAGAGTGTTATGTTAAAGTCAATTGTCTGTAGATGGGAAGTGATAATTTTTGTGTTAGAAAACCATTATAATCGCGCTGATGTATCGTACTTTGTATACTGTACACCAGTCTTTGTTTACAATTGAAAGGCCCGCTACCGCCGCCAAGTGGTCACTTTGAGAACTAATACTACTCGTTTCATATATACATCGCTGACGATTTGTGAGTTTTTTCCTGCAGATATTTTTTTTTGCCTGCAGATTTTGTCTGTTGTATCCGAAGTCCGTTGATGGGGAGGGGGGGGTCCGTAGATGAGAGGTTTCTCTCTCTCTCTCTATAAATATATATATATATATATATATATATATATATATAGAGAGAGAGAGAGAGATTACTAAATAGTTAATCTTTCGGAGAGACTAGTAAACAAATGAAAACAAATGATGACTAGTAAACAAATGGAAACAAATGATGATTTTTGTTTACCATTAGAAATGATACAGAAATTGCTCAGCAATTTAGGCGGGAAATATTCTAGTAATATTAGAAATGTAATCATTAAAATAACTAGTGTGTAAAGATCACGGAATCATATTAAAACGATGCACAAAAAGAGGACAAAATATGAACAACAGAATTCAGGAAAAAGCCCCCAAAAATAAAATCTTAAGAATAAAATGTTGCGGACATAGCATGTAAACTGATTACGTGGTCTAAAAAGACAATTTTAACCAATCAATCTTGGTTTGAGTAAATTCAAAAAACTTCGAATATATATCCACCAAAAATGGATAAATTCGAGTGTAATACAACGAGATTCGGCCATGATTAGAACATACACGAAGTGAAGTAAGACGTAAATGATTTTATCTGAACCCAAAACGCTGCAATCAGTTTAGCTGTAAGGGCTTACGGCCATATCATGTCGAAACACCGGTTCTCTTACAATCATCGAAGTTAAGTAACGTCGAGAGTGGTCAGTACCCAAATGGATGACTGCTTAGGACTCCCGTGTACTGTAAGCTTGTATGTGCGAGTGGTGTAATGGATAAAAGCTCGGAATTGGAAATCGGATAGGTGAGTTTCAATTGAAGCCGGGTTCGTTATATTCATTTACTCGCAAATACCCTTGGGAAAGGCATGAATACACCTCTTCTCTCCCCAGCTATGAGTTAATTAGTAGCACTTATATCAGTAAATCATTACTGTCTTCAAAAAATGTTTACAAACTAAAAATATTTTCTGGTTTTAAATAACCTGCAAAAGGTTGATAAGCTGTGAAAATAAAAAATAATCTAAAAGCAAGATCTTCAAAGCAGCTACTCACCAACTGATGGGAAATATAATAAATGAAAACTTTTAGGATCAAGTTAGGAGTTTCCAGTTTCTGTCTTTTATAAGCAGAGTCCCTGTTAGATTTGAGAGTGGATTTCGAAATAAACGTCGGCTGGCAGGTCATAGTTGGAGATGAGGACGGCCAAGATAGAGCCAGAGGCAGAAAGCCGAACATCGTGTAGAGATGGTAGGTGAGAGAGTAGGTTAGATTCAGCAGTCAGTAGCCGGAGGGAAACAATTAAAGCAGGAAATATATAGAGTCGGACTGAAGGTATGATCTGGTACGTTAGTCTGTCGTGACAAAAGTAGCAAGTGTCACATGCTTATCCCGAGGCCGTGTCAGGTGAATCGCTGAATCAATAACCAATAATATGGAAAATGATTAGTGCTTTCATTTCTCGTTGTGGCGTTAATTAATCTCCCCTCCTCTTGTGAACGTACGCCTGGCTTTTACTCATATTTTGTGCTCACCGACGCAAACGAGAAAGGAAACACAATGTAGGATGATATGTCTAGTCGGTGAAAGACTAGGACAGGATCCCACTGTATGTTTACACGTGAATTTACAATAGGCCATGGTCAGTTAACTCGAAAATGCTAGCTCCTCTGCATAAAACAATGCTAATTGGTACCCTTATTTTAAAGCAGTCAAGGGAAAATTGCGGTCCGTGAGCCACATGCGATCGGTTTGGTCTTTCTCAATGGCACGCTTAATTTCGTAAGGAAAATAACGTTTCTTAAAATGTTACTTTATTTCGTTCTCACTTGTTCACTTACACACTCTCTCATACATAGCCACATATATAAACGATGATTGAGTAAAATGTTTCTTGAATTTTGTAAAATTTCGCGGAAAGTAACGTTCTCAGCTTTTTAAACCATTGACGATTTTCACTAAGGAAGATCGTACGTGTAAACACCGTTTACTTTTGAAACAGAAAACGTTAATAATAATTTTTTCTATAAAGAAATGTTTTCATTTTCAAATGGATAAATTAGAAATAAATCTTACGCAGTGACATGTTATAATCACACTGCCATTAGTGATAATTTTATACTGTTGTGAGGGTGAATATTTTCCTACAAGTTTGGACTCGGTCGTTGGACGAAAGACATAAAGAATACTCCTACATCAAGAGGATTAGCAGGAGGAACAGCAGCAGCAGTAGCTTTTCCTGAAACAGTTAATCATTCACGGCTAAACATTCTCTTCTCTAGTTTCCGTTCTACATTATGTTTCCCTGTACCAAAAGGTAATAAATTTGTTAAACCAATTCCGTTTTTTTACTGTTGTTCTTTATGAGTTAGTTACAACATATATTAAGACTTCGATTTTTAATTACAAAAAAATCTTTTCTAAAAAATAAAACCTTCCTATCATTTCGAAGGTATATGCTTACGTATATCGTCTTCTGTAGTGAAAGTAACTGAAGTAACTACTACGAAATATTAATTTTTTAACTCATTTTAGTAGCGCTGCATGCCTTGTGACGAGCCATAGATCATGCGGCCAACTGCTCGAAAAAGGTAGCAAATGCCAGTTCTAATGATCAACGGAATTTTTTACTTGTTGTGGAAACAAATGAACATACATGACTGTTTCTTTAAGTCAATAAATACTCTTGCACTTAACTTTTCTTCTATAAATTGGGTTATAACTTTTACAAAATAAGTCTTTTAATATTCAAAGATACGCCCACAATGGTAGACAGAGCTTGTTAGACTTGGTTGGCAGTCTGTCTTGGAGAAAGATTTCTTTGATTTTAAAACCGGAGTAGATGGGGTTCCGTATTCACTTTGATGACAACACTTTAAGTGCCCAACTGTCCTCATCCTTGTGACTAGGGTGAGTCAGCTGCTACTTGGTAGCCAGCTTCCCAGTAATTGTCGGAAGAGGATTCAGGACCCGCCGACTTCATTTTTTTCCTAGTGACAATCATGGACAAATGGATGTGCAGGAAGGATGTGCAGGTAGTATAATGGATAGTGGCTAGGAATGAGAAATCAGAGAGCAGAGTTCGAATTCCAGTCGAGTTCATTACATTCACTGACTCGCAAATACTCTTGGGAAAGGTATGATTCCATCTCTTTCCCACAGTTATCGGTTAAATAGCATGGCAAGATGGACTCTCTAGCCGTGGTTGGCAACCAGTATAGAAGAACAATTCAAAAACTTAACGATCCTCAGCAGTAAGAATAAGAAGAAGCAAAGTGCACACACATGCAAACATGAAATCACCTTACATACACACTTTCATATACAAAAATTTGTTATAAAAATGTAAATAAATTGCAGTTTTAAATTAACCATAGTTACTAGAAGTTTTATTTATAATACAAATTGTGACCCTGACAGACAGGGTCGGATTTAAGCCTAAAGAGGCCCCTGGGCTAATAGAATTTGAGTGACCCCTTTTATTATGTATGTTCGTCATTCCCGTATCTAAAAAAAAAAAAAAAAAAAGATATTTTTTTAGATTATACTTTTTTTTGGTGTAAAATGAAACATTTCAACTAAAAATTTTAATAATCTTGGAACTGATCCAATTTATTTCATTTTAGCAACTTCATGACATTTTTATTCAAACTTTACATCTTAAATAAATGTATCTCGAATGAAGGGACTGTATTACACCGTAATGCTAGTTTTCAAATTCAATAGCAAGGCTTCCTAAAAACAAAACAAAACAAAAACAAAACAAAACAAAAACAAAACAAAACAAAAACAAAACATAATGATGATGGAGCAGGAAAATTCTGATTTTCTACAGCCTTGTAATCCTAGATCACCACAGCTGAAAAAAATATGAATTATAATTGTTTAAGTACTTCCAGTGATTTTCTAAAGAAAAAAATAGCATACCATGAATGAAAAAATGCCCCAAACTTAATAAAAACAAAGTTTTATCGTCAAAATCTTTATGTTATCAAGAGAACTACCAACGGATTCTTTGATTATTAAATTATATTTTTGATCCTTTTTTAGAACCTTCGAAATTTTGGTTAAAAATCTTGCTTTCCATGAGTCCACGGTGGAACCAAAGATTACTATAGGAAATTTTAGCGTCTTTTTTTTGCGGTGAAAAACACATTGATTTGGAAATTCTTGCAAAATTCAAATAATTGTCGGATTTTAATGAAACTTTCAGGACGTATTTATAAATAAATGAAATTATTTTAGAAATGTTTTTCTTTTTAGAAAATTTTGAGAAAATTTTTTTTTTACACCAGTTAAGCCCCCCCCCTAAAAAAAACACACACACACTTATTTACTTTTAAGAAATTTCAAGAAATTAAATTTTGTGCCAATTTATGTTTATATTAGTTAAAAGCAGAACTCCTTTGAGAATTTAAATCATCATTTTTTTTGTAAAAGTAAAATAGTTAACGAATATTTGTTCTGAATCGTAAAATAAAAAAAAAATGCAATAAAACTAAAACATTATTAAATAATTTAATTGATTTTATGAATAAGATATATTATACACACTGTTGTCCTAAGAAATTTTTTTCGATGAATAATGAATTTTTACAAGAACTTTTTCATTTTTTAAAAATTTTAATTATAATTATTTATAAAGTTTTAAATCTTTTAAAAATTATGTATTAATTTGTGACTTTTAGTTGATATTGTTAAGTAAAAACTATATTTACTAATCATAAATCGAAAAGCTTAGTACAATTCATCGAACACTAATATTTAAAAAAAAATTATAAATTTTTCTATGCCAATTTTTGTAAAAACGGATGTTCATACACGACGTTATCAGAAAAAAAGAGCGATAACTATAGTAAATTTAGAACCAAGGTATCTAAAATTTAATAAAACATTAGATTACGAAAATTAGATTTTTTCCTAAATTTTAAAGAATACTGAGTACTTAAAAATTATATAAAAAGGGCGCTCACTTTTATATTCTACAATTACTTCTTTTTAAACTTTCATGTCAACACCGCCGTGATAAAAAAATGCATTTCTGCGATATTTTAAACTTAAAGTAATATTTGTTCAAATCAGACTAATTAAACTTTAAATCAGCTAATATTCCTCAAATAAAGTTTCAGAAATGTATATTTTAAAAAATGTCACTAAAATTAACAATTTCAGCAACTTCAAAATGAAAACTTGTTCCAGTCAATTTAAATTAGCTTTAAAATCCAGCACAGTATTTTGCTTATTGGAAATATTAGATTTAATCTCTTAGCTTGAAATTAAAATATAAGCTTCAAGAAAGATTTTTCATTTTTATAAATTCATTTAGGTATCGCGAATCTGTAGAGGTGCTTATATTTGTTGTTAAAATTGTCAACTTCAAATAGACAAGCTGGTAATTATAAATCATAATAACCGATTTTTGGATCGTATCAGTTTGTAATGAAAAATAATGACTTTTATTACAAAGGAGCCACATTGAATCTGAAAATAAACAACTCTCTTCAGTTCTTATATCTTTAATTATTTTTTTAGTTTTATCAGGGATCAAAGACTAGAGGGCCCTTAGGGGCTCCTGGGTTGCAGCCCGTACTAACCCATATACAAATCCGGCACTGCTGACATTTTTTTAAATTTTTAATCCTCTTTTGTTTGAATTCGTGGATACAAAACCCGCGGATACGAAACGCGCGGATATGAAGAACCGACTGTATATCTAATCTTTCAGTGGGCGAACTAAAACACATTGCAGCTGTCAAAAGAAACATCTGTTTGTCTTGTGTCTCTACTTATTTTCTTATGTAATTCAGCGTCATTTAAATAGTTTAGTTTTGGGCACGCGTGGAAAAAATTTCTTACATTTTCATCTGGAGTGAAAAATGTATCGAATGTTTTAAAACGTCTAACATAATCAGTGAATTTGTTCAGATTTTGTTAACGATACACGAACAGAAATCCTAGTTGTTGAATGTTAAAAAGTCAAAATTTTCAGTCTTTGACTGTAGAAAAAAAATCGATGTTAAATTACATAATAGTTTATTAAAATTAACGTACAGTGGTAATAAAATAAACACATCTCATCTCCCCTCTCGCATTACAATAAATAATAAACATAAGGTTTTTCAGCTAAAAAACTGAAGTAACCTAATAAAGCTTCATAAACTTACGTGATATCTGTCTTCCTTTACGGCAGCGAATGTGGGACGGTCTCCTCAAAGATGAAGAAGAGACTTGAGGCAATGGAGGTATGGTTCTACAGAAGAATGCTAAAGATATCATGTACCGAGTGTGTGAGGAACGACGAGGTTTTGGAGAAGATGCAAACAAGGAGGAAGCTTATAATTAACATCAGGAAATGTATTTGAAATTTCTGGGACATGTAATGAGAAAGGAGGGCTTGGAGAATCTGATACTCACAGGTCGAATAGAGGGAAAGAGAGACAAAAGAAAGCAACGCATGACATACCTAGCGGGCTTGAGCAAGTGGATGACAGAACATGACCTGAGGGAAGTATCAAAGAGACAAAACTTATTGAGAGCTACAAGGGATAGGGGAAAGTGGAGAGCCATGATCGCCTAAGTTCTGAAAGGACACGACACATAAAAAGAAAATGAATTTTCTTGGTGTTGTTACTATCACGTACCCTTTTTTTTATTTATAATTGTTTTCTCAATGCTTATTTTTTGAGAGCAGCGAAATTTATGCTGATAATGTGCAATGTGTCTGAAATTGTTTCACTTCTTCTGTGATACTGTTTCTCGTTGCCGCGTTAAAACGGAAGAAAGATTTGTTAAAACATAAAAAAGTGTTATGTGCTGAGAGACACTGAAACGAGAAGGGTTAATACCAAATATCCGTGGGAGAATTTAGGATTTAATTCACACATAAACGACTTGAATTGTATGTCGAGCAGTTTGAACAATAGAAAAGACTTAGGGGGCAATGTTGATTGACGCACAGCTGCAAATGCAATCTGTAAAGCGAAAATTTCATTTTTCGTAAACAACGAATCTGGAGTTGATTCTCCTGGTCGAAAGTTGAGTTGAAATACCAGGAAGAGGGTGGTTAAGCCACCCACGCTCACTGAGGAGATTTAGTGAGAGGTAATAATATGAGAGAAGGTAGAGAGAAGGGATTTCCCCAAATTATGACGTAAGCCGGAGGGGATTCACCGAAATGCTCCTACCTCACCATACCCCCATGCCAGTTCGGGTGAATGTCCATAAATACGAACGTGCGAAACGAATTCAGCAGACGAGTCGCAGAAGAGAGAAGAGACGGAGACAAGACCAGAGACAGGAGAGAAGCCCACGTGATTATCTGCCGATGAAAGCCTCCAACTTCAACCTTGTGCCAAACTTTATTAAAACAGCAAACCAGATCGTCAACAACGATAGTATCATTTCCGATTTAGATGCGGTTCGGGCTAATATTTAATTGTATGAGAACTCTGATATAAGCCAATTATTGTACGGAGGACTGATATAAAAACAGTATTTATTTTGTACAGTTTATTCGAGTGTTATTTTTTTCACGGTACGTCATTGCCCTGCTTGAACCAGCCCAACACGAAGATACCTGTGACAATTCGATCTTGGCTGTCTTGTGATGAAACTTAAATCACAACGTGGAATAAGGTTGGCTCTGGATTGAAACGGTCATTTCAGCGACCAGCCGCAATGTTGGAAGTCTTGGACGACCGAGGAGGTGTTGCATGATTACACTTCAATGAACAATTTTAGTACTCCTTTTTTATCGATTTCACCGAACGGGAAGAGAAAAGACTAACCAGACGGACAGTAGATAACAATTACATTGCATTTAATTTTTTTCAGATTAAAGTTAGCTGGAAAGCATGGAGACGAGCGAAGAATATACGGCTACATCTATTCAGTTCAACTGTAAATTGATGAGATTTCGACGCCAATATAGTACTGCGCTAAAATTCAAACAGTCTAGTTACCATAGCGAAAAATGTTTTAATATTTCTACATCTTGTTATTGTTATCAAGTCACTACAGTCGAATAATAATAATATTAATATAAACAAGATGAAACGGAAATATTAAAAAAGTAGCTTCCGGTGCTACTTAAATCTGCATCCTATATCCTGTGAGTATATCTGATATGCACGTCACTTTTATCGATTTGGCTATACAGACTTAACGACTAAGCACAACCTAATCCACATTCATATCTCGACTTCGTTGCCAAATCGATAATGGCGATATCCATGTCAGACCTTAGATTACCCTTTATCCATTAGTGTACAAACAAGAAACAAGAAAGAGATACTGTTAGGATAAGTCCATTTTTTTCATGGTCAAATTCTTCGAATTCTTATGTAGTAGCTCATATAGAATACATACGTAGAAAATGATATATTTTAACTCTTTACTATGATTAAGAGATGGATCTTTTCTGTTAATGTCTACCGGCTTAGAAATCAAAAGCCGATAAAGAAAATGGTATCTTTTCTGTTAATTCACCCCAAATAATGCAAAGTTACTTATCGTAAATATTAATTCACCCCAAGAAATTATAAATTTTAAATTAAAGTTGTTTATTTTTTATTAAATTTTTGGCACTCCTTTAAAATTAAAAAATTTTAAATCCAAATTTATTTAGCATGCCTCGCAACAGCTCCAACCTCCAGAATGAAAAATTACCAAAAATCAGGGTTATTCATATTTCGTAAGGTACTTAAAAGGAATTTCTGCAATTTTCAACCCCCCAAAAAAACAAAAAAAAAACAAAAAAAAACTATACTAATTAAACCGTGTAACTAACTAACATTGTTTTGTCTCCAAGGTTAAAATAAGGTTAGTTAGGAAAAAAATAACAAAAGGCAGCAGTAATACAAGTTTATTCACTTGTTATCATCTTGTATATTCTTAATTCTTACGTTTTGTTAAATATGTTCAATGAATATTCTATGTGATTTGTGCTCATGTTTTATTTACATCTCATTTTCTATGTTTTCCTTGTCGGGAATATTCGCCTGCATGTTGAGTCTAACCCAACCCAACAAAGATTTCCGGTCATTATTGAATTGTCAGAAATCTACAATTCATGCAGATTTATTTAGGAATTGTTAAATAGTTCTTTCTTGTTTTGTTATTGGACGCGTGTATGAGGCCAAGAACAGCACATCCAAAATTATAAAATTGGTGGGGCAAGAATGCCCTGAACAAAAGATGCATACTGATCTTCTTCTATGTGCTGTGTCTCTTCAGGGCGTGAACAATCATGACCCTCCATAACTTTCTGCCCCTTGTAACTCTTAGCGATGTTTGTCTTTTTGCTATCTCTCCTAATCCCTATTCTGCCAACCCTTTACACAAGTTCGTTAGGTAGGTTATTCGTTCCTTTTCTTTGTCTCTCTTGCCTTCAACATGTCCTGTGAGCGTCAAATTTTCCATACCCTCTTTCCTCATTATGTACCTTAGAAATTTCAATGTCTCTTTTTGATGCTATGTATAAGTCTCTTTTGTTTGCATTTCGCAAGAAATCATAGCAATTCATAGATTGTAAGTAAAAGAGGAGACTGTGGAGAGGCATGACCTCTTTTGCCTTGAAGGGACTTAGCATTACAAACCTAAACAAAAAAAAAAAAGCTGAAAGTCGTATAATCTGTGCTGGATCAATTTAATACGAGGAATTTACGATTATATATTGTGAAGACGTTTATCATGGTGGGGAGAGGGATAAGATCGCTTGTAATATTCACATGCCCAATTCTCAGCATCTGCATGCATTCACATCTGTATCTGTAATGTGAAAACAACAATTTACAGAACACAGATATCACTGCTGAAGTGACATTGCCAAAGGCTTACAGCTTGCGAGTAAAAATTAAACAAATTGAATTTTTTATTGAGTTTTCTCATTTCCCGTGCTCGTCACTGTACCATCTGTGGTTTGTTTGATTTTTATCAGCCTTCTCCTGGCATATTTCTATATCCATTTTATTTGTTCAGATTCAGTTCTACATTTCCTGACTCTTGGATTAAAAAAAAAAAAAAAAAAAAAAGAAAGAATGCTGAGCGCTCTTAGCAGAGGAAGTAGATGACAATTGTATAATGACAAGTGTATGTTTGTACGATGTATAATAACAAAAGTGAAGATAATAAGAAAAAGCGGAAAATATATTAATGACGTGTTTCGCCGAGAGCGTCTACTTTCATTGGTTTCCTCCGGTTAGTATGAAAAAAGAAAAGACAAAACTGTATGTCAGGAAAAACGCACTGGGATCTCTGAGAATAAGTGGCAAACATAACACCAGACGCCTTTGATATAGATTAAAAAAAAAACAAAAACAAAACAAAACAAACACGCTGGTCTCTTGAGTCTGGACATTGGATGTGATAAGGTAATCTAATTTAATTTGATTTATGGTCACCACTTATCTTCAGAGACCCCAAGGCATTTTTCCTCACAGCTTCACATCATGACAGGTAGCACGTGTGAAAGCTACTTAATATAAAAGGGGTGGAGGGAAGAAAAAAGTAAAAACGAAAAGCACTCGAGAAAAAAGGAAGAGCGAGACAAAAAAGGGAGGGAGAAGGAAAGAAAAAAAAAAAACAAACCCAAAAAACTAAAAAACGAAGAGCCTTTCTCTTCCTTGTCTTGTTTTTAGTTATCACCTTACGAACAAAAAACACTTATATGGCATTTGCATTATTATTATTATTATTGTTGTTGTTGTTGTTGTTAAAATATGCATGTCTTGAATACACCTATAAATTATTGTTTAAACTTCAGGAATATTGTTTCTTGAAAGAACGTTTTAAAAGAAATTCGTCGTGCGTAAAAAGTGTCTCCTATAATAAATAAATTCTAGCGAAATGCACAAATCAATGGCAACGAGAAAAGCCGGCTCATTACCTTCAGATTCAAAATAACTAATGTGGGAAGAGAACGAATCAATTTCTAAGTCATCTGTTACCAATCGTTTGCAAAATAATTATCTGTCTAACGTTTTATTTTAGTGATGTGGTGAATGATTCAATGAGGTAGTTGTCATCAATACATTGTACCAATTCATATAGTTAATGACTTCCGTAAAACAAAAGCACCACGAACAATAGCAGTTTGAGATAAAAAAATATATTCTAAGGAATCGGAATTTATACGATTTATAAATCACTCTTGTTATCAGTTTTACGGTATTAATGTTTTTTCATGGTTCAATGATTTCATTTTGCGCAGCCATTGAATGCTAGACAATTTACTCACAGACAACAAGAATACCATGGACGGACGTGTGAGTAACGAAAAAGTTTTAAAGTAAATGGAAACAAAAAAACACTCTTGCTGTAAATTTCCGATTTATCAACTTTTTTCAAATAAGCAGCCCTTTTCCACAAATAATTTAAAATAAGTTCTCCTACTGAATAAGCGCCCGGAGAGACTAAACGAATAGATTTGATAAAACGAAAGCCGACGCTTATTTGGATCGAGGTCTTTAAAGACAAGAAGTTAATTTAATCTAAATATGTATTCTTTAATTTTTTTAAATACGCGCTAAATTTGAGCATTTACGGTAGGCTTAGAATCAGAATTTCTGGGACACATAATGAGGAAAGAAGGCTTAGAGAATTTGGCGTCTACAGAACATATTGAAGGGAAGAGGGGTAGAGGAAAACAGCGAGTATGTAAGCTTGTGCAAATGTAGGGCAAAACATGGGGTGGGGGATAGTAAAAAAGGACAAATATTGCTAAGGGCAACAAAGGATAAGTTGTGGAGAGCTATAATTACCCACCCCCTGAAGAGACACAGCACGTAAAAGATGATGAAGAATGTACGGTTTACTGCTTTAGGTTCATTTTCACACAAATGTTCTTGGGAAAAGTGTGTGTCCATTTCTTCTACCCAACCTCAGCTATGGATTAAATGAAGGGACATGGCACATAAAAAAGAAGAATCCCTTAAAAATGGACAATGGGAGGAAGCTTAAATTTTTAATTAAAAGTGATTGCGATATATAAATTGGTAATGGGTTTAAGTTACTTAGTAACTTAGCTCAGCTTTGATACAAACCTGTAATTTTTAAGCAACTAGAAATGATTGAAAGTCGTATTTGCTTTCAAGATCGACTTGTTCACCATTGGCCTACAATACCTCACCTATATATATACATATATGTAAATTTCTAAAGAAGTGATGGGTTTTTATTTTTGAAGATCACACTTAGAAAGCGGGAAGCTGGAAGAAAATTTCACAATCGAGACATACGAGAAAAGAAACTGCTAGCATAGAACTTGCGGTTGCATCCAACCATTTCACCTATAAAATGATGTGACTTGCCGTCAATCTAGTACTGCGCTTAAATTTGTAAGTTCAAACTACCAAAGAGGGAAGTAATATTTATTTTGAAAATACAAAAATGTGGCACAAGGCCAAAACGGGGATGAGGGAAAGCTGGTCATCAATCTTTCTTATCTTAAATTTAGCTAGTCACAATTACTGACCGAAACATACCATAGTATTCATCACACCAAAACAACACATACCGTTCTTATTGCAGCCACCATAATACCTCAAAGTCTCTATGAAGTCCTAACTAGTTTACATATGTACAATTTGTCTGTGCGTGTGAGGTGATATAAATAACAACTTTTAAAAATGAAACCCCAATGAATATTTATAATGATTACAATTATATAAACTAAACTAAATAGTGTTAGTAATACCCCAGTAATCCTTAATTGTAGCAGAAACACCAGTTAACTGAACGAAATTGATGAGGGACTTAAATAATTAAAAAGAGGAAAGCTCATCAAACATTTCCAACGAAATATTTATAAAAAAATCAGAGGGGAAATACATTACGGTGGTGGAAAATGCCGAAATGCCATGTCAGGACCAATGACATTGCAGATTCTTCTCTGGATTTCATCAAGGATTTCTAAATATATAGCAGGAAAACCAGACAAGATGTAGCTGCAATATTCAAAGCGTAGACCTATAATTATGCAAGATAGATTCGGTTGAGATATTGTATATAATGTAAATAAAATGCTAATTGTTATCCAAATAGAAATCGTTTTTAAATATTCACTCGGGCAAGATTTTGCAGAAGGTATCTATAGACATAAAATCCGGCACTAGTGCTTTTGAACGCACAAAACATATTACTCAATGATTTTAGCTTTCTTTACTCATTTCTGATGAAAGCCCGCTAAAAGATATAAATAACTTCCCATAATACCCATGTTTACGCCTATCAGTTATGTTCAAATGGGAGGTAAGGTTGATGGTAACTTTTTTTTTGTAAAACCTGTGTTGGACTTTGTTCATTGTGTTACCTTGGGTCACACCCATAATCTCAAAAAATTTGTGATATACTATTTTTGTTTATTTTACTTTGTTACTTCAATAATCATGAAGCATTAACAATTCTTTTCAATGTTTAAGTAAGATATTCAAAGAGATGTAGATTTTATATTTGATTTCAAAAAGATTCATAAATGTTCAATATGCGTACCACCTGTGACTCGACAGTTGACAGACATCAAGTCCTGCCAAACACGCTGTAGCATGGCTTGTCTAACATTCTCCAGCGTCTCAGTAATTCTTTGCTCAAGTTCCTCTAGGCTTGTAGGAAGAGGGGAAATATAGACGTGTCCTTTCCCATAGCCCCGTAGAGAAAAATCACAAAGTGTCAAGTCAGGTGAACATAGTGGCTATTTCAACAACGCATTGTCATTATCACTGACACGCCCGATTCATCTTCCATTTGGTAGATTCTCATTGAGATAAGTCCTCACAGTCAACTTAGTTTTTACACATTTTGTTAAAATTTGAGATCATTTGAGCGAGAATTGACTATGTTATTAGACTACAAAACGATGTCAATTTGGGGAGGGCACTCTGTATTTATGAATCTTCACACGAGGATATAATGTGACACAAGGCCATTTTTATTGTTGGATCTTATGCATACTTATAAGCAGATAATACAGATTTATTTTAGGGCAATAATTATTTAGCACATGGCTTCGAGTATCAGGTAATAATCTTGAACTTCTTTTAGTGCAATAGGTGGTAAGTACTACGTGGGAGATGGAGTTAGTTTTTACACGTTTTCTTAAAATTTGAGGTCATTTGAGCGAGAATTGGCTATGTTACTAGACTACAAAATAGTGTCAACTTTTTTGGGACACCCTCTATATTCAGCTTGTTTTCTCCAGAAGCAAAACGAGCCTGTTTGAAAAAAAAAAGTGTGTCTTGACAGCATGAATGAGAGAGAACCTAATAGACATTCATATATGAGTCACGGGTAAATCTTTGAGTTAAGCACACCTAACACACTTAATTTGTTACTGACCGGTGACATAATTCTATGCAGTACCTACCAGAATTTAATATCGGCAGACGTAATCTTAACGGCATAAAATATGAGATGACACTGTGTAGATGGCAGATTCTGAAGCAACGCAGAGACAACGTAGGAAAGGAAAACAAGAAAAACTAATTAACTATTAATAGTAAGAAGACTAGATGCATGGTTGTCAGCAAAAGAATCAGCCGAAAGTGTGAGCTATGTATTAATATATGCATAAGTAACAGACTTTATCTATGTATTGGAGATGTCAAAATGAAGCAGACAGACATTCAATTTCTGGTCATTTGGTCAGATTTAAGATCGGGACGAACAGAGAGAATAGCTTCGCTTAAGTCTGTTAAAGTAAGTTGGATTTTATATGACGCCATATCGAAGAAATTTCCCCTTCACCCATTCCTGAAGAATAGTTGCATTGTTTTCATTGTAACTAATAGTTGCATTGTTTTCACTGCCTTTCTGAACATCTACGAATTGTTCGATTCATTGTCAGAGTAAGAAAACTTGGCTATAAAACTTTTTTTTCTCTCAAATAAACTTTTCAATCAATCCAGAAAGAAAAAATAAATCTCGTGAGATATCCGCTTTCAAGGGTTAAAGACACTAAGTGATTAACTAGCAAAAATCGACAAAAAGGAAAAAAAAACTCTCAATGGGGAATTGTTTAATGGCTGACATGTTTGTGTATTTCTTACCAGTGATAAGATTTTATATGTGTTTTTTTAAGACAAACAAGCTCTCCTACCTAAAAGACTGCTGCAACACAATCTTCTTTCCTTCATTTTGGCTTTGTATCAGACGAAGCTGAGTAAATATCTATATTCATAGTAGCAAACCACCCACATTCCCTCCGTATTCCATCGATGAGAAGTAAGTTCCACTTGAACAGGTTACTCCCGCAAACCGCTACTCTGTGGAAACAACTCCCAAGAGGATGTTTCCCTGAGCACTACAATCTTAACCTGTTCAAAGTTAGGGTTAGCCGTTATCTTTTACTCTTATCCGTACAAATTAGCTCCTAACATAAACTTCAACCTCGTGTGCCTCCACCCCCGACCTTGTAAAAAGCAAACCTAACTGTAAAAAAAAAGAAAAAAAAAAAAAGAAAAAGAAGATTGGTGCATACGAATGTTCTCCTAGTCTGTTACAAAACAGAAAAACTGCTTTGTAAAGAGATAATTATTCTCAACAAGTGTGAGAAAAATGTTTACTGTGCAGTAAAGAGGCCGAACGCTTTCATAAACTTTCTGTTTTTTTTCTTTTCCGCTTTCTTATCTCATTAGTGTTCGGAATGGACAGCTTACGTCTTGTACGTGATACATCACATATAATATTAATCCAGATCGAAGCTGCTTCACAAATCCAGGGACGGACAATATTTGATAGTGTCCGCTCGTGACGAGTCGTCAGTCTGTACTGATTTGTTTTCTGATGGCAGACAACTCCTTTCACGATAAAAACGAACCCGAGCCCAGGGATCAAAATAACTGACCGGAGTAAATGTCAAGTGTTAGTCAATGAAAACGTTGCATCTTTCGCTTGGTAGAAGAACATTACTAATTTGGATGAAACGTACTGTCACCGGTCAATACAAACAGTTTATTTAACTTCTGATATCATTGGTAGTATATATTATCTAATACGGCAACATTTTTCATCCACTCTCTCTCTCTCTCTCACTCTATCTCTCTCTCTCTCTCTCTCTCCCTCTTCCTTTCACACACACTATCTATCTTGGGAAGAACAACACGAACACAAGAGTAGAAATAACGAAGGTATATTACACGAAATAATACTACACGATGTGCAAGGTGTTAGTATGACTGTCAGTCTGGTTTGGAGTGAACTACTATCGGCTCGACTCGATTCGGTATCTAGCCACCCCCACGAGGGTTGCATGTGGGACAAGGCCGAGTTTAACGTGGGTTTCTCTAGACCGTAGGCTCGACCAAAAAATGCCCGTAGAACCCGTATAAACGGGATTGGGTTGGTCAACCTCCCAGAACGAGACTCTGCCCTTCGGCGGAGCCTCGTCAATGTGCCTCTCTGCTCAGAGGCAGAGAGTTCGGCCGTCAAGCCGAGAAGCTCGGCTTGATTCGACCCTTTCTCTTGAGAGGCGTAGTATACATAGTGTTAGGAAGAGTTCATTCTGTAGTTATAGGTAAGAACCCATGACAGTATAATAGACACTATGGACAATTTTTACTGCTTTACTCACACCTGTAGAATTAGATTTCTACATTCTGTTTTAAACCTGTTAAAATAGTATCACAAATAAGTATTCTTAGTTTGTGCTGAACCCATTAAAATCGGCTCCAGAGTTTAGTACGAAACAACCTGTTGACCTGTTCATAGTACAACACGCCCAAAAATATAATCATGTTCTCGAGCTCCCATAATCAGTGAGTTCTTAAAATAATTAACTCGTCACACGAATTTATGAAATCCAACTTCCTCGCTAAAAGTTAATTTTTATTGACATCAACCCGGTTTGTGGAATTCAATTTCTTTTCAACATCAACTCATTTAGTGACGAATTCAAACAAGACAAGATTCATAAACCAACTCACTCAATCTCTTAAAACCATAAAGGAAATCGTAACTATATCAGTCGAAGGGAGACAACTCTACAGTAAGTCAAGCAATCTATTTCATTCAATTTCACCATCAACATAAATTTACCAGATCTATAGCATAACACCTTTTATATTACCCTTGATCACACAACCAAGAACACTAAAGTGTTTTAAGCAATTTTATTATACCATGTATATTTGTTATATAAAAATATTTTCTGGTAAAAAAAATATCTGCCTATTTGATTATTTCTCTTGTTGTTGTTTTTGTTGAATTTGATTTAGCAAAAATAGTAGAGGGTCAGTTTAATTTGTATTTGTCACCGATACAGATTGGCTAACCCACTACACACCAAACGGAAAAAATGAAAGAATATTAGAAAAACAAAAAAAAAAAACTCATTAAATGTTCCTTGTCTGTCATATTCAACGAAATATGTTTGAAAGAAAGCTTGCTTCCTAAATACACACACACACACACACATACATATATATATATATATATATATATATATATATATATATATATATATATATATATATATGTTTTAAAAATGACGGTGCGCATTCTTTTAAAAGAAACATTTTTAGTTTAACACTTCTTCAGAAAGATTCGTTGGAACAAATATAATCAAAACGCTGAAACTAAAAAGGTGAAGTGGGAGGGCAAATTAGGAGCCACCTCTCAATCTCTGTTGAATTCATTTCCGGTTCCCTGATTTCCTTCCAAATACGATCTTCAAGAATTTAAATGCAATGTCAATTGTTATCTTCTGTCTTAACTCTTGTTCTTTTATTGTACTCTCTGTTTCTTTTATTGCTTTGCTTGGAGTGATATGATTAATACACACACACACACAAATATATATATATATATATATATATATATATATATATATATATATATATATAACCTGAGAAGGGTCATTTCTGCACTATTTATGTGTATTCGGCATTTTCAGAAAGTCTTGTTGGATCTGCACATGCATTCACGACTATAATCAAATATGAGCGATTAGGTCTGTGTGATTGGTGAGTTGAAGATCGTTTTGATATAGAGTAAAGAACAATTGCTGTATTTTCGAGCAAATAAATCTCAAGTAATGGACAAAGGTGAAAGCGTTGGACAATTTCGTTGGTGGAAGACAATGAAAATCAAGAAGAAGAAAAAATCAAAAAGACAGTGAATAAATTAAGAAGGGGAAAATAACAAGAACAAAAGAATCTTAAATGCAAATGTAACAGTAAAAAGCAGAGAAGACATAATCCAGGGATTGAGAATCAGAATAAAATACATTCAGAGATAAGGAAAGAAGACAGTAAATCAATATAGAAGGAAGAAAAAGAATTTGAAGAAAGGCATATATATATATATATATATATATATATATATATATATATGTGTGTGTGTGTGTATGATGGACTCTCCCGTTGTTTTCGATGTATGAGTGTCTTTCAGTTCAGTTTTTAATCCTGTACTTGTCCCCGTCGCCTTAACTCTCTCGCCAGTGGCCTTGTTGCTCAGGTGGAATAGCAAAGAAGGAACACTTAACTGAACTGCAGACTATCCACACAAAAGATTTGTTTAGAGTGGTGAAGGATTGTGTAGAACCAGCCTTACTTATAGAAAGTGCTGATAAGAAGGAGTTGGTGCAAATATTTTCTTCGAACACAATGAACAACACACCTCAGGCTTTATTATCACGGAGTTATACCTCTCCGGTACTACCAGGGCACGGAAGAGTGCAGCGCCTATCGATGGTAATCTCACGCGATTTAGACCGCCTGCTGAAGCGGTTTACAGTGTTTGGCGCTTGGAGATTTAGGGGATGGGATGGGGATAATTTCTGATATATATATATATATATATATATATATATATATATATATATATATATATATAGTGCTGATAAAAGAGACTCACCTTATCCTTTGAATTTAGCTCAACTTTCGTTTCATCGGAGAAGAGAACATTCTTCCAGTCTTCTACGGTGAATTTTTTGTAATAGTGAGTCCATTCAAGTCTCTTGGCTTTGTTGGCTTTGCTTCTTAGCGGCTTAAACCTTCGTGTACAAGATTTGTAGCCTTGTTCTGTCGGACTGTTGAAGAGGCAAGACTAACACCTTGCTCTTCGCTTAGACTGGCTGCAATTTCTTGACTAGTTATAGTCCTATTCTTCGCAACTTCTCTCTTGATCACCCTACCAGTTCTATCATCAACCTTTTTCTTTCGTCCCCTAGTTTCCTTCCTTGGAGCAGGAGTGGCATCATTGTGCCCTAAGCACAAAAGAGACAGTTGATTGCGAGGTTATAGCAATTTCTGCAATTTCTCTCGTAGACTTGCCTGCTTTTGAGAGGGCAATAATAGATGCCTTAAGTGGTTCTGATGCATGTTTGTACCCTTATATGTGGTTAGTGACTTGAGTTGCTATTTCAAGCTGTTTTTATATTGTATGAGGCTTTCTGGAATGCTCTAGATTTAATTTAAGCTGTTCTAGAATTCTCTAGAATATTGTTCTGAGTGTTAAAATAGTTTTCAATATTTTGTGAAAAGTTCTTTAAATTTACCAGTTTAATCATTAGAATGCGATATCGGAGTCACTTTTTTTTCAGTTTTTTTTCTGAATCTCATTTATATCCAAATTTATAATTATCAATAGAATACCTTAGGGTGAATAAACTTTTTTCTAGGTGGTCGGGAAAGGTTCTTTATATTAGTAAGATTACAAATTATTTTAACCCCAAAAACAATAGACAAAAATATTTTTAGTAAAAAAATCAGGTGAGTCACTTTTATCGAACAGTACTGTATATGAGGAATTCAAACTGTTATTACTATTTATTGAGATATGTATATGTATATACATGATGCGACAGAAATCCCTCCCGCATAATGATATGCCATTAGCTAGATGAAGACATCATTACTACTAATGTCTTACGATTATGTCGGAGGTATTTCTGCCGCACTATATATATATATATATATATATTTGGTTGGATTGATCTGAGTTTGTGACCCTGGGTTTCACGCTTTTAAGAGAGAAATGGATACACATCCCATCATTGAAATTCAACAGTCAAATGCGTATATATGTAAACAGCACACATATACATATATATGTCAAGTCCCATACTGTCCACATATGTTTATGTTTGTGTGAGCCCCGGTGGGCGAGCGCGCGTGTGTATGTGTGTCTGCCTACCTCATCGGGTGTACGGGCATGCATGTATGTTTGCGTTAACATGAGCGACATCACGACGACGATTTCACAACTTCCATAATAACACCAATATACGCAACCTACATAAATCCAAAATTTAAAAAAAATAATCAGTTTGTCTGACGATCGCAAAAGCGTGAAACCCAGGGTCACAAACTCACATCAATCCAATCAAATATGTTAGCTCTATCTCTGATACTGAGCGCTTTCTAATAAGTATCGCACATATAATATATAAATAATAATATACATAATATATTACACATATATATATTTATATTTATGTACACACATTTTTCACACACACACAGACACACACACACACACACACACACACACACACACACACACATATATATATATATATATATATATATATATACTCGACTCTTCCGTCGAATTTGACGTATGAGGGTCAAGCACATCAATTCCTAGAAACCAACAGCCCATGAGATTTGATTATAGTGGTTCAGAACCATCCACACTTTTTGAAGTGCCGAATACAGAGATCTAGTTCCCTACGTGCCACAAGGTCCCCAAACGACCCTCCGCAGGTTTTAGATTCAGAGTTGTCCTTCTAGACCAGTTGCCATCCAACGCTATAGACACCAGTATGCTTTTATCAGCAGTGTCTGTGGACATTGAGGATTGGAAAATAAGTTGATGAATTTTCATTGGTTTTATTTAACAGAAGATACACTGCTTAATGCAGCTTGAAGCAAATCTATTAACCAATCAAAAATCTGAGATGATAATATAATATGCAAATTTCTAAGTATGAATTCTTCCATCTAATTAACATTTGCGTAAGGTACCCTGGCAGGTCATTGTAGTTAGATATTAGCTTAATTTTTTATATCAAAATCATGGATAAAATTTCTGCTGAAACAAAGATGAAGATCGCGACTTGAAGTTGAAAATAACTCAACGAGAAATAGTCAAATGGCTGGAAATATCTAGAAACAGTATCCAAATCATCTAAAAGACGTCTGTTACTACTGCAAGTATTTCAAGTGCAAAGAAAACCGGAAAACTACAAAAACATGAGAGATATCAAGAAATATTGTGAGTGCTTCAGTAGGCAATCCAAAATTAACAGCCACACAAATGTGGAGTGAATGCTGGTTAACAGTGAGGTTTCATTTGATAGATTAGGCAGATTATTATGAAAAACAATTAGAATAGTCATATAGCACAAGAAGCCATTATATCTATGTCTACCATTCGTCCCTACTTAGAATATTGCTGTCACATATGGTCCGGTGCCCATAATTTGAGCTCCTTGATAAGATCCAAAAAAGAATCTGCAATATTATTGGTCCTGATCTGGAGGCTCGGCTTCAGTCACTTTCCTACCGCTGTAAGGTTGCCTCTCTCTTCTATAAATATTTTCATGGCAATTGTTCGAATGATCACTTCGCTATGGTACCTAGTATTTTTTAATTTAACCGCAGCACTCGACTGGAACACTAATTTATAGTTAAGCTGGCTAAATTATAGTTAAGCTGGCTAGATGTAGCCGCAATTTCTATGCTAACAGTTCCTTTTCTCGTACTTCTTGCTTGTGCTTCCGGTTCCATACTTTACAGCCAACTTTAATCTCCAAAAAATTAAATGCCATGTCAATCGCTATCTATTGTCCAGCTGATCATTATCTTCTCTATTTGCTCATCTTTAATGTTTTTGTTGCTAATTCTTCCACACGCTGTAACCCCTCGTGCTTTAGTGGCATTACTGCCTTGATTGGGGTGATTCTGATTAAAAAAAATAACCAAAATATCGAAATAGAAGATTGAAGTCGTTAAAAGAATATCTAGCATGGGATGCGGGAGAGTGACAAAAGTAATTTTTAGAGATGCATGCAAAATAGAGTTACGTTCTTATGCAAGAGAATATATAAGAAGATCAGTGAGAGAAAGAAACAATGCAAAATACATGCCACAAAGACGATGAAATTTGGTGGAAGGCGAGTAATGGTATGGGTTTGCTACAAAGGTGATGGTCGAAGAAAATTGGTAAAAACTGAGAAATTTTCAGAGAAAATATTCGGCCCTCCGAGAGGATTCGAACCTGTATCCTTTACGGAACCGTCCATTTTTTATATATATATATATATATATATATATATATATATATATATATATATATATATATATATATATATATATATATATATATATATATATATATATATATATATATATATATATATATATATGGAAATGACATTGTTCTACTTTGTATTGAGCCCTCTTTTAAATTAAATGTTACGGCCGTTGGAATTGTACTCTATACTCTATTCGTTCTCATCGTACTTGGATATATATATATATATATATATATATTTTCTTACTACTATAAATGTTATATATTGTTGGTACACGTATACATCCTATTTCTAAACAGTAAAAGTAATATTTTCTGGTCGAAGGTCATATTAAAGGAAATATATCTCCTAAGTGGAATTGAACGTGGATTTCTTTTATAACAGTGATTCTCAACCGCCGTGCAACGGCAAACTAATGTGCCTCACAATCCTCTTAAGTGTGACGCGAAATATTGTCACGATATACATATATGTGTGTGTGTGTGCGTGTGTGTGTGTGTGTATGTATGTGTCTGTGTGCGTGTAAGTAGTAATGATACCGTGTTAGTATTTGAATAAATGAATAAGTATTAAACTTTTTTATCAAATAATTTTATTCATTATTCTTCGATTATGTTATTTTACATACTTTGTTTTAATGTTCATTTTTTAAAAACTATTTTTATGTTTTTAATTTGAATTTTTTAAAACCTTTTAACCATTTCTAGTGATTGAGAGTTCAAAATAAAACATTGATACATTTTAGATTTCAATAGAAAAGAAATATCTCACATTAGCTAAAAAGGCTTTATCAGTTTTATTGCAACTTTTTACTTCTTATTTATATGAATTACGCTTCTTAACCCTAAATAACGTCAAAAATAAGAAACAAGAAAGACTACGCTCAACTGAAGAAGAAATGAGGCTCTGCTTAAGAAATTGCCAAAAAACACCAGGCATGGTTTAACACTAAATAAGCGGCACAAGTAGTTGAATAGAAACATCTGTGTGTATTTAAAAAAAAAAATCTATGGTTTTATTTCATAGCATTTAAATGTATGCCCTTTAAAAATTTTGCTAAGTGTGCTCCTAGGTGTGCCGTTGCTTAAAAAGGTTGAGAAACATTGCTTTATAACTTTGGAGAAACACCTTCAGTATTTGTCAGCATTTCATTATTAAGCTTCGAGTAGACATTACAGTCCTGCAGTCCTCGATTATCCTATTTAAGAAAAATCTTGTTGAGGAGGGGGTACTTTTGAAATCTATATCAGATAACTTTATTTTCCTACCTGGAACGTAAACATATTTTTCGGCAATTATTGAATTTTTTTTAACCCGGCACTATTTCTTACAACTCAAATAAATGTTATATTAAGTATGTACATGTGTTTAAGTAGACATCCCAGTTGTTTTTTAAACAATTAAATCAATGTCTACTGGCCTAGAGCTCAAAAGTCTTATGAAAATGTGCCTTCCGACAGGAATCGAATGTTTATTCCCTTTATTGAAACACCGGTTCTTGTACAATCACCGAAATTAAGCAACCCCAGGCCAGGTTAGTAAGTAGGTGGGTGACCGCTTGGGAATACCAGGTGCTGTAAGCTTGGATATTGGGGTAGTGTAATGGAGGGCCAAGTTCTAATTCCAGTCGGGTTCGTTATTTTCACTTACATGAAAAATATGCTGTTGAAAGATATGAATCTGCCTCTACTCTCCCTAGCTATGGGTTAATTAGTAGAACTTGTATCAGTAAATTATTATTATAGCTAAACAAAAAAAAAATCTTATAATCAAAAAATATAGTCTGATTTCAAATAACCAGCAAAGATTGATAAGCCGTAAAAAATGGATGAATTAATTCAGGCTAGGGGTGCTGAAAATCTTTCACTCGACTAAGAAGGAATAAAAAATATGTTTGATCCGATTTTTAGAAGAGGGCCGGGCTAAGAACTTTTCAGATCCTCCTCATGTTATATCATGTCGAATCCTGGCGGAAAGAAGAATAACAAAACAAAACGTTATAGTTGATGTTTAGCACTGATTGCGTATATGTAATGCATTATTTTGACGCTATTTATCATTAACCATTGCTTCTACCGATACTCATTGACTCCCATGTTTAGCTTTATTCATTTTCAGCGCTAACAAATGAAATATTTTAAAGTTGATTAAATACTGGATTTCGCAGTTTGTGAGTTGAGCATTGAAAATCAGAAAAAAAGATTGTCGACAGGCAGGAATTAATGCAAAACGATACTGACAGAATCGAGCTATTACGATGCAAATACACTGTTAATGATTTTTATTAGAGAAATGCATTGAAAATCAGGAAAATGTGTCAATGGTCAGGAATTATTTTAAGTGTTATTGATAGAATGTATGTACTTTATAGTATAATGTTAAGTAACAGAAAAATTTCGTAAAAAAAAAAACAATGAAAAGAGTACTGAATTATTGTCATATCAATCCTTTAAATCTAGATGTAAATGTTGTAAATGTAGTAGTAAATGTCGGATAATTTCTTCACAATTCAGGAGGAACCTGAGATGAGGTTCCACTGAAGGATGATGAGAATGTCATGGATGGAGCATGGGAGCAATGAGAAGGTTTTAAAGGAAATGGAAACAAAAAGAACACTTATACTTGGAATCAGAAATAAACTGTTGAAATCTCTAGGACACATAATGAGGAATGAAGGTTAGAGAAATATAACACTCATATGACTTACCGGAGGTAAAAGAGACAGGAGAAAAAAGCAAGTCGCCTACCTAACAAGCTTGTGTAATTGGATGGCAGAACAGGGATTGACAGGGTATTAAAAAGACAAACATTGTTAAGTGCTTCGAAGAATACAAAGTTGTTGTGGTGGTCGTGGTTGGTGGGTATGATCGTCCACATCCTGATGGGACACAGCACATAAAAGATTATTTGAAAAAGGAAACTCTATTGTGTTACCCGTAAATAAAATCAGCAGACATGCCTTTTTTAAATAAAAAAGCTCTTGACATAATGACAGATTATCATTTATGTTAATCGCTAACCAGTTGTATAGATGAAAATAGGAATTGTATATAGAGCAGTATTTCTCTACTTTGAAACCCTTGAAATAGTTTTCATGTGTCAGGGAAGCCCTTCATAAAAGTTATTATATACCATTATTAATATCTTTCCCTTTTATATTTTCATCGTAGTTTACCTGATAAATATAATACATGAACAGCGTGCGTGCATTCTTTTTTCAAGTGAGTCATTCAAAGATACAAGGCGGTTTCACACTGACATCACTAAATACATTCCCTATTATAATTTTAAATAATATAAGAAGTTGAAACCTTTATTATAATAGGCAACGAGTTTCCAACACTATGTAGAGTAAAATTACGAATATAAAATTAAAAAAAAATTCTCAAAAATGCATTAGTCTATTTATGACTGTTTATCGCGGAACTCCTTGTGACCTTTTGCAGGGACGAGGCATTTGAACAAGGCCACAACGGTAAAACACAAAATAGGGATAATGCATAATACATATTAATATCAATATTTTTTTCATGCCACCCCTGGAAAAATGTTTCAAATAATTACTGTTTCATTATATACAAAATACATTACTTGAACTTAGAGCAATACAGAGATAGAAACAAGGTTGGTCACTCACTTTTTCCCAGTAGCCTCTCTAAACATTTTTTTAAAAATAAAAGCGAAAAAGGAAGAACGAATAACCCAGTAATTTGTTCGATTCGTAATTCCCAGAATGTTACTGAATACAAGAAACCAGCCATTTTACCCTTATGGAACCTTTGAAATAGTTTTCATGTCTCAGGGAAACCCCAGTATAAAAATTATTATTTATCATTTTTAGTATCTACCTCTTTTATAATTTTATTGTAGTTCACGTGGTAAATTTATAGACACCGTGCATACATCCTGTACTTGAGTGAGTCATTCAATGATACACGAATCCGCTACGTTTAGGTCCTGTTCACTAACCAGTGGAGGTGTGGTTTCACACTGACATCAGCAAAATACATTCCTTGTGAATATCATAATTGTAAATAATATAAGAGGTCAACGGCTTTATCAGTGGGCGGGGGAACTTCTGAGAGGAGGGATAGGATAACCCCAAACAGCCCCAGTGCAAAAGGAACCAGCTAACCATTGCCATTGTCACCATGAACCACAATTACAACAGACGGAGACCTGACCACAGTGGCGCAAAATACGCTAACTGAATAAATGATGATGAAGAGGTTGAAGCCTTTATTATAATAACCAAGGAATTTCCAACAATATGCTGTACATGTATAGCAAAATTACGAATATAAAATTAAACAAAAATTACTCAAAAATGCGATCTTTTGCGGAACCCTGCGAAATACTGGTATAGACGACGCATATATTTCACATTTTGGCGTAACCAATATAATTGTTTACTTTATAATTCGCAAAAGCCAAATAATACGAACTGTCCTTTCTTTCCCAGATTTGTTTCGTAATAAGTATAATTTTGTTCGAAGTTGATAAAACGTTTATTAATTAAATAAAAAAGTATTTGCATCTCTCTTCTTGCATATTGTAAAAACGTCAAAAATAAGGATTGACAAGCAAGATGAATCCTCGTCGTGAGCCAGGTGAGATAGTATATATCAGTTTAGTTTTGAACCAGGAAGAATTTCCTCAGAGGATAATTTTAGGGTTTCACAGGGAAATTGGGAGTACAGATGAATAGATTTTAATTGTTGAAATACCGAACTTTACATTATTTACACTATTCGGACTATTGTCCTCATCTTTGTCGCCATATTTATTACAACGTTTTGGCCGTTGTACGCTCATAGAAATATAGACAGATACTGACTGAGCTTTACACAAACTATAATTCTACATTTGCGTCTTACAAAAGCGAACAGTAAAGGGATATTTTGTAAAACAAGATCCGTCTGAAGTTTTTATGTAAATCTATATTTCTATATATAAAATTCTGTGATTTTCGTTAGTCCGTCTATCAAACCCTCTAAAATTGACTGATCGAAACCATTTTTTTTTTGTTGGGAGTTCAAACAGGTAAGGGTGGGAGTACAAAGTACAGTTGCTTTTACTAGAGTGCGTAGCTTAGTACAGTCAGTCAGATATGTACCATACGTGATACACGCTTAGGCGATCATGTATCTTTCGATACATGACTGACGAGGCAGATTTTTCTCGCAGTAGGTTACCATTTCTTTCTGCGGTAGACCAGTTGCCTTCCAAGGCTAGAGAACCCAGTCTGTCCTGCTATTTACCCATAGCTGGGAGGAGAAGAAGAGGATTCATACCTTTCCCAAGGGTATAAGCACGTAAGTGAATGTAATGGATTCGACTGGAAGGTCATTCATTTAATTATGTGCCATGCGTGATACACGCGTAGGTGATCATGTATCTTTCGATACATGACTGACGAGACAGATTTTTCCCTCAGTAGGTTGCCAGTTGCAATCAAGGCTATAAAACCCCCATAGCTAGATGGGGGAGGGAAAAGAAGAGGATTCATACCTTTCCCAAGGGTTTTAGCACGTAAGTGAATGTAATGGATTCGACTGAAAAGTCAGTCAGTCAGTTATGTGCCATGCGTGACACGCGTAGGTGATCATGTATCTTTCGATTCAGGACTGATGAGGCAGATTTTTCCCAAGGGAAAAGGTATGAATCCTCTTAATATTTTATTAAATTTTTTGGAAAAATTAAAAGTTTTATTATTTAACACAGAAAATACTTTCACTATTTTAAATGCAATTTAATGATTAAAGTAACAAATTTATTTAATAAAAATGCAACATTGCTTTTTACATATCTTTTCTTTAAGTTTATTTATATATCTAATTGTAGTAAAATATAATACATAGTAATAGCACCGTAAATATAAACACAGCAGGGGGGGGGATTTCAAATCAGCAGAGAAAGCGGTAACTTCATAAATACTAAATGCTGTGTCGATTTCAACACCCGTCAAAACAAATTCTAGTAACATAAACTTCAATAACCTAAAATGTTCACAATCAATATTTGTCAACCATAAACTAGTCCATTTCCACCCTTGTTAAAATCTCTAACGAAATTTATAGTCCTTTTTAATGGTTATATTTCGAGATAATTGCAATTTATGAAAATGAATTGAACAAGTTATACAATTTAAACTAATATTAGTTTAAGGTCTCTGAAATCTAAGAAAATCTATTTTTCTTTCTATACTATATGTTGAAACATGAGTAATGGAAAGGATCTAACAAATGCTGAAAAACACAAAATAAGAAAGTTATTGAGTGAGGGAATGTTCCCATTGGAGACTTCAAAGAAGTTTTGCAGATCATCAAATGATAAAAGATGGCTGTTGAAAATATAACTAAGTTGAGAACTAGAAGCAAAAAGAAAAGGTTTTAAGAACTCGTCTCTTCAAGGGGAACGTAAACGAAAGTGAGTTATAGTGAAACAACCACTTTTGTCTAGAACTTTGACCATGCTGGAATTGAGGGAGTCAAGCTAGACAAAAGGTGTAGAATACTTCGTAAATTGGAATCTGTCAAGAAATCTCTTAGACAAACATAACTCAGTAAGGCAAATATTTTAAAGCGTCAAATTTTGATCAAGAAATACATAAAAATTGAATTTTCTAAAGTAATTTTCACGGGTGAAACTGAGGTGATACTCGATGGACCTGATGGATGGGATATAAGATGGATTTTATCCAATGCAGATGTGTCTGTAGTTAAACCATTATAGGACCATTTAAAGTCGATGAAGAATTAAACTGAACAAGGCAAACTACTCCGATTTCATAGACAAGACTTTCTTTGAATCGTACAAGTCCTAGCGTCGCAGTTTCAAAGTGAAATCTGTATTTATCCACGGCAATGCTCCTCCTCATGTATCGCTGTGAATTTTTGATTGTAATAACTTTACAGGAGAGAAGATAATGGAATGACTACCATCAAGTCCCGATCTAAATCCGATCGAAAATCTATGGTCAATTGTGTAGATGAAATTTGATAGAAGGAGAATGATATTCTGGAATACGGCAGAAAGACTGCATAAACCCAAACAGGTTAAACCTCGTCTTAAAAGAAGTGCTTAATGATACTAATGATCATCGGATTCACAGTTGTCAGTTTTGATTCTATTCAGGTATTATTACACTTACCTAATGCAGGCACAGAAAATAGTTTCCGATCGCAATCACAATAGCGTCTATACTTTTACCACGAAATATTACTAATAAAGCGTAGATGACATCACTTGTGACCTTCTCCCGTCTGTGACGTCATAAAATAAAGGAGTACCTTGGCAATGAAAGTAAAAAGCCTTTCCCATCGATCAGCTGAATTAAGATGAAACAGAAAATGCCTACTGGATACAACTGTTAAAGGAAATAGACTGAAATCTGTCATGTAAAAATGTATTCAGAATATTTCTAACGCGACAGCCGAGGCTTAAATCTCGTTTTACTATTAAAGGACAACATTTCTACCAGACAATCCAGGCGTCACACTTTTAACGTTTTCCGCTGGCATGAATCATTGGTAGATTTGCTGATAGGAAAATTCGTTCACTGAGTCGGTCTAGACAATTTTTTCTCGTAAAAAATCTAACACATTTATAAGTCTACTATTCATCCATACATTGAATATTGCTGCCATATTTGGTTTGGTGCTTCTGCTATGCATTTAGAGATTCTTGATAAAATCCAAAGAAGAATCTGCAATGTTATTGGTTCTGATCTGGCATCTCGACTTCAGTCAATTTCTAACTGCCGTAACGTAGCTTTCGTGTATATTTTTTTATAAATATTTTCATGGTCATTGGGTAATCGCCCTGGTGAGCTTTCCTCCATGGTATCTTCACTTCAAGCGCAATACTAGATTGGCGGCAAGATTTCATCATTTTACAGTTGAAGCGGCTAGATCTGACCGTAAGTTCTATGTTAAAAGTTTCTTCTCTTGCACGTCTCGCTTGTGGAACTCTCTCTCTCTCTCTCTCTCTCTCTCGGCTTTCATCTTTTCAGTTAAGTTTGATCTTCAAAAATTTAAATGCAATGTCAATTGTTATCTTCTGACTTAACTCCTATTCTTTCATTTTCACTCACTCTATCTTTTTCTCAAACAAATAACAAACACATATGATAACTCTTTGATATCTTAATATCGTGATCCTTCTTTCCAATAATAGCCAGCAATTTATTATCCATTGATTTTATTAAATTTTTAAATTCAGCATGTTCAATTTCGAACATGGTCTCCTTTGCTGTCATATTGTTTGCCACCGTCATAAATTTCATCTACACAATTGACCATAGCCCAACATATACCATTTTAGAATATGGCCGACTCCGGGAGCAAATTAAAAACTGTCCGAAATTTTGAAATTTCGGATTCCCAAAATTGTAAAAGTCACCCATATATCGTCGTCAGCTGCTCCTGGATAATATTTATTTTTCCTGATTGTAACGCCATATATGATTGTAATCACGATGCGATTCACAATGTCAAAAGGCCCCAGAATAAAGAAATTAATTTCCTTTTTGTACAAAAGTAAATAGTAACGAATAAAAAAAGAAAAAAAACTGGTGGTGCAGGCGAATTCATTCCCTCTTTCTTTACAGATTGAAGCGATGGAGAAGGCTGGAGAATAAACCTGCTGAAAAGTTGCAATAGCAAAAGCAGCATAAAGAATGATTACAATAATCGTGGAAGGGAATAAAAAGTGTCTATTGTACGATAAATGAGAATTATCTCATCTTTTATGAAAGAAGAACTAATTCCATGACGGTCAAACGCCGTCTACATGTCACTTTACATGCGCATATTTAATGTATATGTATATGCATATGTCTCTGTTGTGCGTGAGTGACTTGCATGTACTTATGCTACTTAATGCATACGCACACACTTGACTGATTTTGAAATAAGATATTCCTCTCCCACTCAATCTGAACAACACTCGCCCCGGGCTGAGCAATAAAATAATGAACTGTTGTGGCCTGTTTATGAGCCAGAAAGAAAGACACGGAAGACAAAGGTCGGTTGAAAAAAGTATATTGAAGATATATACAAAACAATAGTGTTAGTAATAAGTAGATTAGCACTGCATCTACTACTCCACTCCACTTCACACTCTGCGCTCCCGTCCGACTCTCGCAGTTTGTATTTATGAGAGAAGGAAGAGTTCATTATACTGTAAGAGGGTTTACCACAACATAAACCTTGCGACAAAAAGAAAACTTAATTTTTTAAACTCTAAAAACGTTAGACAATTTTATTGATCATTTCGCAAATGACTATAAATTTCAGTCACTTTCTCACCAGGCTGCCTCTCTGTCTTTTCTATAAATAATTTCATGATAATTGTTCGGATGAGCACTTCGCTATTTAGATCTTTTGAATTTAAGGGCAGCTCTAGACTGGCGTCGAGGTTTCGTAACTTTACAGTTGAGCTGACTAGATGTAGCCGTAAATTCTATGCTAGCAGTTTCTTTTCTCGCACTTCTCGATTGTGGAACTCCATTCTGGCTCTATGCTTTCCAGCCTACTTTAATCTGAAAAAGTTTACATGCAATATCAATCGCTATCTACTCTCCTCCTGATTATTCTTTTCTCTTTCTGCTCATCATTGATGTTTCTGTTCCCAATTTTTCTACACTCTGTAACCCCTTGTGTCTTAGTGGATTTACTGCCTTCCATAGAGTGATACCGATTAAAAAAATGTCTGTGTTGTGCGTAAGTAACCTGCATGTATTTGTGTCATTTAATGTACACGCAAACACACGTACAAGGACACACTTGACTGAGTTTGAAATAAAATATTGGAATGATACATTACTCTCCCACTCAGTCTGGACAACTCTCACCCTGGGCTGAGCAATAAAATAATAACGCTTGAGACCCCATCGTCCCCGCACCCCCAAATTAATGTTTTTAACTCTAAAACAGATAATTATAAGATGAGCATTCCGAAAATTATTATAAATGGAATTATTTCTTAACATTTTGTTTTTGAATTTTGTAGAAATATTTTTAGTTCTGTCACTGAATTAATCACACGTGTAAACAAACAGACGCAATTTGAATGAAATTGTAATGGACATGTACGCGGAAATATTTCCCTAATTTAACAGACGAAATTTTTCAAGATTTTTTTTTTTATAATTTTGGCCCCTGCTTCGGATGAAAATGTTGACAAATACCTTGGGAAAAAGGATGTCGAATGCCGAGTTTAAAGGCAGGAAATTTCTTCCCACTCGGATGATTGACGCAACCTACTTCTCCCCCTCTACCCCGCTCCTCACTTTTGCGTTATGCCAGTTTAAGCTAGGCTTGACCAATAAACGGATCCGGCGATGAAAAAGCGGAAAAGGACACATCATACATGTGCTTTACGCCCAACACTCATCGGAAATTAAAATGTCCAAACATTGGAAGTTATTTTCAGACACAGTCAGGCGTAGGATGGAGTGGTGGGTTCGGATTTGGTAAGATTTACGCGCGAAACTTTTTATTGTTAACGTTAGTGAAATGCCGTCGAACAGTGAAGAACTAGTGACTTATGAATCATTCTACAGACATTTTGATTTTATTCTTTGTTTAGGCAACTATGGAAGAAGACAAATAAAGAAGAATACGTTTATTTATATTTAGTTTTTTTTGTAATAATAACAAAAAAAAACTTCAATGATATTTTTCAATTTGTCTGAACCAAATCCTAGGCAATTTTTTATTTTTTAATTAATAGTAATTAATAATAAGACTCCTTTTTGTCTTCTAGCAGTATGGCTAATACTAACTTGCATGACAGTGACTCGTCGCGCCTTCACGGGCTTACATTCTTGGCTGACATGAAGTGGAAAGATTATTAAATCCATTTTTAGGTGTGTTGCTAAGAAAGTTGGTTCACTGTGTCGTGGTAGACAATTTTCCTATCCTGAATCTATCTTACATATTTATAAATCTGCTATTCGTCTACGCCTTAGGGTGTAATGGTTAGCAAGCGTGTCTCGCTAGATCAGTTACAACTGAAAAGTGAGTTCGGTCCTCACTAGATGCCCCATACTTTCGGCCTTGTGCCACATCTATGCTATGCTTGGAAAATAACTATTCGTCTACGCCTTGAATATTGCTGCCAAATATGGTCCGGTGCTCCTGATGTTTATTTAGAGATTCTTGATAAAATCTAAAGAAGTCTCGGCTTCAGTCACTTTCTCACCGTCATAATGTAGGTTTTCTATAAATAGTTTCATGGTAATTGTTCGGATGAACTCTTCGCAATGGCACCTAGACTTTATGAATTTAAGCGCCATACTAGATTTGCGTTAAGGTCTTAACAAATCACAGTTGAATTGGCTAGATGTAATCGTAAGTTCTATGCAAACAGTTTCTTTTTCTGCACTTCTCGATTGTGGAACTCTCTTCTGGCTCCATGCTCCCCAGCCAACTTTGATTTTCAAAAATTTAAATGCAATGTCAATCGTTATCTACTGTCCTCTTGATTACTCATCTATTATTCTCGCTCCTTAATAATGTTTCTATTTTTCTTATACTTTCACACTTGGTAACCCCTTGTGTCTTAGTGCCTCTATTACATTGTATTGGGTGATATGATTTTTTAAAAAGTGGTGATTATTTATTGAAAATTCATTATTAGTAGCATTTATTTATTTTGCAACCACAAGGTGAAATATAAGGCTCAAGATTTTTATAATATTTACAGTGAAAGCGATTTATCTTGTTCCGGACCCGGTAGCGTGCAGTGCTGGTTTATTAAAAGGTGGCCTTTTGCCAGACACTACTTATGACTACCGAACCCACAAACAAAGTAAAAATATTGAATGAGTGATCTTAGTGAGGAAAAGGGGTCATTCAACAAGTGCATAAAAATAATACAAGTAGATAGCCAGGATTAAACGACAAAATGAGTCTGGTAAAAGAACAAATATAAACTTTTATTATTTTTAAACAAGTAAATTTGTCTCGACAGTGGAGACCATCAGTAAAGTTACTGGATCTTTGCAATTAATGAAAAGGTTGTGACAAGGAGTCACTGAAGGAATGACAGTGTTCCGCGCCAAAACAGAAATCCAAGATGGCTAAGGCGGGAAAAGTTCTTCAGGAAGAAAGTTCCAGAACAGTCAATTTATACGGAATATTATACATACACAACAAAGAAAATACTCACTGCGAGTTTTGTTAGTGTGAGTGTAATGTTATATTTTTAAGGTACTGGTTCATGATGTTTAGAGTTCAACGTATATGAGAAGTTCTCATCCTTAACTGTTGCAAGATTCAAAGTTCCCTGGTCATGGACGAAGGCAAGGCTCGAACAAAATGTTCGCCACTCGACGAGAATATCAATTTTACTTCTTCAATTATACGTTATATGTAAGAAATACATTCATGTTAATTGTTTGGATGAGCTCTTCTCTATGTTACCTAGAGGTTTTCAATTTAAGCGCAGTACTAGACTGGCATCGAGATATCATCCATTTACATTGGCTAGATGTAGCCGTAAGTTCTATGGAGACAGTTTCTTTTCTCGTACTTCTCACTTGTGGTACTCCCTTCTTCTCCATGCTATTCAGCCAACTTTAACCTGCAAAAATGTAAATGCAATGTCAATCGCTATCTGATATCCTGATTACTCTTTTCTCTTCCCGCTTATTATTAATGTTTCTGTTCCTAATTCTTCCACACCCAGTAAACCCTTGTGTCTTAGTAGCTTTACTGATTTACATGAGGTGATACCAATTAAAAAATAAAAAAGCAAAAATAATTATACTCTTTACGAAATCAAAAATTTATTATAGCAATATTTGTATTATTCAAGGCTTGTCAAATTCTTTCTGTTAAGAATAACAAATACTGCGAATATTCTTGTATAAATTAATATATACCTTATTAATTTAATAAAACATTACAAGGACAACGGTCGTTTATAGAAAATATATAAAAAGTATAGTAAAAAACATTTTTCGATACTCGATGTAGTGAGATTTACAGATGATGAAATGATACAGTGTGTCTTGAAAGATTTCAATTATTAAAGCTTATTATTCGAAAATATTTGATGCTTACGCTTATATCGTAATGAATATATTGGATTTCGTCCGATCACCGAAGTTAAGTAGCGGTGACCTTGGTCAAGTCTTAGATGGGAGACAACTAGGGAATAGTAGATGCGGTAAGTTCAAATCGTGTAAATTGAACTAGTGAGTCTGAGAGGGCAATCCATTTCAGAGAAGGAAAACTGTGAATTCAAACGTCCGCCTGTCTTTCTGTCATACCCAATCAGGAAAAAGTAAACTCTGGGAATATATCGTCTCATTCTTAGGGAAAGATATCCACTTCCGGTTGGCCTAATTTAGTACGGAATAGTAGGCTACTGAAGTTCGCATGAGAATATCGAACCAAAGATTTTCAGACTAGATGAGACCACCTCCGGGCCTTGACCATGCGGTCAGGAAAACGGATCAGCAGTTTCTGAGTGATGCGACAGCGACGATCAGGAAGTTAATCCAGCGACCTCGGACTGGTGTATTAGATACAACCAGATGAAAAACTTAAATCAAATAAGTGTTTAGTGAGTCATTGATGTACATTAATGGTCCTGTTTTAAACTAACAATGTTAACTACAGTCACTCAAAAGTTAAACTCTTTGGAGAGCACTATCTCATGTTAGTGCGCATTCTGATGTCGGCGGAGATAACAAAAAGATAGTATTCGAAAATAATTTATTTTATTAATGTAAATGTCAACAATATCTAGATACTGACATATTAAATTTATTAATTCTTATAGGCATCTGCAGTCATAATGGCAAATGCCGTGTTATATTTCTCTTACGCGTAAATAGCATTGAGAAATGTATGAATCTATCTCTTCTCCAGCTATGGGTTAAATAATAGGGCATGTAAATCACTGCTATTTTCAAAAAATTTTTAATGCAATATTCACTAAAAAAAAATTATTCTAACAATTCAATACATGTTTTGGCTTTAAATAACACATAATGGGTTGATACTCCGTAAAAAAACAAATCAATCACTAAACTGTGACATTCTAAATTTATAGCCTTCTTTTTTTTCCTTCTGCTTCTACATGTATTGTGCCTTCAGGACGAGGGCGATCATGACACTCCACGATTTCCTGTCCTTTGTCTTTCCGCTGTTCTTTCCCTGTTCTGCTAACTATTTGCACAAACTTGTTATGTAGGTTATGCACTGCTTTCTTTTTACACTTTTGCCTTCAGTATATCCTGTCATTGTCAAATTTTCCAAGCTTTGAAACTAGGAAAATATTCTATCTGATGCTTGTTTGCTAAATTGATGGAAATTATAAATTTCAGATATTTGACAAGGCTAAATCTGTAACACAGTCAATTTCTTGAACTTTATTTTGAAATAGAAACTTTAGATATAAGATAAAAACGACTGGAATTCTGTCGCTAGTGACGGGCTTGAATTACTCTTAAGCGCGTGTTCACTGAGATATTCACAACACGAAATTTTATACAAACAATAGACTTTCTTTACACGTAAAATCTGAATCTCTCAAACTTCTTCTACGCATTTTTCTTCGTCTATGTGCTGTGTCCCTTCAGAACGGGTGTGATCATTGCTCCTCATAATTTCCAGTTCTTTGTAGCTCTTTTGTCTTTCCGCTACCTCACCTAATCCTTGTTCTGTCAACCATTTACACAAGCTCTTTGTTATGCGCTATTTTTCTCTGTCCCTCTTGGCTTTATTATGTTCTGTGAGTATCAAACTTTTCAAGCCCTCTTTCCTCATTATGTGCCCTACAAATTTAAATCTACCTCTTTCTGATGTTAAGTATACGTCTCACGTTTGCTTTTATTTCCTCTAAACATTATTGCTCATATATTCAGTCTATGATATTCTCAGAATTCTTCTCTAGAATCACATTTATGTTGCCTTCTATTCGTCATCTGTGATGACATTTTCTAGCATTCACTGCCATATAAGGAGGACCGATATTACATAACAGTTCAGTACTCGTTTCTTTGTTTCTAACGTGATTTTCCTTTTTCTTAATACTTAGCTTTTTGAAGGAATATTTCACTAATGAATCTCATTCTATATATTATTATAAAAAGTTAGACATTCTGTTTTCCATTGTAATTATACAACAAAAAAAGACATTTTTCTGTTAAGTCAAAAATCAGACTAAAGACGAATCCATCGGTTATTTTCAAGAATTCAGAGCATGACCTTACATTTTATTCTAGATTGAAATTTTAATGCAACATTAGGATGTTTTGAAAAAATAATCTTGGAAAAAATTTTTCGGTTATGACCAATCCTGGAGATTTGCTGCAAACTCCAAGACAATCGATATACTACAGAGGGGTGACTCCATGCACTTTAGAAGATCGTTAACAGTCATTCCGTTTAAAACGGCTGTGCTGAACGGGTATTGGTCAATCAAAGAGAGAAGTCACAAGTGTTCAGCCAATCACTATCAGGCAAACAACCCGGAAATAACAGAAGAAGTAGTCAGTGATCATGCAACCTGAGGTAATGATAACATTAAGGCTGTCAGTGGACGAAGTTGTAAGAGCAGAGATCTGTGATGATTAGTCAGTGAATAAACGAAGTGAGTCATGCCAACGTATTATGGCGATTTTCTAAGCGTAACTTAGATGTGGCACAAGGCCGAAAGTATGGGCTTTGTACCTTGTGTATCTAAAGCACTATTCAGTCTTAATTAATCTAGCGAGATAACCTTGATAACCATTACACCATGTCGAAGTGCCCAAATGATTTTGTAACCATAGCTTAGATGTGGCACAAGGCTGAAAGTGAGGATCGAACTCACTATTCAGTTGTAATTTATATCGCAAGACAAGCTTGCTAACCATTACACCACATCAAAGTGCCCTAAATGATTTAATAAGAGTAGCTTCGATGTGGCACAAGGTTAAATGTATGGAGCACCCAGTGAGAATCGAACTCGCTATTCAGTTGTAATTTCTAATCATTACACCACATCGAAGTGCCTGAAATAAACCACAAAAAGAAAGTCTCTAAACAAAAGACAGTTTGTTGTATACAGTTATTCCTTATTTTAAAAAATGGCTAGATTATATCAGCTGATTCTGAAGATGACATTCATAATCAGGTGACAACTAGTTTCCATATATTCCCGTCTGCTAAGGTGACTAACTAATTCCTGTCACATAAGCTTGCGCAGGCACATTTGTGTTTCCTTAAAACATACAGAGTCGACCATTGGTTTATACTGCCACTATATTGAGCAGACCTTTGTTACTGCGCTTAATTTGGCGTAATCAGTAACTGAACAAGGTCAAGATTAGAAAGCTCAAGACTTCTTTAATAATGACTTGTGACTTCATGCTAGTGCAACCATTGACGACTTCCGGATAGTTTCTTCCATCCAATTTCACTCCATAGTATGCTTTTCACGCCCTTCTCATTTCGGCCATTTGCTCATACTGTGAATACTATATGCACTTCTTACTTCCCCAATTTTCGCCCTTAAAATAGCCTCATTCAGCAACCCTCTACTTTGAGTTGCTCTTAGACCTTATATTAGTAAACAACAGTATAAAAAAAGACTCACCAATATAGAGAAGAGAATATGTAACACAGTTTGTGTTGAATGAGGTCAGGTTAATATGAGGGAGGTTTATCAGTGTTCATGCATGTGTGCTGTAATTATGCGTTGACGAAATTAAGATGAAAGAAATTCCGGTAGATGTATGACATAGACAACGGTGTTTGATGCTGGCGGGAAAAGAACTGAATGAGGTGAAAAGAGCCTTATGTCTAAATATCGAGTGCTGGAAATTAGTGAGTTGTTTATCGAACCAACGAACAAGATGTTTGCTTGAAGAAAACAAGTAAATTTCTCAAGTCATTCATGATATTAGGTTGCATGTGACTTAAAGGACCAGGGAAGATGGCAAAATCGTTACTGCAACAATCAATGCACATGTATACATTTAAATCTTGGATAAATTTGTCATTCCGTCGATAGAAAATTGATTTGGTGATTATGAAGTAATTTTTCAACCAGTTATTGTTTTTGCATTTTTTTCTGAGAGAAAAGGGAATTAAAGCTTTTTCTTCGAGAGAGAGGTACATAGAATTAATAACATGGCTGACGAACAACCTGGATCTAAACTGAAAATGTATGATAAATAAAAAAAAAAATGAGAAGTCTTCATTCACCGAAGAAGATCTATTAACTGTCAATCGGGAAAGATGGCACAACTTTGATAAAGAATATTTCTTTCAGTTAGTATAATTTATGCTGGAAAGAATTAAATATGTCATAAAAGTTCGAGAAGAAGCAACTAAATATTAATTATGATTTTTTGGTCGATGAATTCCCTATTTTTTTTAACGATGGCTTTGAAAAAATATCCCATTAATTTAAATAGTCCAATGTAATCTATTTACGGTATATTTTATGAAACCAGTATATCCAGCAATTAAATAAAATATTTTGCATCGTGCCTGTTAATAGTTTAATTACTGCTAAATAAAAAACCGAGGTGAACACCCTCTAAGTGTGCTAATTCCATATTTTTTTTACCAAGGGCAGTAAAATTAATTACACTTTAATCGATATAACTATAAAGTTCTATCTCATTTTGATGAAGATAATGACGTGTGTCACATGACGACCGCTCATTGACGAAAGCGGCAGTCAAATTCAGTTCGTTTACAGCAGCTTAACTGAAAGTTTGCTGTCTTTAGTAACCCCAGCATCTTGCAATGATGCCGTTTCCATTTGTGAAATTATCTTTCCCAGTTATAGAAAGAAACCCCCGCTTGCAGTCTTTAATTTGGGAAAATCCAACACTCGCTGTTTCCCATTCGTGGAATATGTCCTCACTTGAGACATAGATGAATCCGGACCGTTTGAATCTGGCTTCCCCAGACACAGGGGTATCTCCATATAATACGTAAAATCCTTCCTTTTTGTTTCATCTTACACTCTGCTTTGCTGTGTAGAGATATGTAATATATTATTCTCCGCATGGGACATGTGTATATATGTATACATAGTTTTGTGTATGTCTTAATATTATAAAAGTCTCTCTAAGAACAAAGCACATTTACCATTCCTTTTCCTTTCAGCCATTCCGCCGTGTCCATGAACTACTGTGTTATTATATCACGGATATAATAATACTCATAACGGAGGAAATAAAAATGAGAGAATAATTCTTTCTTCCATAGCCCTCTCCCGTTTTATCACCTATACTATTACATACATATACCTTTCTTTTGCACATATACAGAAGCTTAACAGGCGTTTCATTGCTTTTCCTTGAACATCTAACACCTTGATAATTGCTGCTGCTGCTACTATTACCTCTCTCTTATTGAGAATACAAAATTCTCTCCTCTCAGTGATACTTGATGTATGTTTTACAGAATTTATAGACGCTAGATTAGAAAGAAAGTCCTATCTCATTTTAAGGTGTTAAAGAAATAAATGATTCACTGATCTTAATAGATATATTTATTTGAGATATTTCCGTCATTGTCGATAACATAACCCCATTGAATTGGTAAATTTATGATCCTCCGTGCGTAAAATTCTTCAGACTTTGTTACCAAAACACTCAATAATAATGTTAATTTCTTCACAATTAACAAACTGTTTCTCCTTTAGAAATGTTGCCATGATCTGAAATGTTGCTAGTCAGATGGAGCAAGATCAGGTGAGTGAGTGGAATGAGTCAGCATTTCCATATATAGTGCCATAATATTTATGTGACTGAACCGGACAATATGTGCCATTATCTTGTAAGAGCAACAAGCTTTTACGATTTACTAATGATGGGCGTTTTTTTTTATTTTTTTATTTTTACTGCAAATTGTTGTGAAATGATTCCAAATAACGGCAATAAATATCTGCATTAGATATTTTGTTTTTGTTGGTTCCAATCCTGGGTAGGAATGACTGCACATCCCCCATCCCACAAAAAATATAGACAAAACATGGGACCAGATAGCGTTACATAGAAGGGAAGGACGTACACCAGTTCAGAAAGGCCACGAAACATATCAGGCCAACAGATTGAGTTCTGTCCACTAGACTAGAAAAGACACTGTTATCAAATCTTCCACCACCGCTGCACACCCTGTCCGCATTGACAAAGACTCCTATGTACGGCCTGGACTTAGCCATCCGCAGTCACAATATCCGATCATTACAAGAGGATTATAAATAGTTCTCTTCGGATTGACGGATGAACAACGTTCTGGGCGATAACAACATCAACCGACTGACTTTGAAGATGGTAAGAGTGAATGGATAGTGTGGCTTCATGCCTTTGTCTAAGCCATTAGTACTGAGGGAAAACAAATAGCGTCAGCCGAATTGCGAACTCAATTTGCCATTTCCATGATGATAACAATGAAGCTACTTCCAACCTTTCTTCATCATAATAACCACTAATCACGTAGGCTTTCTACAATTTCAAAAGGATTTTTCGTCTGTGTTGTTATTTTGGTTTATTTTCACGTGAATAAATAAATTAATTAGAAAACCTAAACAAAAGAAAAAGTATGCAAAAATTGCCAGTAGACTACATTTGTGGTATGTTTGCCTTTTTAAAATCAGAATAATTGGAGAAGAAAAAAAAAGAAACAAAAAGGTGAATGAAAGTATAACAATTGACTAAAGAAGGAAAAAATGTCGTTAGAATAAATATTTTATTTAATGTAAAAACTAATTTAATTTTCAACTGTCAATTAAAAGAAGAGAAAAACAAATAGAAAATTACTTAAAAACATGGAACCAGAACAGCGGTTACTAAGTGAATCTCACAAAATATTTTTAGTGCAAAGATTTCGATTCTAGATATTTTTGTTTTGTTTTTGAGATGACGTATTGTCAATATATTTTGATTTATTCGATTGGATTCTTACTAAGTCTTGTATGTGTTTTAACCCAGATCAGACCAGAATAAACTTTGTACTCAATGTTCTTCAGTAAAGACAGATGAAGGTTTTGATCTGGAGATTGACCTTCTGGCTGCCGAGCGTAGATCCACGCGATCGACCAAGCTGTACCTGATATGTGCACACTTGGGAAAAACCGTACGACAGGTAAATATATAAACGCCAACCCGAAAAATAGTCTTACCAGAACCATACGACTCGCTGTCGATGATAATTGACGAAATTCGGTGATGACTAAAATATAATGGATACGTATCAGCCTGGTTGTAAATGGTTAGAAAGCTTGTCTCGCTAGAACAATTACGACTGTATAGTGAGTTCGATCCTCACTGGATGCCTCAAACTTTCGGCCTTGTGCCACATCTAAGCCAAGCTTAGAAAATCGTTGGACACCCTGAGGTAGTGTAATGGTTAGCAAGCTTGTCTCGCTAGAACAATTAGAACTGAGTAGTGAGTTCGATCCTCACTGGGTACTCCTTACTTTCGGCGTTGTGCCACATCCAGTCTACGCTTGGAAAAACGCTACATCAGAGATCAAGTTTAGAGAGTTCATTAGTCTGACAGAGACAATATTATATTAATATTACAATAGTATTTACGCTTATGGCCGTTGGTTGGTTGGTTTTTTTAGCAGCATATCAATCACTATGAGTTATATTGTTGGTTATTTTTTTTTATATCAAAATGTATTTTTGGTATTTTACTATTTTTATACGTTCATAGTGTTTTATTTTTGTTTTGGCTTCATTATTTGCGCTTAGATGGGACCATAACAGGTGCTAACAGGGTGAACCTGGGAACAACAGCAATTAAGAGGTGGTTACAGACTCCTCAAAATCTTCAATCTTCCAATCAGTGGCCTTGCTGCCGGATTTAGTTTATCGTCACACACAGGACTAACTTAAGCCTATGGATTGCATTTTGTAGATAGTGAAGGTATCTGGCGTGATTGTTAACAAAATCATCTCTCACTCATGGTTATAGTACTGGGCGTTTGATCCTCACTAAATGTTTCATTATTGTAGCCTTGTGCAACACTAACTTTTATAAACCTGCCTCTAAGTTAAAATACATGCGTATTTCTTCGAGTAAAATCGAGATTTAAAAATGCTTATTTTCAAGACTGGCAATGAAAGATTCTATTAGAACGTTTATCGCAACACAATCTATCATTATTCTCCTTTATTTTTGGCTTTCAGCTATATTTAGTAAATTAGTAAGTAAAATAGCAGCTGCTTTAGTGTTTAAAACAATGGAATTAGTTAAAAGATTTGTTGGATTTGAAAAATTAAAATTGCTACAACGCGTTTCCACACATCTTACCAATAATTCTTTAGACTGCCTTCGTTATTTGCCAAAGATTGGCTTCGTAAAGCACACACGCTCAAACGAAAGAAGGGAGTCTAAATAAGGAAATTAGAACAATTTAAACAATTCAATCTTTAAAATAATTTAATCTAATTTTCTATCGATTAATCCTTTATTTCATTCAATTCTTTCTTTCTCATTCATTCTTCTCTCAATCTTTTTTTCTTGCTCATTTATTTTGTAATGCTTTTTATGCTTTCTTTTTATTTTTTCATTCTTATAAGAAAAAAGCATTTTTTACTCCATTCCATTTCCATGATTTTTCGAAAACCACGCATTTGTCGTTGAGACAAAATAAAAAACTGAGAATTCTACTGAATTAAGCCTTTGAATTCTTTTCCTACCTACCAAAAACACTGTGTAACACAATTTTTATCATTGGGTAGCAATTGTTATCTCCTATTTGTTTACGCCTAGAAAGTATAAAAAATGGCTAATATTTCATTCAAACCTTTCTTTTGTGTCCCAGATAATAAGATTTCTGAAATTTGCCTATTCCCATCGGGAAAACTGGCCAATGTAATCATTCTCGTCAACACAAAGTGGGAACAAAACGACAAAATGACATGATTCAAAAGCAGCATATATATATTTTAGGATTGCACAAGAGTGGCCACAGAAACTTAGAAGTGAGTAGTTTTTCGTGATTTGAGCTTATACGGTAAATTACTTTCAAGAGTCAGCCCCTCAAATATAGTTTCCCATCACGTTTTCGTTATAAGAATCCTTCAAAGTCTTGTATATCACTCGCCTTGCCCCACTGAGTATGTTCCCATATTCTCCTTGAATTTATCAAGACGAGTGCCAAGGATATGGACTTTGAGGGACATCCTGCAGCCTATTTTATCGTAGTTCTTCATCAGAGTTTTCGGCCTTGTGAATCCCCAGAAATCCCCGAAAGCTGTTCCACTCTTCTTTCTCCGTTCCTGCTACTCTATAATCTTTTTATTTGTGGTCCGATGAAAACACTGGATTTAACCTTTGCTGAAGACAGCTTAGGGGAAAAGTTTTGAAGGTATTTGAAAGCTGCACACTCTGTGACAAAACTGTTTCATAAGGCCGAATTTTAAGTGAAGTGGATGAAACAATACTTTCCGGGGATCCAACAGCGGCTCCCATTTGATGTTGTTCCTCCCAACACTGAATGGTCCGCTGTGACCAGTCCCGCCTGTTGTAGTGTACTGCAGTGCCCCTGATGTCCCAAACGCAAGGACAACACGAAAGATTGATAAAGCCGCCTTGGTGACCCATCAGGTAGGCCTCCATTTTGATGTTTCTGGTCACCTCCTAACCGAACTCTTTATATTTCTAGTAAGATCTTGACACTCTATTGAAGAGATGGATACATGTTTTCTTTATGAAGCAGCACGTCTTTGAGGCTCCTGGATGGGCTGTCGATGAAGAGGCGCCAATCCCTGGGATTTCAGGCAATTCCAATTTCTTTGAATAGACCGGTGACATTGTGGCAGAAACAAAGCCCCTCTTGACGGATGAAAAAGCTTGAAAAACAATGGATGCTTTTTCTCTGATTTTGCAACTTGGACAATTTTGTCTAAGACATTCTGCTGCTTAAGTCTCGAGGACAAAAATTCGGCATCTCTGATCAGGTCGTTGAGGTCTTCTAAAGATGGTTGCTTTCTCTTTGGCGGGGGGAGTGGGTACAGGATGCTCAGGACAGTGTGACACTGAAGCAATGGATAACAAAGGTCTGGATATATGATAGCAAGAGAATTCTTACCAGATCGACGTTCTAGAAAATTCTCCACCAGCAACTCAGCGCTGTCTGGGATGTAATAGAAAATGAGTTAGTTTAAAAATATCGATGTTCAGGTCACAAAAGTAAAGTTTGAAAGGCAATTTCCTTTGATTTCTAGACAGAAGCAACTAAGAAATAATAATTACTGACAAAAGGGAAAAAAGTCAAAATGTTGTTACAGTGTAACTGGTCTGTACAAATGAGATTTTCAGTTGAACTTTTCCCTAAAATGTCCTGATAAAGAGCTCAGGGTGACGTTTCCAGAGTAAACAGTACAAAGCGAACCCAGGCAACTACACTGGCGACTACAATTGATAATCTTTATAACGCACACACACACACACACACACACGCACACACACACACACACAAAAAAAATCAATCTACTTAAATCATTCCTCTTGAAAATGTTTCTCCATAAAAAATCAACAATGTTGGGAAATGCTGAACTCTCTCAGAAAAGAGTTTCAGAAACTTATTTTTGATCATCTATATAAATAAATGCGAAGTGGGTAAAGAGGACAAATAAAAAAATGTCTTACTTGTATGTCCACCAAGAATGACACGGTATACCTTGTCGTGTGTCTTAGGAAACGGTCTCTGACGCATGAAAATTGCACCGCCCTCCCTGGTCAGTTAAACTGCAACTGAATCTCACGTTCGCTCTGTGGTAAGCTAAGCAACAACTGATTACTCTCACCAACTTGCTGCCACATGATCCTAATGGGCCCCTTAAGATAGCAGTAAATTCCTCCTTCCAAAAGGAAGATAGTCGCGTTCTGTATCACTATAAGTTCTATCAACAAAAGGAAAGCAATTATTGTTATTTTTTGTCTCGTACAGATATACCACCGATTTTCCGGTGCATATGATTCCACAACAATACCGAATTATTCCTTTAGCTGGATAAACGAAGTTAATGTAATAATAATTCAATAATACACCTTTGACTGACTAAGTATACACCGGTAATATCTTTCAACATTAGGATCTTTAGAAATTTAAACAAATATTTCTCATATTAAATTCTTTGATACAGGTCTTAATAGGATGTACAAAATTTGCCACATTTAAAATAAGTTTCATGAAAAGTGAACGACGCTGAAACATTCACAGAATAACAGTGTTCAGTGGACTTGAGCTCGATAGAGGATGTACAACTTAATTGGCTATTATTTTATACGGAATTTATTTGTATACAGCATTCCAGTTGAAGGATGAATTGGCAAACAGTAGATTTATACATTCTAAGTAAATCAAATTTGAAAGCCTTCACAGTCCCGCAGTAACTATGGCTGATTTGTTTGTTTGTTTAGCGGCATATCAACTCCTTATGGGTCATTTAATGCAGAAATTTAATTTTCTTGTGAACTGTAGTAAGTTTTCTTTTTCAAAAATGTATTGTTGCTAATATTTCTTACTGTGAAAATGTATTGCTGGCATTTTGACTGTAAAAATGGATTTTTATACCTTCATAGTGTTTTGACCCCAGTTTGGGGTTAACTATTTGCCCATAGCTGGAGCCCTAACAGGTGCTACCACCCCGAGTCAGGTTGGTACTGGGAACAACAACAATTAAGACGTAGTTCAACGCTCCTGAAAACCTGGTAGGCTTTATATCTTTGAGTTGACATTTGGTTGCAACTAGTAAGTTGAGTTATAAATAATTTCCGTTGTGTTAACAATTTTATTCCTCAAAAACTAAAGCACATTTACATTTTATTAAATTATGCATTCACACTTACTTCAAATGGCATCTTGCCATTTATCAAACAGCTCTGCGATATCTTTTAAGTAAAAATCCGTATGTTTTGATGTGACAAAGTGTTCAACGAATTCTTGAATTTGGTTTACATTAGAGAAAGTTTTCCCCATCAAAGCACTTATCGATAAAGATAATAGTCGGTCAGTACAAGGTCAGCCGAATATGACAAGTGGGGTAGAACTTACCAACCAAATTGCAAATTTCTTGTTATTCTCTCGGTATACGGCCTTGTGTTGTCATGGCAGCGGTCAACATTTTTCCTTCAACCCACGGTATACGCTGCCATTGCCGTGTAAAACTATGTTACGTTAGTGTTCTCCAAATTTATTCTTAACTGCCACCTATGATTATTAGTTATACATTCATCATTACAATTGGTTCCCTAAGACAGAATTTACTTATGACTCAACGTAATAAATAGTAGCAAGATTTTAAATATATTTGCGTGACGAAAGAGGACACGTCTCTCATATTCGGTAATATGGCATTATTAAAGCAAGCTACAACAAGTCACGGAATCACGTGAATAAAGATACTTCACTAATCGTCGATGGAGATTTGTCCAGAGAAAATATACTGCTGCAAAAGTAGGTAAACAGTAAATATTATAATGGTATTTAAAAAGAAAATCGCTATTACCTCATGTAAGGCAGTAAAGCCAACTAAGACACAAGGGGTTACAGGGTGTGTAAGAATTAAGAACAGAAATAGTAATAATGAGCGGGAAGAGGAAAGAGTAATCAGGAGGACAGTAGATAGCGATTGATTTGGCATTTAAATTTTTGCTGATTAAAGTTGTCTGGAAAGCCTGGAGCCGGAATAAAGCGAGAAGTACGAGAAAAGAAACTGTTAGCATAGCATTTACGGCTACATTTAGCCAACTCAATTGTAAGTTGATGAGATCTCGACCATAGTCTAGTACTGCGGTTAAATTAAAAGAAAAAAAACACACTGGGTACCATTGTGATAATCTTATCTGAACAATTACTATGGATGTATTTATAGAAAAGACACAGAATTCATTTAATTAAGATAATTTCTAATATTTTTATTTTCATAATTTTTATTATGATATATTTATTATTATTGCTTTTTTTTTTAATAAATAATAATAATAAATGTTTTGCGGGTAAAGAGGAGTGTGTGAATTACGGTGGAAAACAGTTGGAACATTTGAGTGATTGATATGTTTATTATTAATAGGTTTATTATTGATATGTTTATTATTAATAGGTTTATTATTAATATGTTTACTATTGATATGTTTATTATTAATAGGTTTATTATTGATATGTTTACTATTGATATGTTTATTATTAATAGGTTTATTATTGATATGTTTACTATTGATATGTTTATTATTAATAGGTTTATTATTGATGTTTATTATTAATAGGTTTATTATTGATATGTTTACTATTGATATGTTTATTATTAATAGGTTTATTATTGATATGTTTACTATTGATATGTTTATTATTAATAGGTTTATTATTGATATGTTTATTATTGATATGTTTATTATTAATAGGTTTATTATTGATATGTTTACTATTGATATGTTTATTATTAATAGGTTTATTATTGATATGTTTATTATTAATAGGTTTATTATTGATATGTTTACTGTTGATATGTTTATTATTAATAGGTTTATTATTGATATGTTTATTATTGATATGTTTATTATTAATAGGTTTATTATTGATATGTTTACTATTGATATGTTTATTATTAATAGGTTTATTATTGATATGTTTTCATAATCAATACAATACATTTTGTGTGCACATTTTATTTTTCATTACTGTATACTTACTTCTGCATCGGCCGGTATGCGTTCGTGTCCATGTTTCTTCTCTCCTGACTTTTCATGCAGTCGGAAGAGCTTAGGTTATTTATATAAGGAAGTTTTGCTCTTGTCACACGTATCTTTCTCTCTTTAGACTACATCCGAATAAAGCAATACAGTTAATGGGGTGCATGGAAAGAAAGAGAGAGTAAATATCTTCTTCTCGACTCTCCAAGGTCCACAATAGACATTAGTAACCCTGATATACTAACACCTTAACAAAGACAGAAGGAAGGACTAGAATACCCAACAAGTGAATTTTAAAAATAATTTATACATGAAAATATTATATGTACAAACCATGAGTACATATACATAATTCATACTAACATGCTGTGCTTATATATAAGTCACAAATTGTCCCATAGGGAAAAATTAAACCATTTCTGAAATGGTAAGCAGTATGTGAAGGAGACAAATATAAAGAAGGTATTAATTTTCATGTCCCCAAGAGGATTTCAGTCTGTAATATGTCTTGGGTTTCAACTTAGAATGCATATGAATTCCACTGTCCTTTGTGGTCGGCTAAAACGCAACTGAATCATTCCCAAGCTTGAAAATCTTTTCGCACACTCGCTCTTGTTAAACCCATCCACCCACAACCCCCCCATATATATATATATATATATATATATATATATATACATGAATAAAGCGATGCTTGAAAAGAGAGAGAGAAATTATCTTGGTTTTCTCAGTTATACAAAGTCCACAATAGGCACATATTCGTGATATACTAACACCTTTACAAGCCAGAAAGAAGGACTAGAATAATCCGATGAATTGAAGTCCAAAAATGATTTATACATGAGAATGTTTTATATACAACACTGAAGGTTGGTTGGTTGATTTTTTTTTAGCAGCGTATCAACCTTTATGGGTTATTTAATGCCGAAATCTAATTATTTTGTAAGTAATCGTATGCTTTCAACTATAGATATTTTGTAGATAATTTTATACTTTCAGGGCAAAGGTATGTTCTTTACAGATCTTTGTAGATGGTAAAGTGTATTGTTGGTATTTTTTTAAATTGTATAGCTGGTAATGTTGGTAAATTTCTTTATACAAATGTATTGCTAAAAATTTTACTATAAAAATGTATTTTATATATTTTTTTAAATGTATTGATTGACAATTTACTATAAAAATATATTATTGGTAATTCTACTATAAGAAGGTGCTGTTGATTTTTGTTTGAGATTTCGCAATTTGTTCATATCTGAGACGAACCACACGGGGTCAGGGTGGACCTGGTAATAACAGCAATTAAAAGGTGGTTCCACGTTCCTCAAAACCTCTAACCAGAGGACATTCTGCCGGATGTAGTTTATCTTCAATCCCGGGATGAAAAACTGAAACTTCCTTATATAAATCACCTAAGCTCTTACAACTGCAAATATAAATCATATTGAGATGCAATCTCTCCCTACCTACCTCTCTCCCCCCTCTCTCTCCCTCCCCCTCTCTCTCTCTCCCTATATATATATATATATATATATATATATATATATATATATATGCATATATATATATACGTCACAAATCAAAATTCAAACATTTGTAAAAAAAGCAAGCAGTGGGTAAAGAGGACAAATAAAAAAAATGTCTTACTTGTATGTCCACCAAGAATGACACGGTATACCTTGTCGTGTGTCTTAGGAAACGGTCTCTGACGCATGAAAATTGCACCGCCCTCCCTGGTCAGTTAAACTGCAACTGAATCTCACGTTCACTCTGTGGTAAGCTAAGCAACAACTGATTACTCTCACCAACTTGCTGCCACATGATCCTAATGGTCCCCTTAAGATAGCAGTAAATTCCTCCCTCCAAAAGGAAGATAGTCGCGTTCTGTATCACTATAAGTTCTATCAACAAAAGGAAAGCAATTATTGTTATTTTTTGTCTCATACAGATATACCACCGATTTTCCGGTGCATATGATTCCACAACAATACCGAATTAGCTGGATAAACGAAGTTAATGTAATAATAATTCAATAATACACCTCTGACTGACTAAGTATACACCGGTAATATCTTTAAAGCATTAGGATCTTTAGAAATTTAAACAAATATTTCTCATATTAAATTCTTTAATAAATGTCTTAATAGGATGTACAAAATTTGCCACATTTAAAATAAGTTTCATGTAAAGTGAACGACGTTGAAACATTTACAGAATAACAGTGTTCAGTGGACTTGAGCTCGTTAAAGGATGTACAGCTTCATTGGCTATTATTTTATACGGAATTTATTTGTATACAGCATTATAGCTGAAGGATAAATTGAAAAGTTGTTCAGAAAAAATTCAGTCTTTCGGTAGCGATAGACGTATAGTATATATGAAAAGATTACCTGATCATCAATGATTTGCTGGAAAATTAGTGATCAACAACACTGTCATTTTACTGTCACCATAAGAACGGAAGACTACAGCCTTGTCTTGCTTGGTCAGTTATTTCAGTATTATTATTTTAAAACTCTAACGTAGATTTTTTACTCACCTACCTTTCACAGAGGTCATTAGCATCATGCACAGAGTAACGATTTATTAGAAAAAGTGCCGCCAGCATTACGCTATCCTATACCAGTCGACAGAACAATATTGTAAGTAAAACGCAACTGAATTAGTGATAAAGGTAGTTGTTTTAAAATCGAGTCTATTATCAAAACCGTGCCATCTTAAAAACACAAGAATAGAAAAAAACTTGATTAAAGTGTTAACTGTGGTAGTTGTTGCTCTCAATGAATAGCAATGCAGTCAGTAATTCAAACGAACTACACAGTAGAAAGAAAATAAAACAAACGTATACTCCGGATGGTACTACACAGCAAAAGCAATAGACGATTAAAAGTAATTATTTGCTGTAAGCAATAATTGTAAATATATTTTATAAAGTTCATGATAATTGTAAAGAGTTGATTTTATTTTGAAAAAGACCAATGGATTCTGGTTAAACGGAATATTACCTACAAGGGATAACCAATTGGATAAGAATATAATCAAATATATCTAATATGTTATCCTTTTTATGCAAATACGTTTAAAAGGAACAGTCACTTATCGTCGCCCCGCTATGGTTTATTTAAGCGGGATCCACTATATTTATACGTGTTTGTAACTGTTGCCTTGGTAGAGAAATCAGTATAAATAATTTATCTGGCTCGACTAAATCCAATGTTTTGCGGCCGGGTATTTTTATTGACGTCAGAACAGTTGGCATAGGAGAGTTTTTCTTTTTCCTCTTTTAAATCAGATATAACGTTCATGTAAGACAGATTAGAAAGTTGACACAAACCAAAAAACGAAACAAACAAACAAACAAACAAAAAACAACAAAAAACAGAATCAAAAATGAAAACAAAAACAAACAAACCCACCTTGCCAGTCTCATGACCAAGTCTAAAACAGCTACTGACTTCTGGAGTAATGATTATTCTACTGGTTACCACCGATAACTGATTTGATCTCCACTGAGTGTCCTGTTCGCTGTATACAACCGCTTTCTCAGATCAATGATTAAAAATGGTTTCCAGCGAATGAAGCATGTAGAGCAAAGCGAGGAACATTTTTCTTCGAATATTTTGGACTGGCGTTACACAATCACAAAGATCTGTATCAAATAACAGAATGACAAATCTTTAGGCTTTCCAACAGCGCCAACACTTGAAATGAATAGCACAAGTGGCTCGAAGACTGACAAAATCAAGATGCTGACGTTCCACACTTCTTCGGGCAAAAAGTTAAGAAGGAAACTCCCATCAATACTGGAAAGAGTGATAACATTGGGCATGAGAAATCTACTTTCTTGAATTGTTTTAATACAAAGGTTTTATAAGTTTCAGCCGAAAGTAGCAATGGCTCCTCGGTCAATGAATGCCGAATATTTCTTTATAAGGAAACAGCTAATATTACTGTTACCATAGTTATGACCATGTGCCAAAATAAGCCACGCTTATTAAATTACAAATGTCACTGTCCATCTGTTAATTTTCCTCTATCAAGCCTTGTCACATTCTCGCTCTTTGTAATTTGATTGATAGGGCTAAAGGCCATTGTCAGTGTAATATGACAAATGTGTAATATGGCAAAAGATTCTTGCTTAATTAATCTATAAATGGTTGGACTTGAAAGTGAAATAGTCACATAGGGAATGAGAATGAAATTATTATATTTAGTGAATTTGTTAGCGAGTTAAATATAGTACCAGGAAGTTGTAGCAAAAAGCATTATTTATTTTTTTTTCCTATTAAAAATGGCAAGTAATGTAGCTAAAATAATAATTTCTTCTTCCTAATTATTTACGTGTTTTTTTTTTTTTTAATCATAGAATCTGTTTTACGATACCAGGTTACTAAGTTAGCCAACATCTAATACTGTTGTCACTTTCGGTGTTAGTGTCGAATTTTGAGGGGCCAAATTTTAGTGGTGCAGATAGAACTGAGAAAAAAGGAGATAGAACTACGTGCTATGAAAACGTGGGTGCAGTGATATACAGAGATTTGATGAATCCTCGATTGTATGCCCCTAAGACTCAAGTGAGGGGTGGGGGTCTAGTACTTAAAAACGTGAAAAAGGAATAGATTTTAAATATTTAAAAACAGATTAAATATGAAATAAACACTATATTTGAATTAAATAGGAATTGAAAATATAGGACACTGGGTTCTGAGTTAACCTCTAACATGAAAAGAAGTCTGGAACAACATAAAAATTTAAAACAATGTTGAAGATATTTCTCTGAGACAACACACACAACCAAACTAGGTTTTCCTTGATAATACGAAATAACATACTCTTTTCACTTATAATTCTACAAGGCAGTACCAACTTCTAGAAGTTTTCCACAAATGCTAATCACTCTGCAACTCTTTCTATTCATTTAATAGACGTTCATATCACTATGTCCATCTTCCAACCTCCGAACAACTCAACGAAAATTGACAATACTATTTTTTCTTTTTATAGGAATATCAGTACATCTCGTGAATTTTGCTGACGCTTTAATCTCTTTACCAAGAACTTTTATAACTTCTATATAAAAAATTCATTTTAATAACTTATTCTTTAGTGTATTAAATAAATGTTTAATCGTCTAGGTTGTATTTTTTTAACACGTACCTTTGAGAAAAGTGTATTTTTCCGCCAGACGGCTTGTAAATATAAATTGTTACAGTTGTGAAAATCTATTTTAAATTTAGCTGTTAAAGAACCGCTAAAATTAATTGTGAATTGTTGCGTATTCATTTTTTGAATTTATGGAGAAATATGTTTTCATATTTACTGGTTAATGAGAGATGTGTTCTTCAAGCCCTTGTGAAAACCTGGATGAAGCCTATGTGAACCGTCATTGTTTTGTAAAAAGGACTGCTATTAGAGGACAGACTAGAAAGCAATTAATCATCGAGGAAGAAGCATTAGCGCCCACGCTTTAAGGACTGAGTATTAGTTTAGCCGAAGGGGTCATAAATTAACACAGGGAAAGAAAGAAGAGCCGAGAGTTATAGACAGATTGAACCCACGGGTCAGAAAATTCCACTCTGCGTTTTCCTAAGAAAAATTTAAACGAAACACATTCAAGTTTAACTTTTCAGAAAGAACTACATACAACCCTCGAGGCAACAACCTGTGTAGAAACACGAAACCCCTTCATACTGAAACATTTCTATTCAGTATTTAGTTGAAGAAATTAGGTGGATTTTTTCTACCTGTTACAATTTTTTACTTCCTCAAAATTTTTCCCTTTTTTCAGTTTTTAAATGGTGTAATCTCTTTTTGTCATACGCGTCTTTTTCTAAACTAAACTGTAACCTCTTTTTTGATGGTAATACTTTTTTTGTAACGTCAGAAATTTGGTACTGTGCCGTAATAGACGCACAAAAGAAAGATTTTGTGCAAATTTTGTATTGTACCTTTTTTGTCTTTACTTGTGTAATAAATGTTTTTCCTTTAAAATTTTTTTAGCATTGGTTGAGTCTTTTTTTGTTATTTGCGCCAATTTTATCTCAAGGAGAAGAGAAGCACGTGTTCTTTTTTCGCTTTCTATTCCTACCAATAAATTTCTGTGTTTGTCACAAGAACTTGATTTGGTGGGAAGTTATGATTTTGACATTTTGCACAAAAGACGAATGTAGACTTCGTTTAATTTATTTTATAACTACTACTGTAAGTCCTTACTTTTTAATAAACTTTTTCTCTACATAACTTAATTTCTTTAGACGTTTTTGACCAACCTCTGCACTCACATTTTTTTACGCATAACAAATGATTGTAATTTCTTTTCTGTTTCAATTTCACATTGAGAGTCTTTTTTATTATTGCTTAAAGAGTTGGTAATTGATATTTTTTGTATATGAGAAAATCCCCAGAGAGGCTACGAGGAGAAAACACTGGAAAGTTATTGCGCCATTCCACACAAAGTTGATAATTTGGCAATGCCTACAGTAGCCACTAATTTATGTCGCTATATGAAAATCTTTAAAAAGTCTCGTGGTGTTCGGCAAATTAAATTCCTTGTCAAATAGATTTCTCGCCTTCTTTATTCATTACTATTGTGAGACGGAAACTACCTACACAACAGACTCTTCCAGGCCTATATTAAGTAGGCGACATAGCATTCTAGAGAGTGACAGAGAGTGACACAGACAGAGCGACAGTGAGAGAGACAGTGAGAGTCTAGTACGACTACCAGTATTGGACACTAACATATAGTAAGCTCCGCTTACACTATCTCTGTAACCTGTTGTTAATATATCTTTCTTACTTCTAATCCGTGTTCCGTGTTTTACTTCTGTGGCCCCAACATCAGTGGCGACGAGGATTCGAGAAACGCTCTCACGGCGAAACCTAAATACCTTACCAGTTCCACATCTGTGTCGACGAAGAATTCGACAAACGCATTCACGTCGAAAACCGCAATATTTTGTCATTCCCACAACAGTGGCGACAGAAAGATTCGAGAATTTCGTTCTCACCATGTCAATAGCGACAGAGTACTCGAAAAGTACACAAACTCCACGCGTTCCCACAGCAGTGTTGAATGAGAATTTAAGCTGGTATTACTACATTAGCGATTTAAACGCAACACCCAGCGTCTACATATAAAAAAATATATTCCAATACCAAACAGCATTGACGAACTAGCGATTTTACATCTACGGAATATTAAAGTCTGTCCAAATAACATTACGAGAACGATTTCTACACACCCACACACACACAGAAAAAAAAAACAGTTGTTCGTAAAAAAACTGACAACACAAGAGCAAGTACTACCATTGTACTCAAGTTTTCGGGAAAAAAAAACTATCGAAAATTTTTTTATGTAACTGAGTTGAACTCGAACATAAAATTATTCTCCCCTCAAATTCACTGAGGTGAGTTTTCTCATTTTTGTACCTTTCTAAAAAAAAAAAAAAATGCATAAGTGTGGTGAAAAAATATTCAATTCCGTTAAAATTAACGGAACCACGGAAAAAAGCTAAACACACACAATTAGTTTAGTTTAACTATTGTCTGTCATATTTTTTTTGTGTAAAAGAAAAAAAAAGGAACAAAAATCTATCAAGATTTTTTGTGTACCTCCTCTTAGTACACGTGTTTCAAAGCAACAAAAAGCGCTGTCATTTTTAAATATGGAAGATTTGCAAAAAGTAGTTGCCCAAATGTTAAAACTAAATTTGGATCAGCAACAAAAATCTGAAGAAAGACAACAACAACTATTTTTGAAATTACATAAACAACAAATGGAATTCCAAAAAATTACGCTTCAGAATGCTGAACTACAACAGAAACAACTTAAAGAATTACTCGTAAAGGCATTAAAAGGCTCAAACTCTGAAAAAGATACAATATTCTCCCAGAGTACAATCTACAATTCAATAGAAACCTTTGAATACGTACCAGAGAACGACAAAACGCTCGACGAATTTTACAGGCGCTACGAAGATATTTTCAACGTAGACTGTGAACAATGGTCCAGTAAAAAAAAAAAGGTACGTCTACTATTGAGAAAACTGGGAACTACAGAACATAGTAGGTTCGTAGACTTCATACTACCCAAGAAAACGACTGACTTGGATTTTTCAGAGACTATTAAGCTCCTATCGGAACTATTCGGGCCTAACACAACCTTGTTCCACAAACGTTGGAAATGCCTGAACACAGTCAAAGACAACCAGCAAGATTTTCTAACGTTTGCAGCATCGGTAAACAAGCTCTGTAATGATTTTAAACCAGCCGAACTGACTGCCAATGATTTCAAGTGCTTGATTTTCGCAAAAAGGTCTAGTATCAGCAGAAGACGCCGAAGTCAGACGACGGGTACTGACCAAGCTTGAGAACGAACAAGGATTGACTCTGCAAAAACTGGCAGAGGACTGTCAAAAGAAATATCTGTAAAGTGTGACTCAAACACTATCGTGGAATCAGGTGTGACTCAGATTAATAAAATCAGAAGTAAGTCTACCTCCTAATCCCCTCAAGAAGACAAAAGGCAAATTTCATGTTCTAAATTCCGCAGTAACCAAAACCCAAATAAGTTAAAGAAACTGCCCGGACCATGTTACCATTGTGGTAAATGGCATTGGATGAAATTCTGTCCAGTTAAGAACAAAAATATTGCAAAATTGCAATAAAAGTGGGCATACTTTAACTTCGTGCTGGTACGCCAACAGAACGAGAAAACCCAGAAATAAAATTAGGCAAACTCAATCTGACAATATTGTCGATAGGAATTTAAGGAAATATGTAACTGTGGATATTTTCAATAATTCCATTAAATTCCAGCTTGACTCGGGTTCCGATCTTTCAACTATTAACTGGCGTACTTGGCGAAAATTAAACAAGCCGACCTTATTAAAAAACGGATAAAACAGCAAAATCCGTAACTGGCGAAAAATTAACATTTTAGGCGAGGTAATACTTACAGTAACACTAAATGGAGTTACCAAAAAGCTCAAAGCCTACGTATTGAAAAAACTTCAGTTAACTTATTTGGAACAGATTGATAGAAAAATTCAATCTTTGGGATTGCCCAATGAGTACATTTTGTCGCAAGATGCAAAGTACAACGTCCAATTTGGTAAATCTAAAAGGAACTTAAACAACAATTTCCCAGGTTTTTTTTCTGGCGGCTTTGGGAAATGTACTAAAATGAAAGCTAAGTTCAAGGTGAAGGACGGTGCACAACCGGTATTCAAAAAGAAACGGAATATCCTTTCGCTGCTCTAGAGCAAATCAACAAAGAGTTAGATAGACTCAAACAAGCAGGTATTCTGTCAAAACAGATTTCAGCGAGTGGGCAGCACCTACGGTCTACGTAAAAAAGAAGTCCAATCAAATACGAATATGCGCAGATTTTTCCACAGGGTTAAACGATGCCTTGCAAGATCACCACTACCCTCTCCCAAGCCCTGAAGAAATTTTCAATAAACTCAATGGCGGAAATTTTTTTTCTAAAATTGACCTCTCGGACGCATATCTTCAGATAGAGGTGGATGAAGAAAGTTCCAAATTGCTCTGCATAAACACCCCTAGAGGGTTGTACAAAAACAACAGGCTGGCTTTTGGAGTTAAGTTTGCGCCTGCAATTTTCCAGCAGGTCATGGACGCCATGCTGGGCGACCTTGACTACGCAACAGCCTATTTGGATGATATACTGGTTACCAGTAAAACTATGGCAGAGCACAGGAACCATATAATAAACGTATTCGAAAAGATACAAGAATACGGATTTAAGGTTAAGGAGGAAAAGTGACTTTTTCTTACCAGAGATTAAATACTTAGTTCACATTATAAATAAAGATGGTCGTCGGCCGGATCCAGAAAGAGCCAACGCGATCAGAAACATGCCGGCCGCAGATAACGTTCAAGCGTTACAAAGCTTCCTCGGCCTAGCTAACTTTTACCAAGGGTTAATTAAGAACATGCAAAATTTGAGAGGGCCTCTCAACCAACTTTTAAAAAAGGACAAACCATGGACCCCGGAATGCCAAGACGCATTCGAGAAGATCAAGAAAACTCTTTCTTCGGACCTCTCCCTCGCCCATTACGACCCTAGTCTCGACATCATAGTCGCAAGTGAGGCAAACTTGTACGGCATTGGTGCTTTCATTCTGCATAAACTGCCAGATGGTTCGCGAAAAACTGCAGCTCACGCATCAAGATCTCTAGTTCGATCTCGACATGCCCCAAGTCTCTCCTGAAGTGCGACGCGCAGGAAGGAAAAGGAAATTTACTCAGCCGCTCGACGTAAATCCCAAGAGGAAAAAGTATTAAGTTTTATTTTTTTCTCTCCTTTTCAAAAAGAAAACTCTTTGGAAGGTGGGTATTGTGAGACCGGAAACTACCTACACAATAGACTCTTCCAGGCCTATATTAAGTAGGCGACATAGCACTCAAGAGAGTGACAGTGAGAGTCTCCTTCAAGTCCGTCCCCAACTGTTTGGTTTTAGGTGACCGGAAAATGCCGGTCATTGTGACCGGTAGGCGTCCGACTTGCTGGAGGTGTGGAGAGACTGGTCACCTTTCCTCCTCCTGCCCAGGGAAGAAGGCCCCTGGAGTTCCGGTCACAGGCGACCAAAATACCCCCTTTGGCTGATAAGGTTAAACTATGGCACCTGTAATGGGTCTATCTGCGAGGCGGACCGATGGGCAAAGTCCCTCGGTTGGGTCTAAGCCACATTGCCCCTGAAACCGACGCCTGCCACTAGTGTGGGTTAAGGAGAAGGATGAGGGGAATGGCACCTCGTGGTTAGGGGGCAAGGAAGAGCCAAACAGCGGTTCCTCCGTCCCAGCATGACTCAGGGACATCATCACCCACAGCCCCATTCCTCTACCAGCGTTGAGGGCGACGCCTCTGCGTCATATGAAAAAGACGGCGACAGAAGCGCAAAAGTTAAATGAGCCAAGTTGGCAGAAGATACTCGACATAAAAAACTGAAAGAAAACTGGAGTTAAAGGGGGGAAAAGGGAAAAATCGTCGGGGGCACCGGCCCCTCTATCCTCTGCCCCGTCTTCCCTTCTTCATCTAAATCTAAGGAAATTTCACCAAGCCTGCTCCGCCGAAATCCTTGTCAAACTCTCCTAGCAAATCTATACATTCACCTAAACCTTCACCAGTAAGGACACCTACGGGGTGGACCCCATCAACCACTCCAAATCTCACACCTATGTCAACTCCAGTGCATTCACCTCAAAAAAAAAGAGTCAGAAGCCCTGACACACAAAACATCTCAGAAAAAAAGAAAAAAAAAGTCAAACCTCCTTATTTCCCAGGGGAAGACGTCTGCCGCGTTTCCCGGGACCAGGCGGAGAGGGTGTTTGGCCAGACTCGAAATCCAAAGGATTTAAAAATCCTTTGGAATTTCCAAAATATCAACAGCAAAGAGGTAGAAAGGCCTGAGAATTTCCCTTCGGCAAAAAGGGTATTAACAGTTATTAGAACGGGCCCGGGAACGCGGGAGATTTGGGGCATGATAGAGGAGGCCCAGTCATCTCTAAAAATGGTGCCACCTGCTGCATACCTATTGGATCCCGATTCTGACGAAGCAAACCAAAAACTAAAAGGGAGGGTCCCGGTTTTCGTTCACCCATCCCTTTACAGAGCTTTAAAACTCACTTACCCTTCGGACATCGGCGGCTTGTCTCAGGACGATACCGTCGAAAATGAGATGGCGTCGGGATCCATGAGACGAGCTGTGGGTGTCCTCACCCCAGCCATGTTCTATCCTGAAGGGCAACCCTAATCGGCCTCACGATGGCTCTCTGGTTAGCCAGTTTGAATGCCCGGGGCCTGAGGTCCGAGTCTCGCAGGGCGAGGCTCTCTCGTGACCTTCAGCGCCTCGGGGTGAATATATGTTGTTTGCAAGAGACCCGGTTTTCTTCTCATGATCGTGAGGACATACTGTCTAGGGGTTCGCCCTTTATTCAGCATGTTTTGATGGTTGTTCGAGGGGTGTCTCTTGGCTAGTTAGCAGGTCTTTGAAGGCTGCATGTACCCTTGTCTTCGCGGATCCGGCGGGCAGGCTTTGCGTGCTGGATGTTACCATAAAGGATAAGCATCTTCGTCTCATTGGGGTTTATGCGCCCAATATCCATTCCGAGCGGCCTGCTTTGTTTCGGCAGATCGCGCCGTTCTTGACGACGTCTCGTCGGGTAGTTTTAGCGGGGATTGAATGCCGTCCTGACCCCGATATAGATCGGATAGGGCACAAAAAGGTACTTACAACCCGGATGTGAAACCATTTCGGGACTTTATCGATGGGTTTGATCTTGTCGATAAGTTCCGGAATGAACACCCCGGGAGGTAGCATGGACTTGGACTACTAGTGGCAGCTCGGCTCCTGGCTCGCTTGCGAGCTACCTGGACCGAGTCTTAGTTAGAGAGTCGATGTAGGGCTCTTAGGCTGTCCAAGTTTCCATTATATAGTTTATACGGACCATAGGCTTGTCCGGGTCCGTGTAAACTTAGATAAGCCTAAGGTTAAGTTGGCTGGTTACTGGAAATTGAACTGTTCGCTTTTCAGTGATCAGGGTTTCCGGGACCAGCTGCTACTAACAATCCAGAGGAATTGACGGGAGCGGTTGTGGGAAATGCCTGGTGGGGCAAATTAAAATCTAAGATTCGTTCGTTTGCTGCCGACTTTAGTCGTCGGCTCAATTTAGATAAATTAGCGGCGCAAACGGCTTTAGAAGAAAAAAGTTGATCGGGCCGTGAAATCCCGTGTTAGTGGGGACATAGTCTTAGCTAAGGCAGAGTTGGCCTCCTTGCTTATCAAGAAGGACCAAGCTCTGGTAGTTAGGGCTAGGTTAAAAAGAATGTCTTCTGAGGCAACGAATATGGCCGCTGAACTGCGTGTAGAGGAAAATCGAAACGCGGCCAGGCGACATATAGCGTGCGTCACATTACCGGATAAGCGGACTGTGACTACAAACGCGGGCATATGTGAGGTCTTTCGAGATTATTTTCAGGAGCTTTTCACCAGGGAGCCCGGTCTGAGTTCTGCTCAGTTCGACGCCTATTTAGCTGACTTTCCCTGCCTCTCGGCAGCTGAAGTGGCTAGGTGCGAGGGCCGTATAACAGAGTCGGAAATCTGGGAAGCGCTGAAGCAGGTTGGCCTGGATAAGTCTCCGGGATTAGATGGTCTGCCTTACGAAGTGTACTTGAGGTTGTCGCACGTTTTTGTGCCTTTGCTGGAACTGATGTACAACCACTGGATGAGGCAGGGGTCTTTACCTCAACGCTTCACCAGAGGTGTCATCAAGTTGCTGCGTAAGGACAAGGACGGTGGGGATGGGTTAGGGAACTTTCGCCCTTTAACGATGTTAAACACTGACTTAAAGATTTTGGCGAAGATCTTGGCCAACCGTTTGCAGCTTGTCCTGTCTAGTCTGATTGGCCCTGAACAGACTTGTGCTGTGAAGGGCAGGACTATTCAGGATAACCTTCATATGGTACGCCTGATCTTAGAACAAGTCGACAGTGAAGCCGCGCTGATCAATTTAGATCAGTCCAAGGCCTTCGATAGGGTTGACCATCGATTTCTGGAGGCTGTCCTTTCGGCGGCCGGTTTCGGAGCCGACTTTCGCTCCTGGATCCGTCTCTTGTATGCGACCCCCGGTGCGCTGGTGGAAGTGAATGGGGTAAGATCGAAGCCTTTCGTATTGTCTCGCTCCATTCGTCAAGGTTGTCCGCTATCGCCTCTGCTGTACGTTCTTGCGTTGGAGCCTTTCCTTCGCAAGTTAAAGGCGAATCCGGTCCTACGCGGTATTTCGCTGCCTGGTGCTAACACCTCGGCCAGGTATTCTGCCTATGCTGACGACGTTTCGGTTCTTGTGTCGAGCAGAGCCGAGATTAACGAAGTCAGTAAGCAGATCAGTGGGTATGAGTTGGTGACAGGGGCCAAAATCAACCGCGATAAGTCTGTGGGCTTGCGGTTGTGTGCGTGGAAGGGAGTTTCTCTTCCCGGACCTTTCCTCTGGACGGATGGGCCGATCAAGATACTCGGCGTCTGGTTCGGTCCTGATCTCCAGTTGGAAAAGAATTGGTCGGAGGTACAGGGGCGGGCCGAGGTCGCGGCTAGTCTGTGGTCTCGGAGGGACTTTCCCTGAAGGGAAGGGCGGAAGTTTGTGGTTCCCACATCTATCCGATACCCTCTACCGTCTTTCTGTGCTTCCACTCCCGTGTGCCCGACTAACATCGTTAGTCAAGGTCTTGTTCTCTTTCTTGTGGAGAGGCAAGTCCCACATGGCATCTCGCGAGATCTGTTGCCTTCATCCCTCTGAGGGCGGTCTGGGAATGCCTAGCATTGAGATTCGTCAATATATGCTACGCATTACCTTTCTCGACCGAATGTGTCGCGGTTTGGAGGAGGTGGGCACCTTTTGGAAAGAAGATGTCCGTAAACATTTCCCATCCCTGAGAAGTGTGCACTCGTGCGAGGAGGAGGCCGGTCGTACTCCACGTGGCGAGTGCTCCTTCTATCGTGAATGTCGTCGCGCTTTGAAGCTCCTCTTGCGGTCGTCGGTTGGCCTCTCCGACGCCCAAGCGTTGTCTCGTAAGGCATTATATCGTGTGTTGTTAGGGGGCCGTTCAAGATGATCTGATCGACGAGCTCGGTCTTACGAGGCAGGAGGCTCGCTCGGTTTGGCCTTGGGCGCCTGGGTTGAAATGTCTCAATAACGATGAGGCATCACCACCTGGCTGATGATTCGCGGGGCCCTCTGGGGGCAAAAGACTTTGTTCAGCAGGCTTGGAGAAATATCCAAACTGTCGTCGCTGTACTGGGAATGTCGAGACCATTGGTCACGCCTTTTTTCGGTGCAGTGCGGTAGTGCCGTTGTGCAGGTTTGTTGAAGGCCTCATGGTTCGCATGCTGCAGGAAAGTTTTTTTTGTCCTGGAAGCCAGTTCTGTTTGTAGCAATGTGGTATCGCAATTGACGAAGGCTGAACACTATGTGTTCTGTTGCTTACTAGGGGGTTATGCGAGTCGTGATTTGGACGACGCGACAGAAGGGATTTTATGATGGCGAGAAGTTCACCTCTTCCCAACTAATCTTGTACTTTAGGCATCAGCTTAAAGTCAAGATTAGACGGAAAGGCGGCGGCTCCCATCATCAGAATTCGCCAAAAGGTGGGTGAATCTTGCGCGAATGTGTAGAGTGAAAGGGGCTGACCTTGAGTGGCATTTAGATGTCAGTTAGGCACAGAATATTGTCCTAACGGGGTGGAACATTGGCAACCCACCCAATTATTAGGTTAGACTAGGTTTTTTGTTTTATTTAGTTTTTTTACTTTTCTTTTTCCCGTTTAACTTAGCTAGGGTATGTAAGCTCATTGGTCCCTTTTTATTTCTGTCCCCATTTTTTTACTTTTGTTTAATTCCCCATCCCCTCCTTGTTAGGTGGTTAGTGATGTCAGTTTGCTGGTGGATGCGGGACGCCTTTCGTTTCGGGTGTGTGTTTTCGTATTTGTTGTTGTGTATGAATGAGTGAGTGTTTGTGTGAATGCTTGATGGTCTGAATGTCTACTTATTTGCTTAGTCCCGCATCGATTTCGTCTAGTTAACTGACATTTCTGCCGCATTCATAGTTTGTGGGGGGTTTTATTACTAACTCAGTTTTGTTTAGTTTTATTGTAAATTTTTAGTTCATTCTGTAAATACACATTTGGGGATTTTTAAAAAAGTTGTTTAATTTTATGACCCTCCCCCCATGAACAATATTTGTACATATGGGGACTAGTTAAGACGTCATAGAGAAACTGAGGTATTATGGTGGACGTAGTAAGAATGGTAGGAGTGAATGTTATGTTTTGGTGATTGGTTTATTGTTGGCATGTCTGGGTCAGTGTCTGTGACTAGCTAAGTTTTAGATTAATGACAGAAGAAGACCGTCATTCCCCAATCCCCCCTTTTTGGCCTTGTGCCACATTTGTTTGTATTTATAACAATAAATATTGTGACAGTGAGAGTCTAGTACGACTACCAGCATTGGACACTAATATATAGTAAGCTCTGCTTACACTATCTCTGTAACCTGTTGTTAATCTATCTGTCTTAATTCTAATCCGTGTTCCGTGTTTTACTTCTGTGGTCCCAACTTTGGCCCCACGTCAATTACATTTTAATTGAACTGTTAAATCACAGAAAGCTTATTGTTTCTCCATAGAAAGTCAAGGTAAAAATTACATTTCAAACCAGACTGGGCCTGTGAGATGCGCCTGTCGTAGACCGATGTTTAGCAAAATTTAGTTCTATTTTCCGTTAGCATTATAATATTAATGAGTAAGATTTAATAAACTTTTAATTCTCTCTAATGATCGAGTAGGTTTTATTAAACAATAGCGCCCAAATTTTCATTCTCTCTAATGATTACATATATAACGAGTAGGATTTATTAAACAAATACGTCAACACTTTCATTCTCTCTAATGATTACATATATAACGATAGGATTTATTAAACAAATACGTTAACACTTTCATTCTCTCTAATGATTACATATATAACGAGTAGGATTTATTAAACAAATACGTCAACACTTTCATTCTCTCTAATGATTACATATATAACGAGTAGGATTTATTAAACAAATACGTCAACACTTTCATTCTCTCTAATGATTACATATATAACGAGTAGGATTTATTAAACAAATACGTCAACACTTTCATTCTCTCTAATGATTACATATATAACGAGTAGGATTTATTAAACAAATACGTCAAAATATTTATTTTTTCTGACGATTAAAATTTAAGCCTCAACTGTACATTTTGGCGGTAGTGGTGAAAAAAGTGAAACAATACGCAATGTAAGTCAGTATGAGGGAATCGAAGAATAACATTGGAAACGAAGAAAAGATTGTTGGACTGCTATGAAATTATTAATCTTTTATATAGCAGATAATTCTTAACAATTTTGCAAGAAATGAAGAAAGACTCGAAGCGACCGAGATGTGGTTCTAATGATGGATGTTGAGAATACTATGGAGAAAAAAATCAAAATGTCCAATCAAAATCTTTTAGATTCTTCAACTAAACTAGGCAAAATTGTGAAGAGTTCTTGGATATTTACGAACTTTATATTTTTGCTGTCGCATTCTTGGTTAATTTGAACTTCTGTTTTATTTTCGCGCCAAACATTTCAACCACTCAACCTAACCGAACTTGTATGGAAATTAGTTGGAATCAATTCAAATCCAAGAAGTTTATCTTAGTCTGGCGCAAAGCTAAACAGAGAAATTAAAACGTTGCTTTCTGTAAATCTTTTGACTAAGGAAGACCTGACTTCCTAGAAAATCAGCATTCAAAAATTGTGCTTTAACCTAAACTCGAATAGCGTCCACTTATTTATTACCACACTTGGTAGTCGCATAAGACGCACTTAGAAATATTTTTTAAACCTTAATTCTAAAGTTAATTTTATGCACAACGCTCATTAACGGCCCTCCTCTATATTTTACCATAGACAGTCAATTCTACCTAGCTCGGATCTATAATAAAAATATTTGGTTAAATGACATTATTATAACAAAGTACGAACAGTGTCCTATTTTACTATTGTAATCATGTAGGATAATTTCACGACTGCAATTTTTGCATTATGCTCAAGTCAAATGCAAACTTGCTTTTTATATACAGTGATGTTTTCTGTTGAAGATAGCAAAATTAAAAAAGTACAAAAATTCAAATATATAGGAAGCGTTTCAACAGAGTAAGGAAAATGCGGCACCGAAATCCGAAAGTGCGGGATAACGAAAGATGTTTTCCAAAAGCTAAGCGAAGTATTAAGAAACAAGAAAATTTCATTAGAAACAAAGGAAAAAAATCTGAGCTGTTATAAATGGCAGTGAATGCTGGACAATCTCTTGACAGATGAAAAAGAGAATTGAGCCAACAAAACTGTTGCTCTACAGAAGGATGCTGAGAAAATATCATGAACAGAACACGTGAGCAACGATTAAGTTTTAGAGAAAATGGAAACAAAACAGACACTCATACGTAGCATCAGACATCGTTAATTCCTATGAAAGGGTGGCCCTAGGTGTGCTGAAGATCGCGTGAGCGTGATATTCAAGTTATGATTAGGGCCATCCTTATATATATGCACACACACACACACACACACACACACACACACACACACACACACACATATATATATATATATATATATATATATATATATATATATATATATATATATATATATATATAATATGAATGCAGCACCTAAACTCTACTATCAGGATGAACTAGAATCCTGACCCATCAAACCACTCAACGTAATGCCAGCTCTCAGGGGTTCAATCAGCGACATCATGAGTCTAAGTGTCCAGTGTTGTGGATATTAACAAGCTCACTGTCATGGGCATTCAGCACCCATATCGCATGGAAAGTAATCACTGGACTCTGGCGGATATTCTTCCGTTACGAAGGTACGGTAACACCAAACCTATTATTACCTTTAGATACCGTTATGCTATAACTTTTGGCACGTCTCTCTCTCTCTCCCTCTCTCTCTCTCTCTATTTATATATATATATATATATATATATATATATATATATATATATATATTTAAACACATTTTTATGTTTAACATTCTTTTATAGATACAATGTTTAAGCAAATGCTCTGTTTATAATAAACAGTATTAAATAACATTTACCGACCTGAATGTCCGAGAAATTTTCATAGAAAATATTCGTCCTTCGACAGGATATATATATATACTAGCTGTAGTATTCGTCTACGCCAGATAAGTGTTCACGACTTGAATCGCAGCTGATTCCTTAATCCTGATGATGTGCTGGTAAGTGCTGTTTCCATCGAAGTCAAGTTTTGCAAAACTGTTGGATATATATATTTCGAAAAAACGTGGAAATTTTGTACAAGATTGGTGACGGTTTCAAGCAATGTACTCTTGATAATTTTCCATCATTGTTCAGCATTAAAACATATTTCAGAACTTGTAGGATTATAGTCCCTTTTCCAAATTTGGCATTAAGTTGAAACAAATGATATATTTAACAAAAGAAATGCCTAGTTTATATTCTTTGTTTTAACAGAAAAGAGACTTAACCATTCTTTCCCCACGTACGCTGATAACGAACCTTATATTGATAAACCTACATTATATATATATATATATATATATATATATATATATATATATATATATATATATATATATATATATATATATATATATATATATATATATATATATATATTAATATTATGATCAGTAAGGAGATTATTATTGACAGACCTATATATATATATATATATATATATATATATATATATAAAAGCTTGAGGCCACCACTGGTAATTTTTTCAATTGGCTCAAAAAGTACTTGTTTTGTACTTTAAACAAGAGAAAATTATTATACAGGGTTAAAAAAAGTGAGACGTGATTTTTATTAGAAATTTTATTATGACAAAAAGAGGGAAAAAACCGCATTCTATGAGTGAATTTTTCTCTCGTCAAAATATCCTTCTTTAGCCTTCATTACTGCAGCACAGGTTTTTGGCATTCCTTCCAAAAGCTTCTCAAAGTATAATTTTGATAATTGATTCAATTCTTTTTCAATGACTCTAAGAGCTCTTTTTCATTATTTATCATTCTTCTGTCAAGTTCATTCCATGCTAATTCTGTGGGTGGGTTCAAAATTTGAACTGTAATATATATATATATATATATATATATATATATATATATATATATATATATATATATATGGTTGTCCAGTTCTTTGAGGATACGTCTTTTAGTAGGTGTTAACTTTTTCTAACTTGTTCTGATAATCTTTGTTCTCAGATAAACGATGGCAAACATCAAATAACTCAACAAATGAAAAGATACGTTGAAATCGTTGCCTTAAAGGCAGATCATACTGATTTAGAGATTAGTCTTTTCCTGTTGCACTGTCGTTTGTTGCCAAAGTTCGCAAAGAACTGTAAGCGCCTGACAGGAATTCTATAGCAGTAGGCAAAGATAAAACAGCAAATACCATCAAATTATATGAAAGGTACAGAAAATTATTCATAACAACCACAGCAATTCAATTAACGTCATTGATAAGGAGCTCAAGAAGTTGTGCATAAGTTTCTTCGATACAATTCATATGTGAATCAGGTAGGTCAATTCATGTCTGCAAAGACAAAAAATAATCGTCTGATACTCGCAAATCACTTGATGAACAAGATAAAACATTGAGCCTGGAACTTTTTGGTTTATATCTGATGAGAAAAATTGATCAGAACCGAAAGGTCAGCTGAAGGAATCGCAGATGGTTATGTATAGACCTTCCAACGGTTCATGCACAGAAAGTTTCTAGCAGTGGTGATGGATCCGGAAGTCTTGTTCCATAAAGGAGATGTCATGTATCCTCATTACTTTCCTCAGGGTTTAAATGTCAATGCTGCTGACTATATAAGGCGTTGGAGAGGGTTGTAATACCTTCGATAGTGAATGTGAGCAGAAAAACGACGTAGAACTACCAAAGAAGACTCTGCCATTTCATAAGGCCAAGACGACACAAGAAGAATGGGTGAGTTAAAATCACCACGATCATGTCACATTAGTGTTATCGTGGAGGGGGGGGGGTATATTTACTTCACAACATTTCCTTTTGAGATTTTTTTTTCACTAGTAAATATTTGATTTTATTTCTTAGTATTCACCCCCTCATCTTTCTGAAGAGTTCGCCAAGCACTGAACTTTGTATTTCTTTCATTTTGGATCAACTTCTGGTTTTTCCGTACGTTTCCCTTTTCTGGTAATCATAACTGTACGTTCACGAATTCCTGGGGTGTTGGTCGTCCAAAATATTATACAACACTTGCATACGTTCAATAAACCTCTTCTTTAACTCATTTTGCGTTCCCATTTTTTTTCCTTTTACCATATATATCATTTTTTCCAATTCGTGGCCTTATTCGCCGTCTTTCCCATGTTTATAAATTCTGAAAAACACTTTTTCGCCAATTTTTCCAAATTTTGTATCCTTTTTTTATCCGTTCTTATTCTTTTTTTAACCTGGTAACAACTTGTCGAACACCGATTTAATTTTTCTTACGAACATCAATTCTGCCGGTGACATGCCTTCCGGTGTATTGAGATTCGGCGTTATCCGGTATACTCTCAAGAATTTTTGTAGTGCTTTCGCTAACTTTTTAATTACATATTTTTTTAAAAGTTCTCTTAAAAGTACCCGCAAACCGTTCAGTTTGTCCATTTGACCTTGGGTGATATGGCGGACTAGTAATATGTTCAACCGAGAACATTTTATAAAATTCTTTAAATTCGTAAGCAGCGAATTGTATACTGTTATCCGAGAGTATGGCACTCGGAATGCAATATCTTGGAAACAGTTCGTGTAAAAATTCATTGTAACTGTGAAAGTTTTTTTTTTTTGCACTTACAAAGCTATCCATTACCAAAAGATAATGTGATCCGTTTACAGGACCTGCGAAATGTGCAGTCTTGACCACGGTTGTAGTTTCGTGGTAGCTGATTTTGCTACCAGAGCACAACCTTTGCAGGCTTTTACTCATTTTTCAATGTCTTGACCCATTTTGGTCCAGTATACATAGCTTCTCATAAGAGATTTCATCCTTGAAATTCCCGGATGTCACTATGAAATTCATTTAATATCTGCTTTTGTAATATGACAGGTATTACTACTCTTTGTGCAAACATCAGTACTCCGTCACATAACTAGCAAGCGTTCAAGTCTGGATTGTGTTCTAAAAATCGGCCGTATTTCTTAATTCCTTTTATTTCTTCCAGGGTAACTGGCAGTTCAGACACTACATTGCGTAATATATTATTAAATTTTATTCCACTTTTTAGTGCTGCAATAACACTATACATAAAATGTTCAGTACTTTTTGGTATCAATCTTGATAAACCATCAGCATGTTCTAGTCTTTTGAACGGTTGGTATTCCATCTTGAAATCGTAATTTAATAAGATGGTATCACAGCGTTGTAATCTATTCGCCGTATGCATAGCAATTCCTTTTTTTCGAACCATATATTGATAATAAGGGTTGGTGGTCTGTCTGTAATTGAAAACATCTTCCGTGTATAAATTTGTGAATTTTTAACTGCAAATATTATTACTTCTTTTTCGATCTGGATGTAGTTTTATTTCTGCCGGTAGTAGCGAACGAAAATAATGTGCGACGGCTTTCATGTTACTGTGTCATCATATTTATGAAGAATTAACGCACCCATAGTATAGTCAGTAGCATCTGAAGACAATACGAGTTCTGCTTTTGAATCGTAGTCCGCTGATGATAAGTCTGATGTTAGTATTTTCTTGATTTCTTCAAACGTGACTCTTGTGACTCTTTACAGCTTTTTTAAGCAAATTGTTCAGTAGAGCTCCTAAATCCGGCATATTAGGTATTGTCGGAGTTAACTCCTCCTTCAGTTCGTAACCCTTTCACCAGGGGTCGCTCTTCGCTGCTATAAATAGCCGCTGACCCTTCGCATCTTTCTCTTTTTCCCTCAGGCCTGTGCGCCGACACCTTGAGGTAAATCTCTCTTTTTCCTCAGGCTTCCAGCCTTACCACCTCAAAAATGTGAACGCTTACCAGAGATAGCGTTTTCCAAAATGCTGGGAACACGCTAAGCACAATACATACACACAAACGCACATATATAATATTCACACACTTTGTCCTTTTGTAACTGTTTCTATGTAACCTGTTATTAATATATATATTTGTATACATATATTATCGGTCTTGTGTTTTGTTTGTTTTCTTTGCATTCTTTGAACTTAATTAAAAGTCCAACTTTCTTGTGTAGTTGGATCAGCTAGCAGGAAAATCTGAACCCACATGTGTTTCTTCTACATCTACTCAACAACATTACAGCCACGGTCCACTACAGTATATAGATTTGATAATAGTTTGCTAGTCCTAGAAATGCTTGTAAACTAGTAATGTTTGTTTGAGGAGGCATATTCTTAATTGCACTTGCCCTCGACGGATCTGGTTGAGACCCTTTTTGTCAATGATTTGTACTTGATTTTAGACAAAAACAATTCATACTTATCCTCAATGAAATTGAACACGTATGCTGGCATTTTTTCAAAACTCTTTTTACGTGCCCAATATGTTGTTCCTTAGATACACATTTAATTAATATATCATCCAGATACGCAACTGCGAAATCACAATCTGCAAGCATAGTAGCCATAGCTTGTTGAAATATAGCTGGAACCACTTTTATCCCAAAAGGAAGTCGGTTGAACTTATACAATCCCTTGGGCGTATTTATAGTTATTAACTCTGAACGTTTTTCTTCAACCTGTATTTGCCAATACGCTTCAGAAAGATCCAGCTTCGAAAAATGTTTTCCACGGTTTAAATTCGCAAAAAATTTCCTCTGGACTTGGTAATGGGTAGTTATAGGATTCTAAACATTTGTTTAATCCTGTCGAAAAATCAGAACGAACACGAATGTTTTTATTATTTTTTTTTCTTTACATACACTGCAGGTTGTATGAAGCAATATATAAATAAAAAAACGCATTCTCTCTATACATCTCTCTATTTGTCTCTCTTTTCTCTCGCTCATTACCCACAGGATGCCGTAGAGACAAGACGTGTCTGATTCCCCCAATTGTATCGCATATCACGTTGTAGATAACTCAGAATACAAATCCCCTAATCTGATAACCCTAACAAGCCAACAAGAAACTGTTCAACATTTTTATAACTTTACACCCATCTTACGTACAAATAAGGACACCTCAGTATAGACATCTATTCATCTCTTTTTTTATATTTTCTATTTACATTTGTTAAGGCAATACAGTCCGACTTCCTTAATTTGTTACCTCGTAGTCCGGTAAACCCATGATTCGGCACTTTTTTTAATCAGCCGCCATCAGTTGAGCGGCTACGAGGGCAGTATCACACGTGGTGTACAACTTTCCGCAGCAGCCGACAGTGTTTTGCTCATACGATCTTGCTCATTTCTTATATATAGAATAGTAAGTATTGAGGATTGTAAAGTATATATTATGTTTTGGTTTTAGCTTTTTTAGCCTTTGTATTGTACTGAATAATAAAAACTTTGCAAGTACTAATGATTGTTTATTTCATGTTTTAAGCTTTGTTCAACCTTTGATAACACAAAAATAGATATGTAGAATGAGCTGGCAAGACTATTGTTATGGTCCAATATCCTCGCACCACAGTTATGGTCCAATTTAGAACCAAGGAAGAACAACACGAACACAAGAGTAGAAAAACAAAGATATATTACAACAGAAATATAGTACAAGAAGTTCAAGTAGTTAGTAATGACTATCCGTCTGGTTTAGAGTGAACTAATATTGTCTCGACTCGTTACACCATTCATTCGGTATCTAGCCACCCCCCACCCACGAGGATTGCATGTGGCACAAGGCCGAGTTTAACGTGGGTTTCCTGAGCCCGTAGGCTCGGCCAAAAATATATCCTTTGGAATACATCATAGAATAAAACAACTTGGTGCAGAGCCTTCAACAGATTTCAGAAATCATTTTAAATGTTATGAAGGCATTTGTAAACTTCAGTGAGGAGCTCATCTGCAAACCACCAGTCAGGCTGGAATTAGGCAGAATTTTTATATCATGAGTTGGAGTTCAATCAATCAATCATATATATATATATATATATATATATATATATATATATATATATATATATATATGCCTTTCTTCAAATTCTTTTTCTTCCTTCTATATTGATTTAATGTCTTCTTTCCTTATCTCTGAATGTATTTTATTCTGATTCTCAATCCCTGGATTATGTCTTCTCTGCTTTTTACTGTTACATTTGCATTTAAGATTCTTTTGTTCTTGTTATTTTCCCCTTCTCAATTTATTCACTGTCTTTTTGATATTTTCTTCTTCTTGATTTTCATTGTCTTCCACCAACGAAATTGTCCAACGCTTTCACCTTTGTTCATTACTTGAGATTTATTTGCTCGAAAATACAGCAATTATTTTTTACTCTATATCAAAACAATCTTCAACTCACCAATCACACAGATTAAAGCGAAGACTCATGGCGACTGCTTTCTTTCTCTTCATAAGAGCCAATCAGATTACTGAAAGCTGAGAAATATTTCTGTAGTGTTGCTCACCCAATGCAAAACCCAAGAGCTACTCAAGGTACAGGGTTACTGAATGAGGTTGTTGTAAATACAAAGGGTTGAAGAAGAAGTACATATGAAGATATGTAGGATAAGCGTTGACCCGAGATACGAAGCAGTTAATTCGTAGTGATTGGGAAGATAATAATTCCTGGGAAGAATCTGACTAAATAAAGCTTACTAATGCTAGATATAAAATATACATAATAGTTAACGTAGCAATACGATTTCTCACGCATCCTTAGGAGATGAAAAATAGATTCCTTTTCAAGCCAATTTAATAACCAGGGTTTTCAGGAATCTTGTCTCCAGCCCAACTTTGAATAAATTTAATGAACAGGATTTTTCAGTAAGCCTCGATCTAGCCCACCTTTGAATCGTCAAAACATAAAGTTGTGTTAGTGCTTTTAGATAGCCATAAAAGTAAGAATCTTTGAAAGACTGACCACCTAAAACCTGTCTGGGCGGTGCCTCTTTCTGGTTGGTGGAACACGAGTGGACGCAAAGTGAGTGAAACGGTCAGGTAGTGCGTCCATAATCCGTGGTCGGAACTTAATGAGAAATAAGATAGCTAGAAGAGGTCCGCTTTCTCGTAACAGAAGGAAGACATTACCGATTAAGTGAGAAACTGTATTTCTTTGCTTCTTCCCGGCCCAACAAGTGTCTGGAAAAGTATTTGCCGTTATTTCGTTAATGACGGTGTTCACGGTGCATTCGAATGCAGCCGACCTTGGATGTCATAAGAGCTTGTGCAGTGACGTGAAGAATAGCATCATCACATTAACAATAGCTCAAAACTTACCTAACCCTGACTATAAACCTTGGTTTGAAATATATATATAATTGCTAATCCTATCTCTAATCCTAGTTTGAGATATCATAAATAGATTGTGTTGAGGGGTCCACCCCTTTTTCATACAAGTGGACTCGCCTACTGTGTACTTGTTCTGCTGCCGGTGAATACCCGGAAGTCGGAAGTCAGAGAGTGAGAGAGTGGATACAGTGAGAGAGTGAGGTAACCGCTTGTAGGAGTCACAGTTGCGAGCACGTAGACTCAGAAGGAAGTCATATTTCAATACTGAATTTCCCAGACTGTATATATTATTGCTACTAACCGCATTTCTGGATCTACTAACCGTATTACCAATTGTATTATTACGTCACTACATTTATTTTGTATATTTCATTCCTGCGTTTGTCATTCATTTTGAGACCGGATTTCATCCCGGAATCCACAACAGATTGTTTAAAGCTAGGATTGAAATATCGCCGTCTTCGGCCATATCTCGTATCCAAGAATTTAATTTCTTCTTTCCTGATTACTTCCTTTATGATGATTGCGTTGATGGCAATTCTTGCTAGTAATGGAGGTCGATTTTGTCGAGTCTTTGATTTCTTCCTTTTCTCTTCTGGTGGCTTCGAAGTTTTTGGTTCCGATGGTGATAGAACATTGCCAGATGATACGAACATGAGCTTGTGTTTCAAACGATTTAGGCTCAATTTCATTGGCTTTGAAATCTTCATTATAGCTAATCCTGGCTATAAACATACGTTTGAAATATACCTAATATATATTCCTAGCCATAAACCTAGTTTTGAACTATGCTTAATAGTTAAGTGTAGATCAAACATTATTTTTTAAAATAGCTAATGCTAGCATTAACCATAGATTTGAAATATATATCTAATAGCTACTACATCGTTTAGACTAGTTTTGAAATATTACAGATTGTTGCAGTTTTTTTGGGTACTGTGTACTAGTGAGCCAGTCAAAATGAGATGACTCATTTTATAGTTCACCAATAGAAGGGTTAACCAATCAGAAAGCTCAAAATATTCAATCCGATGTGTATAAAGACAGCCATTTTGTTTTTTCTCCCAAAATACCTCCATTGCCAACCTGATATCGAAGACTTAAAGAATTACTTAACAGCCGCTACTTTCTCTGAATTTTCACTGCCGACCTCTGATATTGAACAGATTACGGACTTCACTGGATTCCATATTCAGAGACTGCGGCAAACATGGTCAACACAGATAACCATATATTTAACCCTAGATTTGAAATACACCGGATAGCTAACTCTAGCTCTACCCTAGTTTTGAAAAAAACTTCATATTTAACCCTAGCTATAAATCTAGGTTTAAATATGCCTAATAGATGACTTCACCTTTAACCCTTAATTTTAAATATACATACCAACTGTAGATCTAACACTAGTTCTGAAATATACCAAATAGCTAACCTTAGTTCTAAACCTTGTTTTGAAATATACATCAGAGATAATCCTAGTTCAAACCCAAGTTTTGAAACAAGCCAAATATCTAGAACTACTACTAACCGTAAGTTTAAAATATAAAACCTCTATAATCATATCACTACACCTAGTTTCTAAATATGCCTAATAGATATCTCTAGCTTAACCCTAGTCTTGAAATATTTCGAACAGTTAACCCCAGCTCTAACCAATGTTTTCTACTATTCCTAACCTTAGTTTTCAAATATATATACTCGCTAATCATAGCTTTAACTCAAGCATTGAAAAATACTTAATAGCTCAACCTGGATCTAACGCTAGTTTTGAAATATGACGAGCAGCTAAACTTAAATCTTAGTTTAGTTTCGAAACACACCTAAGAAATATCACTAACACTATCATTAGTTTTCAACTATACCCTCACTCTGAAATGAGATTTGAAACATACATAATAACTAACACTAGGTTTAACCCAAGATTTGAAGGTGCCAAATAGATAACCCTACCTTTAACACTAGTTTTTAAATATACCATATCGCTAACTTTAGATTTAACTCTAAAATATCATTAATATATGACACTAAATTTAACTCTAGGTGTGTGATATACCGAATAACTAGCCAAAGATTTAACCTTAGATTTAAATTATACGAAATCTGCAACACTAAATCTAATGCTAATTTTGAAATATAACTAATAGCGCCTTAACCTGAGGTATGATATATAGTTAACCTTAGTTTTGAATTACCGTAATTCCCCATGTATAATAGTCCTTCATCCATAATACGCACTCCTAAAATTGTGCTGAAAGTGTGGGAAAATGCTTCTACTCATGCATAATACGCACCCCTTGTTTGGTAATCAAACCCTATAAATTGTACATCTCCAATTTCATTGCAGTCAGCGTTTCCTTCTCTTATTAAAATAATGGTTTTAAACATAGTATGATAAATCTTATTTTATTATACGGCAATTTTTTAAGGATTTTTTGTAGCTGTGCATAATACGCACCCCTGATTTTGCTTATTAATATATGTACTAGCTGAAACTAATATTAACCCAAGGCTTAAATTATACCTAAGCACGAAACGTAACTATATCATTAAAGCTAAAAGCTAACCCTAAATGTAACCCTAGTTCTGACGTGAGGCATAATCTATACATAAAAGCTAATCAAAGTTTTAACCCTAATAGGCAAATCTAGCTGAAACCCTAGGTTTCGAATATATTTAATGTTTTACCCTAGCAATAACCCTAAGTTTGAAATAGAATAATGGTTAACCTAAGCGCTAAACCTAGGTTTTAAATATACCTAATAACTAACCCTAGCCCTTATACTAGTTTGATATATACTTAATAGTGATATATATATATATATATATATATATATATATATATATATATATATATATATATATATATATAAAAAAATACCTTTACAAACATTGGAGGCATTTCCTCACACTAAAATAAGGACAAATGTTCATATAAACAAATGTCTGCAGATCATTCATTTTTGAGTTATTGTGTTTAAAGAAAGTTTACTGTAGATGGCACTGTGTTGTCATGTAGACTGGGTTACATTTGTCATTCGTGTACATTTGTGGCTTGTCTGTCTTCAATGTTTAACCTGTATAGTAATGAGTTAACTAAGACGTGTTTCGTTTAACAATGGCAACACATTAATATCATGAGCGGGCGAATTGTAATGGAATCAAAGCTGATTGGTTGTATGAGATAGCGTTTTCAAACCGAAGGCCATCGAGTCAGCCAACTTTTGCTGCGTCGCGTTGCTGAGACGGGAACCGTGGCATCCCAAATTATGAATCGAGGAATACCGATATCAGCTCGTACGTCTGACCACGAAGAGCACGTTCTACAAGATGTCGGACACGATCCAGATATCAGCAGACGTCAAGTGTCCCTAGCATATCGTGCATCTCATAGTACTGCATGTAGGGTACTTCAAGAGCAGCTCTTGTATCTGTATCATTTGCCACGAGTGCAGAGTCTTCCATCCTCTGATCAGACACCACGGAAGAATCTTTGCCGATTGTTTATTGCTGAAACTGCCGATCCATTGTTTGTCTCTTCAGTCTTGTTTATGGATGAAGCAACGCGTGGAAAAGATGGAATAACAAATTTGCACAACATTTTACATAGACATTTTACCTTGTTTTGGTGTCAGAAAGTTTGTAAAAGTATTTTTGATACACCTTGTATATACATAGATAGAAATATCTACATTACTATATATCTATAGCTATATCTATCTATCTATCTATCTATCTATCTATCTATCTATCTATCTATCTATCTATCTATCTATCTATATATATATATATATGCATCTTTAGATATTTCTCTCTCGCTATATATATATGTGTGTGTGTGTTTGTGTGTGTATGTAACAGCGGAAATATATAATTTACACAGATATACAAGATACAGCAGAATAAGCATTAACAAAATCATTAATGGCTTTCGTATACATTTCAGAGAAAACATTCTATATTTTAAAGAAGGTTTATGTATACAGCGATAAAAGAAATTGCGTTTATCTGGTGGTAGCCCATTGACCTGAAAGAGAGTTGCCCCGGACATCTGTTTCTTTTGACCGTCGAAAATGAAGAGAAAGAGTATTTGATTTCTGTTTCAATTGGCGGCAAAACGCCTGTTTCGGTGCATAATGTCTACTTTCAATAATTATGTAACTAACTTTTTCTTTCTTTATCATTCTTATCTATATTTCAAAATAATTTTATTGCCTAACTTTTAATTTTTTCTTTTATTAGTATTTATATATTATTTGATTTTATATTTCTACATAGACTAGTACTAAGGGTTAGAGATTGTTTGGTAATTTATTTGTTGCTATCACTATATATATATATATATATATATATATATATATATATATATATATATATATGTATTAAACATTTCACCCCAAGCAAGGCAGGAGTGACACTAGCATACAGGGGGTTACGGAGAGTGAAAGTGGGAGAAAAGAGTGGGTATAAGGGTGATTGAAGAAAGGAAAAAAAGGACAGACATCAAGGCAACAGAAGATGGCGATTAACGTCGCATTTAGATTTTTGAAGATTGTAGTTACCAGGGAAGCAAGTGAGAAGAAAGGAGTTTTCAATATCGGGAAGTGCGAATAAATAAACTGATGGAGTAGAAGTGGCGGTTACATTTAACTATTTCAACAGTAAATGGGTGGGACCTAGATGCCTATCTAGTAGCACACTTAAATTCATGTAGTCTTGGCACCAGGGAAAAGACAGAGGGAAGCCACATCATGTTGGTGAGAAAGTGTCTGAAATCCAAAGTCAATTCAGGACTGATTACATTACAGATTCTTCTTTGGATTTTGTCGAGAACATTGAGATGAACGGCAGAGGCATCTGGCTAAATATGGCAACACCATTCAGTGAAAGGACGAATGGTAGATTTGTAGATGTGTGAGATGGACTCTGACAAGAAATACCTTTTAGCACAACACAGGGAATCAACTTTCCTTGCAGTAGATAGAGCAATTGATTCAATGTAGTCAAGTCAGTTGAAAACGTGAGGCGCAGTGTGACACTCTCACGGAGACGAGCATCAACCAAACTGATGAGGGCAGATACGTTTCTGTATTGTGGTTAAATGAGAGCAATTTAGTTTTGGAGGCATTAAAATTTACAAGCCATTTCTTGCCCCAGTCAACCACTGGTCGTGGGTACTTTTCGAGAGCAGCGGCCAGGTTAACTTTGTCAGAGCTGCCGGTTTACTATTGAGGCAGGAGTAAATGCTAGTGTCGTCTGCATAGATGCCTAGTTGGGAACTGATGACATCAGAGAGATCATTGATGAAGATCAGAAACAGTGTAGGTCCCAGTATAGAGCTTGGTAACCCCCGCGTTTCTATGAAAGGAACTGTTCAGGATCACCTTCATTTTCCGATTAGATAGGAATGATGAGATTAAATCAAGTAAAAGTCCTGTATCATCGTAGCCCTGAAGCTTACGTAGAAGACCAGCATGTCAACATTACCAAACGCCTTTGAGATATGTAGAGTCACAGCTAGATCTTTGCCATTATTTTCGAGAGCTTGATATATATATTCAGTTATGGCCGTAATCACGTCAGTGGTAGACCGGGCAAAACGGAATCCATATTGTTTGTCAGAGATTAGATCGTGTGAGGTAAGATGCTTAACCACTTCGGCATTGATTGGGCGGTAGTTAGAGGGATCAGAAGATTCTTCAGAGTTCGTAAAGACAGGGACGACAAAGGAGGACTGCCAACAAAGCAGAGAACTGTGACGTAATAGTTGTATAGTTTGTAGAGAACTGGAACATATTTTTTAGGACGACGAGTAGTATCTCCATTCGACTTATGGGAGTCTAATTTAGAAATTATGTCTGAGACCACCGACGGGGTTATGTACATATCATTCAGTATAGCGTCAGTTCTTAGCGGGGAAGTCATGAATGGGGCAATTCAGATGAGTCGAGTTTTGAGTTAGAAGAGAATTTACGAGCAAAGCATTCGGCTTTATCTGCTGTAGACGTTAGAACTTCGAATTGATTGAATAGAGGAGGGATTGAGGATTTACTGTTGTTCAATACATTCTTGCAGAGCTGCCAATAATCTCTAGAACCGAACTTGCGAGATGCTATACGTTGTTTCATTCTATCAGCAAATAATAACTTTGCTTCCTTGGAGACACGCTATATCTCTCACTCTTTTCCCTTATATATGAAAACAAGTATCTCCTTATTTCATTACAATCCAGGGTATTTAACGAAAATTCTATGAAAGTTATCGAAAATAAATACAATAATAGTACTTCGATAATTCAACTGAATTGATTGAAAATGGAAAAAATGATTAGCAGGTGAATACAAGCTCACCTTAACTATTTACATCGTGTCTTAAAGTATTTTCTTTGGGGTGTTAGGTGTAAACTAGGTCCTTCGTACTTCCTATAGAACCCCGAAAAACGTATTTTAAACAATTTAAATGAATTTAAATTTTGGTTTTCTTTGAAATATAATAACCTAATGCAGTGGTTCCCAACCGATTTTGGGCTATGTCTTTGGTTTTTCTAAAATTCAGGTGCCCCCCCCCCTCTGTAATATTTAATTCTTACATTTATGCCAATTACACATGTACGTACATAGACACAAAATATATTTATGTATGCATACTGTATATGCATCGTATGTATTAACACGTATTAACATTAACACTCTCACTCAGACTCACTAGAAAACAATACACTGTTAATAACTCATTCTGGAATTGCCCCCTTATTCTGTTGGTATAGTAAGCCGAAGAGTACACATCCTACGCATATCCTATCAAAATATTACAATGTCCTACCGGTTGAGGCATGCGCGCCACGTTGAGAATCATTGGCCAAATGCTAATCCGATTTAAAAGAAAACTTAATTACCGTATCTAAAGTTTTAAAAACACTCGTTAATCATCGATCGCCATTATAGACGAAAAAGGCAAACAACAAATTTTAAAATCTCTTAAAAATTCAATATTTGTCCTGGAGATATGTTTCGATGCCATTTTTATAAAACTAAGGATTAATTAACTGGATTTTGCAAAAGTAATGTTTACTTTTTACTTAAAAGTTAATGAAAGTAACGCTTATTTATGCCTGAGGTGAGGTGTCAAAAAAAAAAAAAAAAAAAAACGGATTGTATAATCACACCCCTAACTTAAAAAGTGCGTGAAAAATTAAAAATCAAAATCAAAAAATAATCAAGACGTTGTTATTTATGTTTTAAAATAAATTCTTTAACCTTATATAATCAATAGTTTAAGAATATAATTTTTTTTATTGTATACGATTTTATGAAACTTAGTAGAATGAAAAAATTTATTTTTTTATACTACATAAGAAGTATTTTATTTTAGTTAAAAAAAACTTTTTACTTTAACTTACTGCTTTTATTCTATTATCTTTGTTTCTATTTGTTTGATGTCATAAAATATCTAATACCACACAATGTCTTTCTTTTCTCAAATTATTCTGAATTTTAAAAGTCCCGATAGGGAAAAGTAGTCAAAGGAATAAATTCAGAATTATATCCTCGTTGGAAATCCATATAAAATATTCAAATATTTGCTAAAATTAAAAAAATTCTTTTAAGAAATGTTCACTCTCGAATATAGCATTTAAATTATACATTTTTCGATTCTTTAGACATGTCTTTATTTAATAAATTCTTCTTACGCACAGCAATGGGATGAATTTCAAAACTGCACTGAAAAATTAAAAGTAATTTTTTTAAAAATTACGTGTATTTTTTTCTCTCCAATCAGAAAGAAAATAACATGTTTTATTAAATTATGCAAGCAACAACTGTCAGAATAATTAGTTTTTGAGTTTTATTGAATTATTTTTGGTAAGACGCGGGACGAATTTTCTGCATGTTGATACTTGATATTGTACAATTTTTTTTATTTTATTTTTTTACTGAAATAACATCTTCAGGGATTTTTTAAATATATAACTGAAAAGAAAAATTGACAACCTCGCCAAGTTAAAAAGTAGACAAGATCGAAATGTAGTTGGTGAAACAGTCCCCAATCAAAATATTTCCACAAACTTTTCTAATAAAATAACCTATTCATTTGCAATTCATTAATTAATTAATTAGTACTGGAAATTCCTTTTGAACCAAATGATTCTCTGATTTATGGTAAATATTTAAAAAAAAATAGAGGTGGCGATTTTTTGCTTTCATTTCTGAAGAAAAAGCATCCATTTTAGTGACACCTAAACATATAAAAGAATAATTTTAAATTATTGAGGACTTGCTGGCGTTTTACTAACATCTGAGTCATCGAAAGAGTTACAAAGAATTCATAATGACCTAAATAGGAAAAATCTCGCTAATGGTTTAAAAATAAACAGAAAATAAACAGAACTGTTCAACTGTAGCGTTCCGAAAATAATCATTGGTGTCAAAGAAGAAAAATAAATACTGGAATGCGTCTACATTGCATAAGTAAAAAAAAAAAAAAAGAAAGAAATTAAAACGACTATGAAAAAGAAATAAAAGCGACGTATCGGTTAGAAAATAATAGAGATATTATTATAGGTTAGGAGGTTATCAGTTATGGATGAGTTGTTTATCTTACAACAACGCCCATTACCACCATTTATCGGTATAATTGATTTAGGTGTATATTGACCTTGTGTAATGATCAAAAGATAATGCATAAAAATAAAATACTGAAAAATATAAAATACATATTTATATATCACAGTATTATAACACAGAAGGATAAGGTGAAAGTTGAAGTTCCAAGAGTTCAAGTGTAAATGTTCTGGCACATACGAGAGATAGAGAAACAGAGAAAGAGTGCGGGAAGGAGCAAATACACGTTTTGATTGATTTTCCATCTATTTATATACAAATCTATGGATCTGCTTCGAGGGGGTCCTTCTGCTTCTCATTGGCTCGCAATCAGGGTTATGCTGGTTGTGAAAGGATTCTGATTGATTGATCGGACTATAGCTTTGTTTGCCTGGCGATTTTTATTATCCGTCTGTTTTTAGAAATGGTGAAATTATGGTTTTCTTGTTATTTATGTTTATTTATTTCTCTACCCCACAATATAATGAAAAGAACCTTGCCAATAAGCTTAAAGTGCATATTGAATGTAAAATGCTAGCTTTGACAAACCGGCTCAGATTTTCTCTTGAAAACAAACTTAGAAACATAAAAAGATTAATGGAAACGGCTAAGATGATAAGGGGAATAACTCTAAGAGAAAGAAAGATAAACATGGGATACAAGATACGATATGCAAGTAATTAAACGTTAAAATGAAGGTTGGCAGGATAATCAGGAAGAAGGAAAGATAATAAATGGAGAAAAAGGTTGATTGATTAGTGCCCCAGTGGATAGTAAAGATACAATTAAAAACCTGCAGAGGAGAGATTAAATAGTGTGGTTTGCTGGTAATACAACAGAGAAAATTAGTCACAGTCATCATGCAAATATTTCGAAGACGTCCTTATTCTGTAGTGAAATATCGATGGATGCTCCTCTCTCTCTCTCTCTCTCACACACACACACACACACACACACACACACTATATATATAAATTATAATCTCACATTTTCGCTTTCAGTTCTAAACGATTAAATAACGCCATATCTGATTATTAAATAATAAATGATTGTATTCGTGTCTTTATTAAGAGTTTGGGTGCTATTTATTAAGAGTTTCCCCTATCTCTCAATATGCCCTTTGAGGGTTAAGTTTTCTAAGCCCTCCTTCCTCATTATGAGTCCAAGGAATTTCAGCTATCTTTTCCTGATTCTGAGTAGAAGTGTTCTTTCTGTTGCCATTTTAAGACTTGCCCTCAATATGCCCTTTGAAGGTTAAGTTTTCTAAGCCCTTCTTCCTCATTATGTGTCCAAGGAATTTCAGCTATCTTTTCCTGATTCTGAGTAGAAGTGTTCTTTCTGTTGCCATTTTAAGACTTGCCCTCAATATGCCCTTTGAGGGTTAAGTTTTCTAAGCCCTCCTTCCTCATTATGAGTCCAAGGAATTTCAGCTATCTTTTCCTGATTCTGAGTAGAAGTGTTCTTTCTGTTGCCATTTTAAGACTTGCCCTCAATATGCCCTTTGAGGGTTAAGTTTTCCCAGCCCTCCTTCCTCATTATGTGTCCAAGGAATTTCAGCTATCTTTTCCTGATTCTGAGTAGAAGTGTTCTTTCTGTTACCGTTTTAAGACTTGCCCTCAATATGCCCTTTGAGGGTTAAGTTTTTCAAGCCCTCCTTCCTCATTATGAGTCCAAGGAATTTCAGCTATCTTTTCCTGATTCTGAGTAGAAGTGTTCTTTCTGTTGCCATTTTAAGACTTGCCCTCAATATGCCCTTTGAGGGTTAAGTTTTCCAAGCCCTCCTTCCTCATTATGTATCCAAGGAATTTCAGCTATCTTTTCCTGATTCTGAGTAGAAGTGTTCTTTCTGTTGCCATTCTCTTTAAGACTTCCTTCGTTCATGGAATTTTCCGTATCCTTCTGTAGAACCACATTTCTGCTGCCTCTAGTATTTTCCTATGTAGAAAAATTGTCCCAATTCACTACCATGTAAGAGGATGAGTAAGATATAGCAATCGAGTACTTTTTTCCTTGTTTCTAATGAGATTTTTCCGTTTATGAGCACTTGACGGAGACAAAACAGCGGATATGAGCATAGTCAGGAAGTGGATACTGTGTTTCAATGATAGCAATGTATGCGACAAGCTACGTTTACGATCAGGGTGTGCATGCTTGTATGCATGGTTAGTGAAATTGCATAGCCAACAAGTGTCAAACAGTGTCACAGTGCTTCCTGTATCCGTTTTCATTTTTATGGAAATTAACATGAAGCATTACTTTCGGAATGTTCCCGTACAGAAAGATCAGAAGAATTAAAAATCCATAGAAGAATTGAAGCCGTCCAGAATTCTTCTTCTTTTATGTGTCATGTGTTATTCATTTTGACGGTCATCTTCGAGTATAGAATCCAGAGGTTAGCAGTGAATATTTCGGATACAGTAGGAAATCGTAGTTCAGGTTAGCAGTGGATATCGCAGCAAAGTAGCAGAGCGTAGTACTTCCTTCTGTCCATCTTTGCCTGACAAGTTAGCACTGGTCATTCGGGTAGGGTAAACAAAAATGGCCGCCTTTATACACGACGGATAGAATGTTCTGCGGCTTCTGATTGGTTAACTTTCTATTAGTGGACTATAAAGGGAGTTAAGTCATTTTGACTGGGTCAATAGTTACACATATACACAAAAAACTGTAACATCATGTCCCTGTAGAACGTAGATGATCATGACCTTCCACATCTTCCTGTCCCTTGTAACACTTGTTTTTTTCTCCCAAACCCTGTTCTGCCATCCAGCTCATCAGGTATATTACGCAATGCATTCCTCTGTCCATTTTGCACTCAATCTGTCCCTGTGATTTTCATGCCCTCCCTTCCTCATTACGTGTCCCAGAAATTTCAACTGCTTCTTCCTGATGTTAAGTATAAATTTCGTTTTGTTTCAATTTCGCTAAAACCTCGTCGTTGTTCACATGTTCAGTCTATGGTATTTATTGTGAGACCGTAACATACCTACAACATGGACTCTTCCAGGACTATATAAAGTATGCGACATAACACTCTAGAGGGAGAAGAAGAAGAGGAGGAGAGAGAGTATTCTAATACCGTAGTATCAGCCGCGTGCGACTACCAATATTGGACACTAGCACATAGTAAGCTCCGCTTACACTTACACTATCTTTGTAACCTTTTGTTTAATATATCTTTCTTACCTCTAATCCGTGTTCCGTGTTTTCCTTCCGTGGTCCAAACTTTGGGTCCACATCAGTATTCTTAGCATCTTTCTGTAGAACTACATTTCTGTTTCTTCAAGTCTCTTCTTCATCCTTGAGGAGATTGTCCAGCATTCGCTGCCATATAGGAGGACATGTATCACGTAACAGTTCAATACTCTTTTCTTTGTTTCTAGCGACGTTAACGATTTCTGTTTCTTAATACTCTGCTTTGATCAAAAAAGAATGCTGAGGCGGTGCTGTAGTTATGGAGAGATTTGTGCTACGTGATCTCCACTGAAACTAGATTTTACAGCTAAGAATAATCAACGGGTAATTAATAATAATAATAATAATAATAATAATAATAAGCAAAAGTAACATTCAAGAAAGGTAGAATTACAGAAACATCCTTAATAGATTTAGATTTTGTCACAAAGATTAGGGAACTGGAGCATGATGAAGCTTATAAGTACCTAGGAATTAGCAAGGGAGATGGCATACAACATTCCGGTACTAAATACCGAGCTAAACTCAAAAAACAGAATATCAGCCATAAACACCTTGGCTGTCCCTGTGGTGCAATACAGCTTCAATGTCCTTACCTGGACCATAGCTGAAATTAAGCGAATGGACGCCAAAACGAGAAAGCTTCTCACTCGCTATCGCATGCATCATACGAAAGTTGATGTTGATCGTCTGTATGTGCCCAGATCCGAAAGAGGCAGAGGATTGGTTCAACTAGAACTGTACTACAAAACTACAACAATTGGCCTCCAAAGATACTTAGAAACTACAGAAGACTGGATGATGGTATGCGTCAAGGAACATGAAAGTAGTAAGCGTCTTTACTCCGTAATGAAAGAAGCCAACAAATTCAAAATGGAGTTTCAAATTGGCGTAGAAATGCAAGTACAGCACAATACACCGGCAAAATTGCAAAATACTAATGCTTGCTAACTAGGAATTATCAAGCACATATACTGAAATATTGTGTTAGCCCAAAATGCAGATTCTGTGATAAATATCCAGAAACGATTGATCATCTTGTATCAGGTTGCACGAGATTGGCACCCACTGAATATAAAACCCGGCATGACAGAGTGGGCCAATATCTGCACTGGAAAATTTGCAACTTCTACGGGCAGGAAACTGAAAGAAAATGGTATGAACACCACCAGACCCGGTTACGGAGATAGGACCTGTTACAATTCTATGGGATTACACAATACATACTGACAGAACAATCAAAGCCAACCGCCCAGATATTGTTGTTAAAGACCACAAACAAAAACAGTGCCTCCTTGTTAATATGGCAGTCCCTGCTGACTGCAATGTATCTTTGAAGATATTCAAAAAGCTGTCAAAATACAAGTACCTTGAAATAGAAATCTCAAAAATGTGGCATATGAGAACTTCAACAATCCCTGTTGTAGTTGGAGCCCTAGGACTGGTTGGAAAAGATTCCAGTAGACTAATTGAAGGGATTCCTGGAAGTCCATGCCTCAAAGAGATACAAAAAAATTTCTGACAATTACAGCTCACACTTTACGAAGGGCTATATCTATGTAATTTTTTTTTTGTTTGTCAGTGGAAAGTGTCATGATGTCATTTCTAACCTTAGGTCGCTGGGCGGGACACGGACAGAAATGTGTAAACGCCAGAAATCTAAGAAAATAATAATGATAATAATAATAATAATCTAACATTTCCGCGTTTTGTTTGAAACAATTAACTAACACCATTACTGATTATTAAAGACGTTGATTGTTTTGCTGTCTTTATTAAAAGTTTGGTTGCTTATAGACCATTACAGTCGAAGAGATATAGAAACCGTAAAAGTAAAATCGAAGTGGCATTGATATGTTTTAAAATGTATTAAAAAGAGATAACATCTGTGACAGCAGAGACAAAACAATTATAAGGATGACAAAGCAATTGCCGACAGCAGCAGAGAACGGGAATATGTTTGGTCACAAAGAAGGATTTAATGAAATTAATGGGTGTTATTACTGTGTCACAGATGTGTACAGTGAATTGACGATGTTTATATCTTTTATTTTTTAGTCTGCCATTAAGTGTTAAAACACACACACACACACACACACACACACACACACACACATATATATATATATATATATATATATATATATATGCCATCGGAAAGTTTCAGAACTGGATTTGCCGAGATTGTAACGGTGAAGGGAAATGCGCACACTGCTTACGTTTATTGGTGCCTAGCCTACTGAGTCAGTCTTCCAGTCAGATTTGTGGTATCTATTCGTTTTCACTTACGGCGCGATTTGTTGTATCAAATGTGTTGCGACGGCTCTGTGATCTTTCTGGTGGCTGACTAATTCGAACAACGTGTGAAACTCGGTATTTCCGCTACAGAAATGTTTCGACAGACTTTTGCCAAATATTCTTTAGGTCGGACACAATGTTTGGGGTGGAACGTGCGTTTCAAGACCGGTCGAGTATCGGTTCAAGATGATGAGCGTTCAAAGTGAAGGATCACATGTAAAACGTCAGAAAATGTAGAAAAATTCGTGAAATCATCCTTGAGAATCAGTTATGGTGTCTACCAGCAGTTCCTCGTCCGGAAACATTCTGAGATGACATTGTACCTACGAATACACGGTGGGCCGAAGGAAAAAAAGAACTAAAATTCGTCATCAGTAGACATCACATGTTTCTGAATGATTCTATTCCAATTATTATTTTTTTTTAGTTATGCTAAAGTCGTAGCCAATTAATCCTTCGACCTTCTTTCATTGAAAACGTTATTAAAAACATGGAAATTCATACATTTTTATAGTTTATCTCCGTATGATAGAGTGTTTTTCGAAATTACTTATTTTGAATGTTTGAAGGAATTTATTACTAGTAAATGTTTTGAAACAGGAAAACGAGACTCAAGTATCAGAGGGATTTACTGTGCGTATGGCACAAGGCCAAATAGTAGGAAGAAAAAGGGGTATAAAAATTTGACTGTGCAAAATTTCCAAATACAACCGCACTATTTGCTTAAAAAAATCGGCATTTCAAATCGTAGCTTTCCACCTGGACTCGAACATTAACCACTATTGCTAAAGAAAAACGCATAATTATCACAGACCCGAAGCAAGTCACAATGTATAAAATGATGTTTTTCGGGTAAACTTTCTGACCGACGAGACGTGGCTTCTTTTTGACCTTTTTTACAAATATTTTCATGGCAATTGATGTGAAGAGCTTTTTTCCTGGTGCCCCAAATACATGAATTTAAGCGTGTTACTAGATGGGAATCTAGGTCTCACCCTTTTACTGTTTAAATCGCTAAATGAAACTGTCATTTCTACTCCAAAAGTTTCTTTTCTCGTGATAACCACCGGTGGAACTCACTTCCGATTCCTTGCATCCCTGATAACTACAATCTTCACAAATTTAAATGCAACTCTAATCACCATCTTCTGTCTTCTTGGACCCCGTTTATCTTTTGTCCTTTCCTCAATCTTAACTATTCTCAGTCTTCTTCTACACTTTCAATCCCTGTAACCTCCTGCTTACTAGTAGCCTTGCTTGGGGTGAATGATTAAATATAAAGATGTTATTAAACTTGAGAAAATCCTGAAATTTTTGTATGTGATTATTTCGTACTTCTTTCAGAGGAATCATTAATACATTCATATTTGTGTTGGAATGTGTCACGAAAAGATAAATGATTTCGTCTCTTTCTCACCTGCTGACGTAACGACGGGCACAGTCTCCACTTCTGAGACTGAAAACTGACCTCCTTCTCATTCCAGCCCTTTACATAGAGCTTGGTAACTCACCTATGCAAAACATCAACAAGCCAGCTACCAATCACAGTTCCTGCGCCTGCCCACCTCCACTCGCCGTGGGGGTGTCAAGTTGACCGACCAACTTATTACAATATTCACAAGCAATCTCTATAATAAACCTTTCATTCTTATAGAGTGAATATGATTATTGCCAGTGGCGGGCTGGCCAGGGGGGGGGTCAGTTTGCTTGATGGCAACTAGGCCTCTGATGGAGTAAGCCTCTTATATCAAATACAAATGCAATACAGAAATAAACGCAAACAGCTGCTTTAGTAATAAAAAGGAATAAAAAAATTTTCGTCTGCACACTATCAGTTACTCAAGTCTAATGTGAAAAGACATTTTCAAAATTAAAGATCATAAAGACAAGGTTAAGAAATCCGCTATCTGAGGAGAATTTGGAATCATGCATGTTGTATCCATTGAAAAGGCATTGTTAGATGGACCGGATGCAGAAACAGTTATTGGCAGATTAGCACAATTATCTTGTGAACACAAACGAATGCTCTTAATATAATGAACTGCATGCAATATTCTATTGTTTTTGGTCTATTAATGTCTAAATTGTGCAGTAAGCTATTTAAAAATATCAACCAATTACTTAAAATTAAAAATAAATAAATAAATTATAACATTCTATATTTTATTTGCTATCTACTGCCAGTAATATGTACAGTTGATATACATTGTAATTACTAAGAAATACACATTTTTCCACAAAAAATTAATTTGGCGTTTACCCATATGTCTTTTTCAAAAAATTTATCTATTCGTTATGAAAATTAAATGATAGCATTGTAATTGTGGGTGGGTCTCCTTTTATCTCCTGATTATTGGGCTCACCGGGAAATGGAAGGAATGATATAGTAAAGCTAGGTAAGGCGTCCCTGAAACTCCCCACCAAAATCGAATCCTCTATCAAAACGCGGCGTAGGAAAGCCAACGAGCATCAACATCGCAAACAAAGTAAGTTTCCTGGATCGCAGCTACATCTACGCCGAAGGACAAGAGATCACGAAGCAGGCGGTCGGCCTTACTCCGATCCCTTAAGCCCCTCGCATTCAAACTAGTTATCTTGAGAGACATTTTTCAAGTTGTTTCCCCTAGTCACAGACTGGACGGAAATCTGAGGATGAAAGGGCCACGACGGATTATCCCAGGCTCCCCATATCTGTCGTCATGCGACCATCCAGGACAATGCCGCCGACGTCCGAGGGATAGGTCAGTTTTAAGGCCCGATATAATGAAGGATGGAGGAATACTGGGACCCTCCCCGCACAATATTTTTGTAGTTTTTTCAAGTCCCGAGTTCTCATTTCTACCATACAGATCTCCGGAAAGGCATCCTTTGCTTCGTGTAGATGATCCCACACTCTCAAATCTCTTCCTGCTCCTAATCCAAGTTATTACCCCAATAGCCTTGGGGTTTCGCGGGTATTCTATAGAGCGCCCATCAACTGACGTTGTTTTGAATAAGGGTTTTAGAAGCGCTCTCTTTTGTGTTGAAATGTCCTTTTCTATTGCCCGCCTGTCTATTTGACATGATCTTACCCCCTCTGGAATTTCTTCTTATGAGAAGAACTCTGGTGAGATGTGATGGGACAGAGAGTCGTTGGGCGTTGTGCTGGTGGAAAGTGGGTGTGTTTGGTGGAGTGGAAATGTCGTCGGCTGCAGTGTTATTAGGAGGGGGTTTGGGTGGAGGGATGTTAGGAAGTGGGGAGGTGATGCTTTCAGAGAAGAAGAGGGGGGGGGGGCTCCTTGAGGTAATTTCCTCTTGTTTTTTGACTGGTGAAGCCGGGACGGATTTAGCCTTAGTTTTGACTGTTTCTTATTTTTGCCAGCTCGCTTATCCTTTTTACTGATTTTCTCTTCTTTTTCTTCTTCCATTTCGTCTCTCCCCCTTTTCAGTGACGAGGACCGAAGTGGGGGCATCTCTTCCATTTCTACCTCTACTGTATTTTGGTCCCCGCCCTGCCACTTCCGCTGCTTCTGCTGATCCTTCTGCTCAAGTTGGGTCTTCTGCTGATGTGGGAAGTGGTGGGCACTTTGGATCCCTTCTTTACTACTCCCGTCCACTCTATTATTTTCTTTACAACTTTTGTTGTTGTCTGTGCTGCTGTCTGTGCTGTTGACGATCCCTCCCCACTTTTCTTTTTGGGATGTGATTCTGGATTTTGTCCCGGGCAAGATTTCGACAAGCCCAACAAAGTGGTCGGCGCTCCTTCACAATGACATAAATTAATCTTCCTTCACGCATTAATGTGTTAGGTATTTCTATAAATTGTTTTCTGTTTCAAAATCGCCTGTGACTATTCCTGCTTTACTTTTAATAGGTGAGACGTCTCCAAACTTCGAAAAGAAAAAGCCTGAATGATCCTCCGATATGAATAGGGGAACTTTATGTAGAGTCACCTTCGCTTTTCTTGTTCCCAAGTATTCGGTTTGTAGCCTGATTGAATTAGTCGTCAGGATACAACCTGCCAGCGCTTTATCTACATCTTCTGTAGCTAACAAAATGCCTCACATTGCCTTATTTCTTGCCAAGATCTTCGCCTTTTAAAGGCTTTTCTAGGCCTCCTCCATAACGTCTCTATTCACTGTAATTAGTTTTCGAGTCCCTGAGTCTATTCTTGACAAATATTTAGTACGAATAGAATAGTGTTCTCCATATCCAACAGAGACGGCACCGGTAGCAACTCTTTTCCTTTAACAAATGGTTCAAATTTGTCCTTGAGATTTTTATAATACTTTGGCCCTTTTTGTAGGGGCCTATCCTTCAGTGGGTGAGGCATTGGGAGATTAGGGTTCCGCTATGCTGTTGGCGTACTCTCGTCACCGCATACAGTTCAAACAATGCAAACAAAACGCGGAATTTAGACTAAAAAGACGGCAATAAATACAAAAGACGATGACAAACAAACATGATACATACTACACAGAATATCCAACGAAACTTTTAATAAACTGACGTGAAAAATCTCCAATTTGCCAATGATGTAATTGGATAGTACTTATGTATTATAAAGTATTTAACAGTTTGTAGCTATATCATAACATACAAACTTACAAATAAACAAAAACAATTTGTAAAAGTTTCCATAAATTCTCTAGGAAGTTCTTGAGGGTTCCAGAAATTTCTAGAAATTCACCAGAAAGTCATAGTACTACGATACTTGTAGACGATTTTAGAAATTTCGTGTTGGGAGTGACATTTTTAAAAGATATTTTTGAACAAAAGTTAATCGAATGAGGAATTATTTTACAAAAAGTCATAACCCTAGTATAAATATATATATATATATATATATATATATATATACATAACGTCATCCTTAGAGAGACTGTTTCACATATCATCTATGTGGTTAGACATCCGGTTGCCTCTAGCTAGGAACGAAACCCGACTGAATAGGTGTCAGTTGGAGATTCTAACCATTAAGCCGTCGACGTACGCCAGGGATGAAGATGGATTTTAGCGTATTTATTTTTCAGAAACACTGATATATATATAGTGATTTTCCATGCATAGCTTAGATGTGGCACAAGGCCGAAATTAGGGGGCACCTAGTGAGAATCGAACTCACTACTCAGCCGTAATTGTTTTAGCGAGACAAGCTTGCTAACCATTACACTATATATATATATATATATATATATATATATATATATATATATATATATATATATATATATATATATATATATATATATATATATATATATAAATATATATATATATAAGGCTCAAACACTAATATTCCATGTATATTGACTACTAATATTATCTATCTATATATCTATATCTATCTATCTATATATGCGTCAATTATTCTTACACAAGTCAATCAATATTTTTACAATAAAATTTGTATTATATCTATATGATAAATATACCATATAAATTTTAGTTGCAATTTATTCTTTTTAAATAATAACTTATTTTTGTGTGAAGAGTAATTCAAGCCCGTCACTAGTGGTAGAATTCCAGTTTTTGTCGTTGTCATCTTGTAACTGAAGTTTCTATCTCAAAATAAAATTTAAGAAATTGTCTGCATTACAGATTTAGGCTTCTCAGGTATCTGAAATTTATCATTTCTATCAACTTAGCAAACAACCAACAGATGGAATATTTTCCTAGCGCCATCCGTTTTTCCCGAGAACAAATATTTCCTTGGCTCTTCTTCGGATATAACCTTCTAGCGGACAAATCGAAATACCAATTATTGCTTGGAGATATGTCTAAGAATTGACGTCAATTTCCTTGTGTCATGTTTGCTTCAATGTCATTCAATACATTACTGTGATATCGTTTTTTTTATTCATTATATTTAACAGTTTTTCTGCCTTATCAGGTCTCATGTGAAACAGAGACAATATGAATTGTTATCATCATTCACCTGCTGGCCATGTGTAAACAACGTGATTATCCCCCACCCACCGGCGCCATGTTAAAAACATACAAAACTTTGCACAGATTTTAAAATAATACAGATTTCAGTTTTCTTTAACAAGTGAAATCGAGAGATCAAGTAAAAATTTGTGATAAGTTCTACTAATCAGAGCCGGTGCATGAGTCTCGTGGCTGCCTCCCGAATCTATGATAGGGCTCTTCTCCACGTATATATGATACGCCCACACCACTCATAAAGCATTATACATATAAAATACAAATTTTATTATAACCTAATTATGTACAATAATGGATCCTATGCAATATAAATGAACGATTCAAATAGAAAAATTGAAAATAAATACAATGCATCTAAATAATAATTAGGATCAGGTCATAATAAATCATTCCATCTTAAATAAATCAACAAAGTTTTGCGGTATCTTTTAACATCAACTTGAGATTTTTCTTGTAAAAAGTTGAATAATTTTAGCACATTTAAAATTTTGGATAAAAAATAGCGAATTTTATATCTTGTTTTAATTTGAAACTTCGCATGCGCAACACAAATTCACGGAATTGGACAAAAATTGACCATAGAATTACGTCAAAATCCACGAAAATTTTTCATCCTTTAATAGTCAGCTGTGCTTAGTTGAATTTGCAGTGTATATAAATGCAAGTTGCTAAAAGCAAATGTTGATAAGATAGTGAGTGTCACAAAGCACTACCCAGGGCCCAATCAGACTTGCCGTCCTCACCCGGTCAGATGTTGTGGCGTAGTATGCACCGGTCCTGCATTATCTTAAGATTTAAGTAAATTAATTACATTTAAAAATTCAGTCATTAAAAATGTCTCGAACAGTTTGAGGATATCAGATTAGATTTCTTTTGAAAGCCCAGACTTACTAAATTTTTAATCTTGTTATTTTAAAAATAACCTGGTCAAAGTAACTTCTAATTTTAGTAGCGCTGTGCTTCAAAATTAGCATACCTCGCTCCGGGTAGCCCAGCCTGGCAAATCTAGCATAATTCTGAACGGTGGGTGACAAAATAGAAAACAAATTCTATTTAACGGGTTTCGTCCTTCAAACAAAACTACTTACACTCTTTATAGTTTGACTTCTTTTTTCATGTATTGAAATCAAATTATGAAAAGGTAAAGCCGAACAAGGCCTTTATGAATTGGTTTGTTTGTGTTTTAGTGTGTTGGCTACTTCTATAATTATTGTATAAGGTCTCTACGAGAAAATTAGACCTGAATTATTGGTGGTGAAAAGGTACATACACAAAATAACAAAGACCAATTGAGCTGCAATACAAGATAACATTTATTTAAGAAAAATAAGAAAAGGAAATAAATGAAATACACAATGAAAAATTGTTAATGTATTTGGGTGTGTGACTTGCCTGTGTAGGTGTGTGTGTGTGTGTGTGTGTGTGTGTGTGTGTATGTGAAGCGATCACTGCCTCTTTTTGTTTTAGTGTGTAAAGTTGATTGCACACACTTCGAAAGGAGGAATTACTTAAGGGTTCATCTACAAGGTAACCAAAATGTTCTGTCCGGTTTTGATTAATCATTGAATGAAGTTGAAATATATACGAAATGCGTGTAGCAATTGTTTTCAAATTCGGACAGCCGGAAGTAGGAACATCAGACGTTATAAAAAACACGCGCACTGTTATCGGCCATCAGTTATAAGCCGGAAAGCTGTGAGAAGGATGGAAGTATGTAGAGATCTCGTTCGGGGCTGTTTGCTTTACGACTTCAAAGTGGGCTTATCAGCAGCTGCATCAAGTCGCCGCATATGTCAAGCGTTTGGGGATAGTGCTGTGGATGAACTTACTGCAAGGCGTTGGTTTCGAAAATTCACGTCGGGAGATTTGTCTCTCCATGAGGAGACTCGCAGTGGACGACCACAGGTCTTGAATGACGGAGTCATGAAGGCGGCCATTGAAGAGGACAGTAGTTTAAAGTGTGGTGAACTTGCAAGACAGTTCAACGTTTCCGATGAAACAGTTTGACTTCACCTGCACCACCTAGGTAAGACGTACAAACTGAGCAAGTGGGTTCCGCAAACGCTATTGGAGGTGCACAAGGGACAACGAGTGGCAGCCTGCATATCTCTGCTTTCTCGCCACCGTACCGCATCCTTATTCAATCGAGTGCTTACCAGTGATGAAAAGTGGGTTCTGTACGAAACTCCCAAGCGTTCCAGACATTGGTTGTCTCTTCAGGATGCTGTCCCTCACACCGCAAGAACGCCTATGCACCCACGCAAGATTATGCCTTGTGTCTGGTGGACAGGTCGTCAAGTGGTTCATTATGAACTGGTATCAACGGGCCAAACGGTCACTGTAGACCTATACTCATAGCAATTGAAACGTGCAACAAGCATTGCGCCAGAAGGATCCAGCACTGGTGAATCGCAAAGGTGTGCTTTTCCTCCATGACAACGCCAGGCCGCATGTCGCGCGAGTGGTCAGGGATACCATACAGCAACTTGGGTGGGAGACTTTGTGCCATCCACCTTATTCACCTGACCTTGCGGCATCCGATTACCACCTCTTCCACTCCCTGGATAATCACCAATGAAGCTGATTTACGCAAAACCCTCACGGATTCTTTGCGTCAACCACCCCCCGAGTTCTACCGCAAGGGCATTGAACAGCTGGAGACACGTTGGCAGAAGGTGCTGGATGCCGATGTCGATGACTTCGAAGACTAAATATAAGTTACACATACTGTGAAGCGTTTTCTTTTTTTCCTTTAAAAACGGACTGAACTTTTTTGGTTACCTTGTATTTTTATACCCTCCAGGCAGTTGCTGATAACATTATGGCACTGTAGTGTTTTTTTTTTAAAGTTTTCGGGGTTAAGATAAGATGCAATCTCTATGAATAATTGAAGAAATTTCAATAATTGAATTTTCAAGTATAACGGTTATAAACGATTCACCTGTTTTACAAATGAAAACTTCTAAGATTCTTTTAACAGGCATTAGTATTAGAGCTCTGACACAGACTAATCGGGTCATAAAGTCCTGGTGCGGTTTTATATTTTCATTGGCGAGGACTGGAGCCAGCTCAAGAACACATTTCTTCAGGACTACGGCTGGTATCCCGTCCCCACCACTTACCTTATGAGAGTCTAATTTAGAGACGATGGCATCGATGGTGTTATGCTCATCTCACGCAATAAAGCCTCAGTTCTAAGGGAAAATCAGGTGTGGGTACTCCGGATGAGTCGAGCGTTGAATTGGACGAGAATTTCCGAGAAAAGCATTCAACCTTATCAGCTGAGGACCTCAAATTGATTGAATAGAGGAGGCATTGTTGATTTGCTGTTGTATAGCACGATCTTGCAGAGCCGCCAATAATCTTTAGAAACAAACTCGGGAGATGCAATAGGTTGTTTCATTCTTTCAGCAAATAGTAACTTTGCTTCATTGAGGACACGCTTGCACTCATTACAGCAGAGACAAAGAGCCGTCTGTTGCAATGAGACATGTCGCTTCGGTATAAACGGAAGAAGTGATGCCTGTGGGCAAGCAGCTGAGAACCAAGGATATGAGAGCGATTTAACTTTATATTTTTTTGCAGGGATGAAAGCCTCGGTGACAGCTTTTACCCAAGAGGATTCCTCAGACGCACATTTTTGAACGGGTAATTGAAAACCACATTCCAGAGGAAGTCGAAACGGAAATCATAGAATCATAGAGTCCCTGATCGTTGATAACAGAAAGATATTCTGTTAGTAGAAGGTTCTTTGCTGGGGTGGGGAGTAGAAGGAGATGTTAATAGACACTACGGCAGGATCAGAGTTACCAAGAGGGTAGAGCTGCGTAGCGAGACATGTGTTAGGGATGGAGGTAAAACAGGGATCGAGAAGAGAAGTATTATCGTCAGGGTTACTGGGCAAACGTGTAGGAAAGTCAACCACTTGTATGAGGGATTGAGCGAGGTCAGTTACAAAGTGTTTAAACCACTTGGTATGGTGGGGGTTAAAGTCACCGAACTTCGAATATGTGTGCAAACATATGTAAAGAGATAGCCTTGTCTATATTATCGGAAATGCTATCGAGAACACCACGTTCTTGGGAGGATTGAGAACGATAGAGAAAGAAGAGATAGCTTACAGAATTGAGGATAGACGGAGACATATATATGAATGGTCTGGAGATTCAAGAGAGAGTTTGTAGCGAACCCCTCGAGCGCCCCCCGTATCACAAAAGGGTGATGAGGTCACGAGAGGCCCTCTAGCTTTTTCGAAGTCGTTAAATCTGACAAGGTGAAACAACATAGACGACAGAACGAGGATATATAAGATATAAGCTAATTTATTCTAGAAAAGTAATAAAGAAATAAAGGTGGTCGGAACGGTAGAGATGCAAATGTTCCGGTGCAGGCATTGATGGTCGAGGTTGGTTGTTACAGGTGATCGCTGCTGGTCATGCAGACGATCGCTGTTGGTCGTTACAGGTGGTCGTTGCAGTTGAAGTTGGTAGTTGCAGATAATCGCTGCTGGTCATTGTAGTTTGAGGTTGATGTTGGTCGTTGCCGGGATGCCAACTTGTGTTGGGAAGGAAAGAGGAATTGGCGTTGCGATGTTGTTCGGGCATGTCAAAGGTCCAGTGCAGGCGTTGCGTGTCTGCCGGTCGAGTCCGATATTAGTAACCTCCCGTAATAATTACTAACGTGGTGTACGGGAAAGGTTATGGACGACGTGCAGGCAGCCAGTAGGGAGGGAATTCCGAGAGTCAAACAGGGCCAAGGAGCCAGGAGTAGTAGGCGAAGGAGAGAGAGAAGGAAAGTTTCCAACTATCGTCAAATTGGCAGAGAAAAAGAAATGGGAGCGTAACTTAATACACAGCCCGTTCGTCGACGTCCTGGCCACGGAGGCCAGGAATCTGCGTACCGACCGATTCGGTATCTAGCCACCCCCCCACGAGGGTTGCATGTGGCACAAGGCCGAGTTTATCGTGGGTTTTCCGAGCCCGTAGGCTCAGCCAAAAAATGCCCGTATAACCCGTATAAACGAGATCGGGTTGGTCATTCTCCCCGAACGAGATTCTGCCCTTCGGCGGAACCTCGTCCGGGTTCCTTTCTGCTCAAAAGCAGAGAGTTCGACCGTCAAGTCGAGAAGCTCGCGTACCGACCGATTCAGTCGCCGACCCTAAATTTAGCGAGAAATCACTGTCTTGGTAGGCTAACACAGTAAAGTCTCTATAAAAAAAAAAGTCGAGATTAGCTAAAAGGAAACTAAAGCTTAAAAATGTCTAGAAGTATATTACGACTAGGTTCGTAATATAACTAAACTGAAAAAATAACTTGCTAGTCTCTACCTCGGCTTAAGAGCGTGTAGGGAGCACAACCGAAAGGTCAAGGTCGAAATGACCTGTTCTCTCTTCCGGTTTAAGGAGCCAAGGAGGAGATAATTCCGACAAGTTCCCTAGCCAGCAGGAGATGATCCGGGACATAAACTCCCATACCATGCATATGGATTTTAAAGTCCTTTCTAAGGAGAGGAAGGTAGCCGGGAATCGAGAAATCAGAGTAGGGGATTGAAGAGTTAAGGTTGGTCGCGCAGAGAGCTAGTATATCAGGAGACTTTTCAAAGAGGAATGATTCCACACTGCGGAAGTTGGTACGAATGCTACAGATGCTGAAAAAGGAAATGTTAATGGGTTTAGGGGATTTTTAAGATCTGGTTTAGGTTTATTTTTTATTGTTTATGGTCATGTCGAGTTATGTTGGTAATGAAAGTGAAAAAGCCTAAGTAATAGAAGCTGACGCTCATCATATGCGACAAGGACAAAAAGGAGCTGTCGCAGACTGCAACATAATGTGGCCACAGGGTTGCCCACCGTAGGTGCGTGCAAGGGCACCATTCCATGCGCAACATGACACTGCAAGTACCCCAATATTATCCAACAGTTGATATGAGCAGCATCTAAGACACTACGCAAGAGTTCGGGTTCTTAACTACCAGTCGGGAACAGCAACCTGAAAACTGCCAACCCGCTACCCTCAGTACGAGGAGACGTTGCCTCAAACCACACACATCACAAGATATTCACGACACCACTACTACGAATGCCAGAGAAAAGGAAAAGATCCGGGAACCTCTTCCTAAACAGGAAACAAAGAATGAGCCTCTACTCCTGTTGAAGAGAGGTGTGGGAGTATTGACCAGGCGAAAGGAAAGCCTATCTCCTCCTATTACACACACACACACACACACACACACACACACACACACACACACACACACACACACACACACACACACACACACACACACACACAAAACAGACAAACAAATAAACAAACAAACAAATAAACAAACAAACAAAAAGACAAACAAGCAGCTTACAAGAAGTCCATGAACAACGTGCGTGACACTCGGAGTTGAAACTGAAATATAAAGTTTCAACTTAGTTTAAGTGCCAACATGCACTTCTTTTTGAAGACAAACACTCCACGTCTGTGAGCAAGGAATAAAGATAACGTCCAATACTTGCATGAGTCAGAAGAGAAAAAAAGTAAAAAAAAATTGAAGAACTAATATTCAAACAAATTTTTCAAAAAGAGGGAAGACTAAATTCACTTCAATTTAAAAAAAAAAAAAGATTTGAAGAAAAGAATTATACCAACAAAAAAAGGAATAGGTAAATAAAATTAGGAGTAAAATTCAGAGGGATACATACAAATAAGACAGGCGACGACATACTTTTCCAACGAGGCTTCTTAGACGAAAGTTAAGCAAGGAGTGAAATTCTCCTTGTCTTTGAGCCGGGAAATTCCCATGTCATCTATTATTTGCATGAGTCAGCAGAAGAAAGAAATTTTAATTACAACAAAAACGTTACACTCAGTTTAGATGTTTAGTTATTTGCTAGATTAATTTTATATTTACAAGATTATAAAAATATGTGAATCACCTACAATGCAATATTTATCATTTACCATTTTATAAAGAAATAAATATGAAAACGAATTTTCTATTCAACAATATCTGTGAACTATAGAAAAAGACAATTTAAATAAACATGATTTTTCCGGACATTATACATTTTCTTCTGAGGTTATTTTATTTTTTATCTCATATTACTTCTTGTTTAAATTTCCCTTTTTTAATAATTGTGATTGAGTGTTTATCGTCTCGCCTAAAATCTAAAATTAAAAGAATGTTTAGTTCAGTTGAAGAAATGCTCTCAGCTTATTTTAGTGAATTTATATGACGAGAACAAATAAAAGAAATGCCCGGAAAATGCTTTTTTTTTTCAAAATTTTCTCATTCGTAGACATTTTTTTATAAATTTATGATTTTTTTCATCTTTTTCATATTTATTTCTTTTTAAAATTGAAAATAATAAATCTTTATAAATGTAAATATTTCATTATAGCTGATTCATATATTTTTATAATTTTGTAAAATTTTTATAAATTTTAAAAAATTCGTTTTAATATGTATTTCTTTATAAATTGGTAAATGATACATATTGAATTGTAGTTGGTTCACATATATTTATAATTTTACAAAACATAAAATTAACCTTGCAAATGAACATTTTAACAACGAGCGTAATATTTTTGTAATTATTAAAATTCTAAACAGCTTTTTAAAACAACAAAAATTTCAGCTCAAGCAAGGCAATAAAACAAAGACGCAAGGAGTTACCCAATGTTAGAGAATATAACAATAATACTATTAAGGAGAGAGAACAATAAAAGAACAAGAATTAAGAAGATAGAAGATAACGTTTGACATTGCATTTACATTTTTGAAGAGCAAAGTTGACTGGGAAACAAGGAAACGGAAGAGCGTTCCACAAATGCGATAGAAGAAACTGTTTGCATAGAAATTACGGTTACATCTAACCATTTCAAATGTAAAACGATGAGACCTTACCGCCAATCTAGTACTGAACTTAAATTCATAAAGTCTAGATACCATAGTGGAAAGTTCACCAGAACAAATGCCATGAAAATATTTATAGAAAAGGCAGAGGGAGGTGACATTACGGCGGTAGGGAAGTAACTGACACCAAGATGCCAATAACATTACAGATTTTTTTTTTGATTTTATCAAGAATCTCTAAATATATAGCAAGATTACCAGACCAGATATGGCAATTCTATTCAAAGCTAAGAAGAATACAAGACTTATAAATATGCAAGATAGATTCTAAAGAGGAAAATTGTCTAGCACGACACAGAGAACCTTCTTTCCTAGCAGCGGACCTAGCAGTTGACTCAATATAGTCTTTCCACGTCAATGTTAGCCCGAGAATCCGCAATGAGTTACCGTCCTGGAGGTTAGCATCAGCCATACTGATGGAAGGCAGGAAGGGGTTTCAGTTTCGTTTTGGAAACTTTAGAATTGTCAAGCCGTTTCTTGCCCTAGTTACCAGCAGATTGTAGGTCATTCATGAGATCAGCTGCCAATTTAACCATATCGATCTGATCAGACTTACAAGACAAGAGGAAACAGTTGTATCCTCAGCATAGCTACTGAGTTGAGAAAGGATGCCACCAGGAAGGATATTGATGAAAATTAGGAACAACGTAGGTCCAAGGATATAGCTCTGGGGACCCCCCCTGCATTAATGCAGAAAGATCTGGAAGATTGGCAGTTCAGGACAACTTTCAATTCACGACTTGATAAGAAAGACTGAATCAGTTCAAAAGTTCGTCCAGAATTACCATAACCTTTGTAGGTTATTTAAAGCCGAAACATATTTCGTATTGTAAGAGGTTGCTTACATTACCAAACAGTACCTCATCTAAGTATTGACTGGGCCCGACACTGCTTAACTTGTGTAATCAAACGAGAACTGGTGTTTCAGTGGGAGAGATTGGAAGCAGCAGAAGCAATAACGGACTTTGTTCCTAAAGCATTATTCAGAGTCTAACTCCATAGTTTCCCTAGACTGACGGTTGCCTTTCGATCAACAGATATTTGATATTTTCAGAAGAAAAAGTCGATCACTTCAACATAATATTAATGGTAATATTAACCCTTTCCCTACAAGGAAACATTTGGCATTCATTGACCGAGCAGCCAGTACTGCTTTCAGTTAGAATTTATAAAATATTTCGCTTATAATATTCTTTAGGAAAATAGGTTTATCAAGTCCTATAGCTTTTATCACTCTTACCCTTATTGATATAGGTTTCCTTCCTAAGCTACTATTTGAAGTAATGTGAAATGTTAACATCTTGATCGTGTCATTAATTCCTTTTCGAGTGACATGTGCTATCCATTTTAGTTGTTACTGCTGTTGGTAGTGCTTAAGTGATGTGGTTTCTGTTATTTGGTACAGTTCTTTGTGATTCTGTAGCGCCAGTCCACAATATTCAAAGACGGATGACCTTTGCTTAGGCTTCATTCGCTCAAAACCTTTTCCCTCTGAGTAAGTGGTAATATTCAGCTGACAATTTAGATACATCTGAACAGGTTTGACGCCATGCATGGCATTCATATGAAAGTCTAGATTTAAAGAGGCTATTTAAAAACATGACTTGAGTTTTCAGATTGATGTTTTGGTTTCGTAGCAGTTTGTGGTGTTGAAGGAAACTACCTCTGGCACAGCTTAGTCTATGTTCAGTTTCTTTTTCTCCTATACATAATTTGCAATGGTCAGCAAGCTTGTCCCGGTGACCCTTACTAGCGTTCGATTCACTTTAGATGCTAAACAGCCATTGCCTTGTACCAGACTAAACAAGCTTTTCAATTATTTATAATTATTTTACACCTTAAAATGTATAGAGAAAATCAATACTTATATTAAGAATAAACATTAAAATACATTTTTCATAAGAAATGAAAGATTTTCGCGTATTTTTGAAATATAGCTAATACATAAAGCGAACAATGAAGCTGCTAAAAGAAACAGATGTTTCTATTAATAGCTGCTTCACCTTTTTTTCACACGAACAAAATTTACAGACAGTTATGACTACATTTTTTCTTTGAAGTCGTTTTTAAGGTGACAGCAATAAACTGTAATCTTTTATTAGCAGTATTGTACATTTGCTTCGTCAGCCAGAAAACAGACATCGGGATATTTTGGCGAACTGGAATTTCTAATGCAAAAAAGTTGCCATTAGAAAATACCTTTCACTGGAATTGAAAAATTACGATGGTCGACTGAAAAGTTCATCGGCTGACTAAGATACTCTCATGGAATGTGACAAAATGTGGTTTATTTTTTAACATACCCCCCCCCCCCCCGCCTCCTTGCGGCCCACACATTTCTTCTATCGGTGTTGCAGTGCTTGGATCCCATTTGTGAAAAAGCTTTCATCCTGTTGGGTAAAAAGTCATCAACAGCAGATATGACGTCATCATCACTGTGTTGCTGGTTACTAGCCAAATGTTTTTTCATGTTGGAGAAGAGATGATAGTTAGATGGGGCCAAATCAGGAGAATAAGGAGGGTTATCAACCAGTTCAAAGTCACAGTCACACACAGCAGCCATTGAAATCAAAACCTTATGTGTTGGATCAATGTCCTGATGAAAAAAAAAACCTTTTTGTCTGTCTTACTCCGCGTTTGGTTTTGATAGCCTTTCGTAACTTCCCCAGCAAGTTGGCATAGTACTCTCCATTGATGGTATGGCTCTTTTGAAGATAAGTCAATAAACACAATACCTTTTGTTTCCAAAAAAACTGAGGCCATCAATTTCCATGCAGATGAAAGGACCTTTGCCTACTTTAGAGCAGGTGAGGTGGGGATTCCATTGCGTAGATTGTCTCTGGCTCTGGCTCAAAGTGAACCCAACACTCCTAGGTTAGGAAATTTTCAAGGAACACATCTGTCTCAAACAATGTCAGATTTTTCTGTGATGCACTTTTGATCATGTGTCCGAAGACGTTGCACCCTCCGAACAGAAACCTTCGTCATACCAAGTTCATTGTGCAGAATATTCTCAACTCTCTCAAGAGATATACGAATAGTATTAGCTATTTGATTTATAGTAAATCGCCTGTCATCCATCACCATGTAATCAATGTTTCCCTGGTGGCGGCAGTTGCAGGAAGTTCACTCTTGGGTCATCTTCAAGAATCTCCCTTCTCCTCCTAAATTCAGCACTGTTCATACAGCTGAGGTGTTATCCCCTAATGTAGCAACCATGTCAGCATGAATGTCCTAAACCTTTTTTCTGCAGGTACTTGATAATACTATGATACCAAATTTTGTCCATTTTGAAGAGAAGTCTCTAGTTACATTTGAAGTCTTCTTTGAACAGTCAGATGTCAGTTTACCTGGAAAGAAACAATGCAGTTATTAGTAAGAAGAGTTGAAATAAATGCATGCAAGATTTCACAGCTCTAGCATCATTATTTCATCCTTAAGCCTTTGAAGCTTTCAGTCCAGACGCATATTATGATCAGCTACTACCAACAGGTAGAACAAATTGCAGTATTACCTAACCTGTCATTCTATAGTAATTAAGCTTACATGTGACACAAGGCTGAAAGTAGGAAGCACTCAGTGAGAATCGTACTCACTACTCAGTCGTAGCGATTGAAGTGCCCAACCGGAAGTTCTATAGAATTTGCCTTTTTGAATTTTAGATGAAAAAACTGTTAACAGACAATCACTCTTCTAAGCCCATTTATCTAATCATTCATTTTAACTGTAAGATAGATTTCAACAATTTACAAAGAACATGTGAAAAAGAACCCTTTTCACTTTTACTGGGAAAATTAGTAAAAAAATATTTGTATAAATTTTAATTCCCAATGTCATCCTTTTTTTAATATTTAAAAAATATTTCAGGTTAATACTTGAAATATTATGGCAGATACTTTAATTCAGAAGTTTAAAATGGGATGTTTAAATGCAAATCGAATTTTAAATGTAAACAATTTTCATGTCGTGTAACGTCTCGTATTGTTAATACTTAAACTTTAAAAATAACTAGACTACCCGTGACCCGTTGACGCTTCCGTTTATAAAATATTGAAGTTGATTTCAACATTAAAAAATTCTGTTTGAAGAAAGTTGAAATAAAAATACTTAAACAACTCGCTTTTTAAATCTTATTCACTTAAAATATTTTAAAATCAGACTAACTTAAAAATATTTTTAATATGCCAAAAGATATTTTTAAATCATATTCACTTGAAAATATTTTTTAAATATGCCAAAAAACATTTTTTAAATATTTAAAATATTGTTTTTTTTTGTTTTTTTAAAGAAAGTTGAAATATAAATAAGCATTCAGGCAACCACAGAGAAGCGGAAAGAGGGAGAGGTGGGAAGAGAGAGAAAGAGAGAGAGAGAGAGAGAAGTAGGAAGAAAGAGGTGGAAAGAGGAGTAAAGAAACTTAAATCATGATGCGCTCGAAGTATGCCCGATTCAGAGACGAGCCGTGACTCACTGAAGGTTCAGATTATAAAACATTGAATTTGCTTTCAACATCAAAAAAAATTGTCTGCTTGAAGAAAGTTGAAATAAAAATACCTACTGTATAAAGAAATCGTATTTTTAATTCATTTAAGAATATTTTTAAATATGTCAAAAAATATTTTTTAAATATTTAAAATATTGTTTGTTTAAAGTAAAGAAAGCTGAAGAAATATAAATAAACACGCACGCAATTACTGCAAGGTGGAAAGCAGTGGGAAGGGAGACAATAGGAAAACTGTAATATTAACCGACGCGTTTCGTTTGATGTGGACTTTTTCAAGGCAAAGACAGTAAAATCACAACAATAAAAACAATATTTCCATACGTGACAGTACTTGACGTAAGTTGACTATATGAATATAATAGCATTTTCTAAATTCTTCCAGTTTGCTAAGGGCATTTTGTTTTGCTATTAATAGTTACTTTGTTTTAATAAATTCATTTCGTTTTTGCCTTGAAGAAGTTGACAGTGGACGAAACGCGACGGTGTATCATAGTTTTATTCATTTATTGTTGCATGTTTATATTCTTATCACCTTCAAAGTATTCTCCATTTGAAGCAATGCACCGTCACAGATGTGTTTTCCACTGTTCAAAGCAGTCCTGGAACTCTTGTGAAGTTATGTTTTTTAATGACTCCGTCGTTTTCTTCTTAACCTCTTCTGCATCTGCAAAACATTTTCCTTTGAGGACTTTCTTCATTCGGGGGAACAAAAAAGTCGTAGGGGGCGAGATCAAGTGAATACGGAGGGTGGGGAAGTGGGGTCATGCCATTCTTGGTCAGAAACTGTCTCACATTCAAGGCGGTATGCGTTGGTGCATTGTCATGATTCAACCACCACCTTCTACTTTGCCACAGGTCAGGGTGTTTTCATCTCACCTTGTCTCGCAAATGATTCAGAACTTCCAAGTAAAAAGCCTGGTTAACAGTTTGACCAGGTGGAACAAATTCTCTGTGGAGAATTCCTTTCACATCAAAGAAACAAATCAGCATCGTCTTGACATTGGACTTCACTTGACGCGCTTTTTTGGGGTCGTGGTGACGTTGGATGCTTCCACTGACTTGATTGCTGCTTCGTTTCCGTGTCGTAGCCATAGCAACAGCTTTCGTCACCAGTGATGACCTTCGAAAAAAGGTCTGGATCAACTTCCAACTGTTCTTTCAGTTTATGACAGGCCTCCTTTCAGTCATAGTGAAAATAGACGAAAAGGCGTAAAACACTTCAAAACAATCACGGAGCTGTACATCTTCCAACGATGACACCAGTTAGCACACTGATGCCTGAGGGTTGCCTCGAGTGGAATCTAGAGGTGGAAGACCGAACTACTAAGGGCTTGTCACACAGAAAACGATTTCGGTTACTTTTGGGATCCCCCTCGTAGTTTTCCTATCGTCTTTTACATTTATAAATATTGTCTTTTTCTACAGGTTAACGCTGAGAAATCATTCATATATATATATATATATATATATATATATATATATACTTAAAGAACATTGGACAGCGGCTTACTCCCTTGTCGATTTTCACCGAAAAGATTCCTCAGGCCGTATGTGCTGTTTTTATCTAATGAAAAAAAATGTCATCCACTTTACCAAAAGGTATAGTGGCATTATAATCATAATCAACACACACACACACACACACACACACACACACACACACACACACACACACACACACACACACGACATGTTTCGTTGTATAGTTTAGACATCATGTTCTATTTACTTATTTTCGATAAGATCCTTTCATCCTCGCGGATAAGCTTTTTTGAAGGACAAGAGAAAATTGTCGTGTTGATACATACAGGGTATTGTTCATTACAAAATAAATATTGTAATATTCATTATTGTCAGAGAAAAATTGTTGTGTTATCTGAATGTTAAATTTCTAACAAATTCTGACAATAATTAATACTACAATATTTATTCTGCAATAAACAAAATAAATATTGTACTATTCATTATTATACAAAGGACAGCGAATTGTGGAGATCCATGATCGCCAACGGACGGAAGAGACACAACGTCTTGAAGAAAAATGATGGTAATGCCGCGTCTGAGTGGAGCCACAACAGACGCGGGAGTAACAGACTTAGTTGAAAAGTAACAGACTTGAAGAAAACTCTTTTCAGTGTAGCTTTGTTGCTACTGCTGTTTCCAGCCGAACCAATCGCTTATGTTTTCTTCCCACATTTCGACGTCTGGGTTCAGTGACCTCATATCGCTTTTGCAGACGACTTTGAAACAAATTGTAAGATGTCCTCATACTCTTTGGTCGATAGCCGTGTTCCACGTCTTTCGGATTCTTTTTTGTCTGTATTGCTGTAGATATATATTGAGTACACATTTAACAAAATTCGGCTCACCTTGACATACATTAAAGGATATATTTTTACATATATCATTAAGATGTATCATCATCATTATTATTGTTATATAACACACAGACACACATACAACATATAGCTAGAGATAGTGTGGACATAGTAAGAAACATTGTATGTTGACTGTCAGTTTCACACTTCAGCGCTATCTACTTGTTAGGTGATCACAATGAAGCGTGAAACTGACAGTCACCATGCAAAGTTAATTTTGTCCGCAATGTTGAGCATATCACCACTATAGATAGCACAAATTTTAACCAATCAATTCATAAAATAATACACACAAATTATCTATCTATCTGTCTATCTATCTATCTACAGTCTGTTATATTCACTTACGCGCAAATACTATTAGGAAAGATTTGAATCCACCTCACCCGCTAGCCATGAGTTAATTAGTAGGACTTGCATCAGGAAATTATTATTTTTCTGACTTTAAAATAACTTGCAAGAGGTTGATAAGCCGTAAAAAACAAATCATCTGCGTGAGTATTTTTGTGTAGATTCATATTGTTATGGTGTTTCAGTATACAAATATTCATGTCAGGCAATTTTCGTAATCGAAGCCCGCATCTGTGAACACCCCCATATATACAAATTGAGAGAGAGAGAGAGAGAGAGAGAGAGAGAGAAAATTCTATATTGTACTGGTATATCTTTAAATATCTATTGACCACTTATTTGACAAAATCCGCCTCATCTTGACGGACATTAATAAACATATTTTTACGTATATCAATAGGTATTATTATTACCATTTGTGTATGTATGTTTCCTGCTTTTGTATCCCATAGAGCCGGGTCCAAACCTTGGTCCTTAGGCCCTATAGAAGAATTGTCATTTAATTGATAGCACTTTTCTAAGTATATGCATATTCTAGTAGAGCGATGTTCTGGGCAACTTGTATGTTGATTTTACCTGAGAGACTGTTAGTAAAATTGTCCATTCCTTTTCTCACGAGGCCCGAAGATCCAATTACTATTGGTACAGTCTCAGTCTTCATTTCCCACATCCTGTTAATTTCGATCCCCAGGCCCGTGTATTTGGACAATTCCTCAATAAATTTTATGATGGTGTTTCTCTCAGATGGTAGTGCTATGTCAATAAGCATACACTTTCTGAATTTCTTGTCTTTTATGATAATATCAGGTCTGTTGGCTTTCATTTCCCTGTCAATTTGAATTGGCATGTCCCTGAGGATAGTTATATTTTTATTTTATGTAACTGTGTCTGTCTCTCAGTGGTTTCGATTTTGTGCTTCTTGCATACCTTCCAGTGCACATATGTCGCTACTTTGTTATTTCTCTGAGTATATTCATTTTTTTTTCTAGTTCCGGACATCCTGAGATAATATGATCGACAGTTTCATCATATTTTTCGAAGATCCTGCATTTTAGATTAGTTCCGTCCTTGATTATGTGACGCTGATAGGATCTGGTTTCGAGGTTTTACTCCTGAGCTGCAATAATTAGGCCTTCTGTCTCAGTTTTCAGTCCATTGCGCCTCAGTTGTGTTTTCTATTGGTCCACATCTGCTTCTTTCGTTCTTTTTATGTATTTGCCATGCAATGCCTTGTCCTCTTAGTGCTTTTTTTTGTAATTTCATTGGCAAAGTTGTTTTGTTTTCTGTTTTATTAGTTTGGCGGAGATGCTATTCGCCTTTTTCTTTATTTTTAATAGGATTTCAGGTATATTAAGCTGTTTCTTGAAGAGTGCAGCTTCTTTGTTGATGAAGTGAATTTGATGTTTTACTATTTGTAGGAGAGGGTCATTGGTTTTAGTGAGGTAGATTGTTGTAGGTTTTAGAGTTAGTTCAAGTTGTATTAGTCCTCGGCTTCCTGAAGCTCTTAGTACGTACAGCCTATCAACATCTGATTTCGGGTGGTGCATCCTCATTTGGGTAAGCATTTTCCTGGTCTTGGCGTCCGATCTTTTAATGTCATTCAACCTCCATTTAATAATGTTGAAGCTGTATGTTATTACGAGTATAACTAAGGTGATAGCCTTCATTTCATTGGCTCCATTTGGTTCTCTTTCTAGTATCAAACGCACTCTCCTATAATATTCTTTTCAGATCTTTTTCTTCATAATTTAATGTTGTATTCCTTTTCCTTCATTAATTCCTAAGTATTTGTATGTACCATCTTGGTCTAGCTCCTTAATCTTGTTGATATCAAAGTCTAAATCCGTAGTTTTTGTTAGTTTACCGCCTTTGAAGATGGCTTTGGCACATTTGTCGATTCCGAACTCCATCCTAATGTCTTCGCTGATGGTTTTGACAATAGTGAGTAGGTTTTTCTGCTGATTGTCATCCTTGGCAAACGTTGTAAGATCATTCTGTCCATCTGTCCTTCTTTACAGCAGCGAATGTTGGACGATTTCCTCAAAGATGAAGAAGAGACTCGAGGTGACAGAAATGTGGTTCTACAGAAGGATGCTAAGGATATCATTGACCGAGCGTGTGAGCAACGATGAGATCTTAGAGAGGTTGCAAACAAGGAGGCTTATACTTAACATCAGGAAGAGGCAGCTGAAGTTTTTGGGACACATAATGAGGAAGAATGGCCTGGAGAATCTGATACACACGGGTCGAACAGAGGGAAAGAGAGACAAGGGAAAACAACGCATGACATACCAGGCGGGATGAGAGAACGTGGTCTGGAGGAGGAAGTAGAGGGAAGGAATTTGTTGAGAGCTTCAAGTGATAGAGGCAGGTGGAGAGCCATGATCGCCTACGTCCTGAAAGGACATGGTACATAAAAAGAAAGAAAGAATATAGAATAGGTAATTCAGTTTGCCATTCTGTGTCTTGTATCCGTAGCCTACTGTTGTTCAGTAGGCAGCTGAGTGGCGTTTATGCAAGGCAGAAGAATTGTGGCGACAATGGATCTCTTTGGAAAATCCCGCTTTTGATTCCATAAAAGAGATAATGCTCACTTGGAATTTAGTAACAAGATACATAGACATATCGGTCGTTTCGGGGAGTCAGTCAAAAATATGTGGTTTTATTATATTTAATGATACCCCCAACTGACAAGAAATAGCCAATTTTGTGATAACATTCAAGTAAATATCATGTACCAACTAAATCACTACGCATGACAGGTTAGATTTATTTTTGTTTTAAGTTTTTATCATTTTCAATCTCATTAATAAATAAAAGCGCTTTAAAAATACAGTTGGTTTTATTTATTTTACCTAAGGCCGTTTATTTCGATGTAAAGCTGTCGTCAGATTTATGAATATTAACCCCACTCCATTGAGCTATAGCTGCGGCATTGTCATTAATGGGTTCGAAAAAGTGAATCGGATTTAGCAATAAAAATATTTATTTAGAAAGCAAGAATATTATAGATTTAGAACTTGTGAATTTACAGCCATTTGGGCCATTTTGACTAAAGTCACAAGTTTATCTGTACACTTGCTTATGACAAAAATAAATACCATAAATATTATTATTATTAAATACTGAAAGCTTGTCGGCTGACATGGGCTTTGCCTTTGCTTTTGCCTTTGCCTTTGCCTGAGGATAGAAATTCAATACGCGCATCAGGTCTCGGGTGCTGTACCTCCAGGCAATACCTCTACCTTGGGAGTGGGGGTGGGGTGGAGGTCCAAGTTGTTTACCTGGAACCAGGAATGTCCTCAAAATGGGAAGTGCCAAGGAGACTGGGGCAATTTTTAACAAATATATTGTGGATTCCAACTGTAAACTCGACCTTGTGACACATTCGACTTGAGTGTGTGTGCAGTTAAATACTCATAAATATAGAACATTTCAAAAGTCAAACAGTTTATTTACCATCAGATAATATATATATATATATATATATATATATATATATATATATATATATAAGTTATTACATACGAATATAGAAGTAGAGAGCTCTCCGTGGAATCTATATACTATGAGTAAACCCAAATCCTATTTATTCCTTTAATATGTGATTCTGTCTTGAAAATGTATTTTTACTACGATCTTCTTTCTTGACTGCTCTTAAATGAAGTAAACAACAACACCTCCCGTTAAAAAAGGTGGCAGGCGGACCCGAAAATTACGACTTAAAAATTTCTCTTCGTGTTTCGATTAAAATTCACAACTCACACGCGAATCTTCTAGAAAAACGCGTTTAAATGTCAACTTTGAAAATATGTATATATGTCACACATTTCAGTCACATGTGTAACTAAATCTCGTATCCAAATATGACCTACTGAAAACGGTAGTAAACATTTGTTCAAAAATAATATATATATATATATCTTCTGACACGAACTCATGTGTATGTGTGTGTGTGTGTGTGTGTGTGTTTATATTTTAAACACACACTTTCACACATATTTTGTTGGATTGGTGTGAGTTTGTGACCCTGGGTTTCACGCTTTTGCGATCGTCAGACAAACTGATTAATTTTTAGAAAATTTTGGATTTATTTAGATTACGTGTATTGGTGTTATTATGGAAGTGGTGAGGGGTGGGGAATCGCTAGTGAGTCAGAGAGATATATCCCGTCCCTTATCGAAGACTCTGCAAACGCAGAGATAAGTAAGCTTGACCCTAGTGCGGCTATAAAGGCAAATAATTTGTATCAGTACGATGTTTTTAATATATGGGACACCATGTCGGGTGATTTCGATGTCATCTCTCTTCGCCGCTCACAAAGATTCCAATGTAGGTCTATAATACATGCATATGTAAACATGCTAAGATCACATGAGTACATAAGAATGACATTCTTAATAGGCAAGTAAATATTTAGAGAGAAACAATGGTAACCGTTACTACACCAATAGTGCAATCTGCTAGTGAGATACATAGATCTGTCCCGGCCCTTATGGAAGACTTTGTAAACGCAGAACTATCAGGTCATCCCATAAGTTCTGTTCGAATTTTGAATAAAGAAAACAAGTGACCAAATGTTACATTTAATTACAGATTCAATCAACAATGTATTTTCCCTGATTATCTATGACTTCCTTCCATCTATTAACAAGCTTACTAATTCCATTACTGTAAAATTCTTTTGGCTTTGATTCGAAGAACTCACAAATGTCATTTTTAAACTCTTCCTGTGTTACAAAAGCTGTTTCTTCCAAATGATTCTATAAGCTACGAAACAAATGGTAGTCTGAAGGAACAAGATCGCTAGAATAAGGTGGATGAGGAATTTTCTCCCAACCAAGTTCTTCGATCTTTTGTGACGTGATTCTTGCTAATGGGGGTCGCGCATTGTCCTGATGAAACATCACCTCTTTTCGATTCACTAGAGCAGGTCTTTTTTTTCCTCAAAGCTTGGTTCAAACGCTCTAATTGCTGACAGTATATTTGAGCATTAATTGTTGCATTAGGTGGTAAGAATTCAAAGTGGATTATTCCTTGGCGATCCCACCAGATTGAAAGAAGAACCTTCTGGGGTCCTTCCCCTTTACCAAGCCACTGTCTACGACGCTTAACATTTCAATAAAAGATCTATTTTTTGTCGCCAGTCACAAGTCTATCCAAAAAAGGTGAAACAAGTTGGCGAGAATGGAGAGAAAAGCAGATGTCAACTCGGGATTTGAGGTTGTTTTCAAAAGCAGGATTTTCTTCAAGGGCTACTTCAAGAAGCTTTTCATCAAACTCAACTGGACGTCCGGTTCGATCTTCATCTTCAAGGGTGAAATCTCCACCTCTGAATTTTGCAAACCACCTTCTACAAGTTCTTTCATTCACACATTCCTCTCCATAAACTGAGTGAATGTTTCTAGCCGCTTCGGCTGCTGAGTTTCCTTTCTTGAACTCATAAAGTATTATGTGCCTCAAATGATTCTTGGGTACTTCCATGTTAGCAGGGTTTTAATCAAACAAAATTTAATTTTATTGTTCTCGGAAATAAAATTTGATCAGTTTAAATGCATCTAAACATAAAAATAATGTTCAGCTCCATTAGACATTATAAAATACTCTTTAAATTTCGTTCATTTTAGCAAAAAGTTAAAATTCGGACAGAACTTATGGGATGACCTGATAAGTTAGGCTGATTGTTCCCCGAGTGCGGCTATTTAAAGCGAAGTAATTGGTATCACAGTACTTCGTTGCACAGGATATTTTTTGGCGTATGTAACACCGTGTTTGGTGTCTTGGATGTCACCCTCGTTGATTTATTTGTTGCTGGCCTTCCATTTCTTTGTATTCGTAATAATGGCGTTATTGAATGCACAATGGGCAAAGACAAAATTATTAATTCAAATTGCATTTATGATCTTTAAAAATAGTGCTTTGTCTACCAGAGAAATTCATTGTAAATCGATCCCTAAGATGACATAATAAATGACAGATAACTTTAATAAATTCGCGAAGGTAAGATTTAAAAAAAAGAAGGAAAAAAAAAAGTGATTTTAATTTTAAATGGCCACCTACAGTTCAGGGGCGTATTTGTTCTCAACAGATCGTTAGGTCACGAAAGCTAATTTAATCATAAGTTTAACATGAGTTAAATATTGTAATTTTCGATTTTTGTTCTTTCTTAACGAGAAATACAAAAATGAAGTAGGACTTTTTTCTTTTTTTCTCATGTGTTATATTACTGATGAGAACTGGTAGTTTTGGGCTGTAAGTTGTTTTGTTACGATTTTGGTTATAGCGGGTTTGTAGAAGGCTTTTTTGTGGAAATGGCATTCATTGTGTATGCCTAAATTCCTATTTAAACCTTGACTTTCAAAATTTATTTAAAAAATGTATTTCAACTCGATCTTTCGGCGTTCTTGTTGGTATTTCAATAAACGTTTAATATACAACAAATATTATTAGTCTTATTATTATCAGTATTATTATATTTGTTGTTTTTTTATCTCACGAATTTCTTCCATCGCATGTATATTTATATATAGATATTATAAAAAAGAATACGTTAACAATTTTTCTTTACTACATACTACATACTATATATATATATATATATATATATATATATAAACTAATAATAAAAATAGTTTGAGTATGAAATTTTCATACCTTTATGGATCGTGATTCTGCTGCCAGATCTGAGAGAAGAACAATTCCCATTGTCCAAGACATCAAGGTCTTAGCATCTCTGAGCGAAACGAGATTGGTTGCGGAATGTTTCATCAAAAAGTCAGTCAGAAGCTACACCTACAAGGAAAGGTAGAGAAAGAATTTATGGAATTGTCTTGGCAGTGTAAACTTCACGACTGCGTTAACTGCTAGACTTCCCAGAGGGCATTAATATGAGGCTGCCTAAGCTCCACTACACAGTGAACTTCAAACGCCACGTCACCATCATTAATAATTATGCATTCACCTTCCGATGCAACGATACATTCGAAGGTTCAGTTCTGTGAAGACACCGACAGAATGATCAAAGCAACACGAGTAAATGACAAACATCTTAGGAGACTTGAGAGCGATAACTGATCATCGGGCCACACGACATTGATAAAATGAAAAGAAACAGTCTGTTTCTTTTGAGTCTGTTCGTTGCGAACGTCCTGTCGTTCACCAACGCTATCTTCAGACTAACTAGAGAAAATATGGATGCACTCCAGATCAAAATAGCTGTAACTGATCGACTTTGTCATTCTCCGAAAGTGTGAAATTCGATGTGTACTCAATTGGGAGTGCTGGACCAATCACAGGTTAATTAGAACTTTTTGCTTACACATCGTTTCGCAACGGCACAAGCAAACAAAATTTGTCCAAATAGCTATCAACACACTTTAACGTTTCAAGCTGACGTTTCATAGATCTCTGATAGTAGAAGAGAAACGTGAGACCCCTTTAAGCTGATAGTAACGGACACAGCGGAGCTAGCACTTGGACTCAAGAAAAGAGTGCACTATGGTCTGTTTCATGAGAACTAAGAGGAAATCTGTGTATCTGAAAAGAACAGAACCTTCATAGAGTGGCAAAATGATCTCCTCCTCATTATGCAAACGGGAGAGCTTAAAATAATTCCAGAGCAAAACCCGGAGAGATTGTCATATGCAGGAAAGCTAGTAGCGAGTAAGGCTGAAGAAGTGGAGTAGTACGCCGAGACCCACAAGTAAAAAATACCACCAGCGACATCAAGTCCGTCTACAGATCTTTGCGCTCAGTACGGCACTTATTTAGGACAAAGAAGGTATCAAGAAAAGATGGTGAGAACAATTCCGTGTCCTTCTCAATAGATAATCACCTGTAGACACCACTGGCATAGACGTTATCCAACAACAACCAATACAAGGTGATTTCGATTCTCCACTGCCAATATTGAAGAGGTCGATAAAACGATCGGCCAGATGAGTACAGGAGAAACCTCTTTGGAATAATAGGATCCCGGTCGAGTTTCAAAAGACGACTTATTCAGTAGCACTTCAAGCCTGCTACAGAAACATAACCAGCATATGGGAAAACAAAATCAAACCACAAGACCTTCGCGATGATAGAATTTTCTCTTTTTCCAAGCAGACTCCAGAAACTACAATGGCATCTCTTGTCTCTATCGGTTGGAAGTTTATCACCCGCATTCTCCTGAATTGCATTTTAAACAGTGTCCCTGAAGCAAAATTTCCCGCCTCCTAATATGGTTTCTGATCAAGTCCTGATTTACTCTGACGAAAACATGCCTCTCTTCGCCTCTCAAAAAAAAAAAAAAAAAAAACACCCACGAAGTCAAATGAACTGTGAATGGTTTATCTGTACCGAAGCGCGGTAGACTTTTATTGCTATATAGACAAAAAATATACGGAGGACATATTTAAAGCCGCCTCTTACTAGCTCGGGGCTCTCAGTTCTTCTTTGTATAAATGGCTGATATCTTCGCTTACAGAAGTTCTTTGACGCTAATAGCGTTTATGTGGAGAAAATTCTGATTTTAATTCAAGAAACTTATCTTTCGTTATATTCCCTTACGCACAAATACCCTAGGCAATGTATGAATCTCTTTCCTTCACCTACCTATGGGTTAAAGAGCAAGACTAGCAAAATCATTGTTATCCTGAGAAACTGTTAATGTAATATTCATTCAAAAAATATTCTTACAATTCAATATATGTCCCAGCTTTAAATAACAAATGGTCCATAGCCAGTAAAAAATCACTCACTCGAATGCTCATCTTGCTAGTAGATAATATTAAAATACTGTATGTCACTAACTGTAAAGAAAGACTTGAAATACATGAATCTATTAAAAAAAGAAAGAAAAAAACTTAATATCTTGGTTCTTAAACACTGTCTTATTATATATGAGCACTAAAGAACTATTTTTAAAAAGTTTAAGATATATATCTCTTGCATATAAACCGTGTAAATTTAAAAGATTAAAATCATAATGTTCCTCATAAAAAATCTAGGATGGAATTAGTGAAAACTTTTCGAGATTGCAATTCATAACATTAACGTTCTTGATAATGACGAGTGATGGTCGAAAGCAAGAGAACTAAAAACGTCACACACTTTGGTCAGGATTTCCATAAATCTGATCCAATTGTATGGCAGCTTATATGTCTACATTTTTTTTAATCAATTCACTCCAATCAAGGCGGTAATGGCACTTAGAGACTCCTGTTCAAAATACCGGATAGGAGTGCGAACCGAATGACAAGCGAACCTATCTATTCATATTGAGGGGAAAAATAACAAAAACAAATAAATAGTAAATAAAGTTTCAGAGTTTAGGTGGAGATGTTAGAAGTATAGAGTTGAAGTAGATTTTAGCAGGAACAACCCACTCGTAAACAGGAAACAAGAGTCAAGCCTCTACTCCTGTTCTAAAGACGGGGGAGGTGTGTGAGCCGGACAATAGGCGAACCTATCTACTCCTATTAACTAGACACTGGCTACAAAGTGGAAAATCATTTTTACATATAAAAACACGGGAAATTTTTGCACACACATGATACATACATACGTACATACGAGTGTGAGACAGTTGATTTTTCAGCTCCACTTGTATACATCCGTGCTAGAAGTTGTTTTTTTTTTATAGTTATTATTTAATCGTGTATTATATAAAAGCTAAATGTTAGTGGAAACGAGATTTTTGTTTTTGGCCATTAAATTAGATTTTAATATTAAATCGATGATATCCGATCGAGTCTACACAACATTTGGGTTTGGGGCGATTAATGTGTAGTGAAAGACTACTATTCAGAAAGAGGAATACGTACACACACACACACACACACACACACACACACATATATATATATATATATATGTATATATATGTGTGTGTATATATATATGTATATATATATATATATATATATATATATATATATATATATATATATATATATATATATATTGTGTTGTTTGTGTGTGTATATATATATATATATATATATAGGCAGCATATTTTTCATTCAAACAGGTTTGGTTAAATAATTTACGCATATCATGTCGATTAGTTTTCGTTGTGAAAAAAACTATTATATACGTATGAGTATAAACCAAAGAGTTACTCCTCTTGCACTGAAAAAAAAAAAAAAAAAAAAAACGAAAGCAAAAGAGCACGTGAACTTTGAACTTTGAAATCTAGAACGCTGCATAAGCAGTAAAAAAGAAAGAAAAAAACAACAACACTTGACTCACAGACATCTTAACCCCTTGAAGATGGCTTCAGATGAGATTGTATGTACTTGGGAAAATAAAAACTATTTAAAAGAAAATTTTGGTATTTTTCTTACTAAATCTACCGAACTGATTCATTTTTTTTTAAAATTTGGATTTATATAGGGTTGCTTATATTGGTGTTTTTATGTAAGTGGGAGGAAAAATTGTCGTCTATTTTTGTTCGCTGCATAATATTTTTTCGCACGCACGTATATACATACGTGTGATGGGGTCTGTGTAAAACTATGATAGGTAAAAATTACTATTATTTTTAATTTTTAAGGCCATATTGTTGTTATTTTGAAGCCGGTTATTTGCTTGTTTTTAGTGATTGCGCATATGTAAATGGTAGAAATTCCAATCTGTAATACTTATTAGTTTTTATGCGGTGGTATTAATTTTGCTGGGGGAAAGAGGAGTAATTTACGTTAATGGTGATTGCGGACTAATACGGCAATAGTAATTGTGATGTGGTAGTAATGGTGATGGTGGTGGGGGCTGATGGTAATAACAATTGTAGCAGCAAATAGTTATTTTAAAGTGGTAGAAGTGATTAGTAATGGTGGTGGAATGATAATAACAATAAATGCAATTATTATGATGGTAGCTTGGACTAGAGAATAATTGATGGCGTTATCGTATCAGTGGCTTCTGTTTTCATGTTTATAGGGTCAATGGTGGTTTATGTGGTGGTGTATATATATATATATATATATATATATATATATATATATATATATATATATATGTACCGGGTGTAACAGTAAAATTGTCCAAATCGTGTTACAGCATAATTGTTCATCCCACAAAATGTTTAATATTTAAAAAAAAAAAAACACTAAACTAATTGAGTCTCTTTTTCTAGGTTTTCAGATAAGACGTTTAGCCATCTTGACACCATTTGTCGTAAGAATCACTGAAAAGTCCTTTGAGTTATTCAGCTAGAAAGAGGTTGAAATTGTTTTGTGTCCGACCCACTGTCTTCCTAAATGAGTAATAGTGAGAGGACAATGATAATTCAGGCCTTCAGGCCTTCAGTAATTATATCAACATTCATACTCTGGCTTCCATCTTCAAAGTCCATTCAAGAACCGTCAAGGGAACGGTGAATAAGTTTAAAAAAGAGGGAACAGTAGAGAGGAAAAATGGATCAGGAGGTCATAACGGAAAGAAGCATAATTATTTCAGCTTAGAGCTAAGGAGACCAATTAGAAAAGATCCAACTTAATCCATAAGACGTTTAGCACGTGAGAGAGAAGTTTTAGCTATGCCAGTCCAAAGAGCAGTGAAAAAAGATTGAAAATGAAATCGTACGTAAAATCTGTGAAGCACCCTGTTACTCCAGGACAGAAACTTAGAAGGTTAGAGAGGGCGAAGATCATCTTGAATAAGTTGGAAAATTATCTTAGTATAATATATATATATATATATATAAGCGAAAAAGATATAATGAACACAAAAAGGACCTTTTACAAAATAACACACTGTTTACATTAGTTGCACACCTTTATGAGTCTGACCTCAATTTTGATTTAAAAATGCTACTCTAATGAAAGGAGAAAACAATTTACTAAGACGAAAATAGAAAACGCTTTAATCGATAGATAATCCATAGTAAATTTGCGTCGAGGTTCTTACAACAGTTCGCCTTTCTTGGCAGATCTTTTATTATCACAATGAGAGATATTTAATGACAAAAGTGATGAAAACGAAAAAGAAACTAAATGAATTTGGCTAGACTATAGACACAAAAGATATATTTTTTTAAAAAAAAAGCTTTAAATTGAAATTTATAATCTTCAGCGTCCCTCTGTTTCAAGTGCATATGTAGACGCGTCAGGGTAAACATTACTTTTTAGTTCAATGAAGCGTCACACGAAAACTTTCTCCAGTTTGTCATAGATTCCCCGATATATATATATATATATATATATATATATATATATATATATATATATATATATATATATATTATAAAAATACATATGTCTACATATACTTGTATGTACATATAAATATATTTCTTCCTCAGGTGTTATAAATATAGTGCTCAATTTTATGTAACAGAGCTATTTAGTGAATATACATAATATCCATAATATATATTCAGACGATGATATTAAATATTACTTTGGATTCACCGAGAACAGCTGAAAATCGCTTTTTTACCACCACAAAATGACACTGAGCAATATCAAATAAAAAACTGCACAACACTTTCAAAGTATGTTTGGTGATTAACAAACAACTATAAGAACTCAACCACTAGCTGGGAGATAACCGCCAAAGCTAAACCATATAATGGAAAGGGAGATAGATGCAATTTGTGTCAGTTGGAGAAGCTTATGATATTCAGTCAGTTATGTACCGTGCGTGATACACGCTTAGGCGATCATGTATTTTTCGATACATGGCAGACGAGCAGATTTTTCCCGCAGTAGGTTGCCATTTCTTTCTGCCGTAGACCAGTTGCCATCTTTCTTGTTATTTACCCATAGCTGGGGGGAGGAAAGAAGATGATTCATACCTTTCCCAAGGGTATTAGCACGTAAGTGAATGTAATTGATTCGACTGGAATTCGAACTCGGCTCTGAACAAGAGAACAAAATTGATGCCTACATGTATCCATAAAGCCAAATATCTGCTCAAAAACATTCACCCCGATTAAAATAGATTTCAAAATAAATCTTACAAATATTAATATTAATTAATGCAACAACTATTAATACTCTTAGAACCCATCATTATATTTCTAATATATCTGTAGACACATATAATCCTATATTACCGTACTAGATTAATTTATAACCTGTGTAGTCCCAACTTATTATTATATTTAAACCGTGAGTATTAGTTTACTTTAAATGGTACTATGGTATTTTATGTAAAAAAGAAAGTTATCTCCCATGATACCTAACTTTTTTACTTAATTTCAAATTTTTCATTTTAAATATTTTTTTTAATTCTTTGTCTTTCGAACATAAGAACTTGAATTATATAAATTATAAATAATTAATTATATTTTAGGCAACAATAAAATAAACAAGACTTAACACAAATTTAAATCATCACCGCGTGAACGCGAATCTCATAACAGTCAGAATATACTCAGCACCTGAAGATTGCTATATCGCATGAAACTCTGAGGCGTGTTACCGACGTTGGATATTATGCATATTCACTAGTATATATATATATATATATATATATATATATATATATATATATATATATATATATATGAGAAGAGGTATTGTAATTATTTACACTATTTAAATTGTTCGGACTGTTGTACTTATCTTTGTTGCCATATTCACGACATTTCGGCCGTTGGCATGCTCCGGCCTTCTTCAGATGATTGGAATTTCGAACTGAACCCTTTATTTCGTCCACCGAGGTAAATTTCTGTGATATTTTAAAGTAAGTAATATTTGTTTCAAATCAAATTAATTAAACTTTAAATCAGCTAATATTTCTCAAATAAAGTTTCAGAAAAGTATATTTTATTATTGGAAGATTTTTTAATAAAGAGAATTACATTGGGATGACAGATGGCTAAAATTGGCGTTAAAACCAGTGAAGGTTGATTTATCCTAAACTAAAACTCCTTCCAGTCAATTTATATTAGTTTTTAACTAAATAATATGATGCCATATGACAATCTCCAAGATTATTTAAAGAGCCAAAATTGTTGCCCTCGTTTTATCTGGCATAGTTTTACATCGCTGATAACATGTAAATCTATTTCGAGGCTAATTTTGAATATTCTTATCCCTGGGGTAAAATTTTTGAAACCAAAGTTGTATTTCCTGTTTCTTTATTTCTATCTTCAAATGACAAGTTGAGGTTTCTCCTTGCTTCAACTGCATTTTTTCCAATTTAAACTCACACATGAAAAATCTTGCATGTTCCACAGACAACATATTTTCAGAAAATATTTTTAGAAAACAAATTTTATGATTAACACTGAAAAGAGAGACAACAGTAGAATAAACTTCATGTACAATTTAGAAATGGCACAATATTATACACACATATATCTGTTTTGTTTAGACGCACCTTGATGCGGTCTAATGGTTAGCAAGCTTGTCTCGCTAGGACGGTTATGACTGAGTAGTGAGTTCGATTCTCACTGGGTTCCCTCTACTTTCGGCCTTGTGCCATATCTAAGCTACGCTTGGAAAATCATTATATCCGTCTTAATTGAAAAAAGAAAAACCATAAATTGCCTTGAATCCCCTCCTTCATTTTCTTTTTTTTACTGTGATATTCAACTTGTACAAGGCCCAAGAACCAGTCGAGGTAGAGTGTTACAGATTCTTAGCTGTGTTTAATTTATTTCATTTGAAACAGCCATTACTTACTTTAAGTTTAAAATATAGCAGAAATGTATTTTAACACGGTAGTAGCTGCTTATTTTAGGTGTCGACAGTTTCAATGACAGACGGGAGTTTCTCTAATGTTTTTCTACGGTAGTGATATCTGTAAAATTTACTTGAAGAATAAAACGTGAGCGCCCTTTTCATATAATTTTTAACTACTCACTCATCTTAAAAAATTGAACTGATGGAACATCATACCATAAAGGATTATTTAAATTGTATAAACTGCTTTTTAATTTGCTATAATATTTCATAATTTGCAGTTTTTCATAGCTTTTCACTTTTGCAAAAAAAACAAAACAAAAAAAACAACAAAAAAAAAACAAACAAAAAAAACAGAAATTAACAGAGAAAAACGAAATTATGGTAATATCTTTTATGCATTAGAGTTACGAAGTCTTTATCTATTTTCATTGATCAAGAAAAATATTCTTTTGTTCATTCGAACCGTGAACAATTATCTTATGAATAATACAATCTTTTTTTTTTTCCTAAGAAAACCCGTACTTACATCGAGTATTTTTTATCTTTTATATTAAAACTACTTGCATTTTTCTTATTTTTTTCTTTCTCCCCCACCCACTTTTTTTCTTTCTCTTTTTGGTATGGAAGTCTTCGTCTCTCGATTGTTTTTATATCTATTTTAGAATTACCATGTCTTCAGAATCGAACACCCAGTTTTGAGATGGTTCTTTTATTGCCTTCTAATAATAAGAGATGCACGCTCAGAAAGTATTCATATAGCAAATCCTGTTTTAGGTTCCTTTTTATTTTTAGCAATTCTAGTGTTCACTTGCTCAAAGTTTGTTTCTATGTTGCTCAGAGGAATTTAGAACAAAAAATAACACCATGCCTCGTTTCGGTTTGACAATCCTTTTCTCCTTTAAGTCTGAAAAGTATATCTTATGAATAAAAGGAAAAATCATAAAAGAAAAATAAGCGATTTTCTCGGCACCGCGGAGGCGCCAGTTATGATCCAATTTTGGCTCATAAAATTAAAATAAATAAACTAATAATTAAATAAAATTAATTAAAAAGAAAATGAATTTTGGTTTATGGGATACAAGGTAAATACTCGGACGAACGGAAATATAGTAAATTTGACATTTTTTCTACTGAGTTGCAGCTGAATTCAGGAGGTATTTTTCTTAAGTGCCATTCGTGTCTATATTATGCGAGTCATCAGTATGAGCAAAGATTTGAGCAAAAAATGTGGCAAACATTTACAAGCTACGAAATCGAGGCATCATAATTAAGTAGGTGAAGAGGTTTGGGCAATATACCCGCAAAAAAACGGTGTACCAAAAGGATACAACAATTACTGTATACACTTTTGACTCCCTTGGCAATATTTATTTACGAGATTATAAAAAAAAATATGTGAACCAAGTACAATGGGAAATTTATTATTTTCCCTTTATAAAGATTTAATTACCATTTTATAAAGAAATAAATTTGGAAAGAAATATTTTTATTAAAAAAATTATAAAAATATAAAAAATTATCAAAATATATAAATTACCTACAATGGAATATTTATTTTATTATTTACCATTTTAAAGCATTAAATAGTGTTTGATATATTTGTTGCCTATTCTCAAGAATAAAGAAAATGTATAAATCCATTTTCATATGTTTGAATTTTATTAAAATTGTAATCTTCGCTTTTTTAAAAACAATAAACATTGCTGAGGGAGTCAAAAGTGTGTTCAGTAATATCGGTATCAAGGGAAGAACCGTCTTTTTGACACATCGTTTTTTATTTGGAGCACGAAGGTTAAACATTGCCAAAAGTTGAATATTTTGCGGAAAATGTGAGACTGACACGGAATATATTGGAACAGTGAAAGATGCCTTTCAGATGCTAAACATTGAGATAGGGAAATTTTGTGAGAAACAAAGAAAACAATGCTGAAATATTATATAATATCAATTCTCCTTTCCTTACAGATAAAGATTGGAAAAATTTTAACGAATTTATCCGACAACCCAATATATTAAAATTTTTCTTTTGTGATATGTCTCTTCAAGACATGAGCGATCATGCTCTCCACAGCTTCCTCTCACTTACAGCTCTAAGAAAATTTTGTCATCTTACCATTCTTCCTACTCCATTCTGTGCCATATACTTTTTAAGTAAGTAACTTTGTTTCCATCGGGGTCTCAGAAATGTGATTCTACAGAAGGATACTGAGAATATCATGAATAGTACATGTGAATAATGAGAAAGTGATAAGAAAAATCGAAATAAAAAATGTATGGGACATATAATGAGGAAGGACAGCTTGGAGAATTTGACGCTCACAGGATATATTGATGTCAAGAAGGTCAAGTAGATAATGTAAGACCTAAAAGTTATGTCCAATAAACGAGAGCTCACATCTTAAGTTTGCCATCCAATTCATAATGAGATTGAAATTGTTGGTAACTAAACAGTGTTTTTGTGTAATGTGTCGTTTTCTTTCAGGACATGGGAGATCATGGCTCTCCACAACTTTCCATCTTTTTTGTTTTCAACAACTTCTGTCCATTTACCATCCCTCTTTGTCATTGTTTGATCATCCACTGACAAAACTACTTTTGTAGATTACTTGTTGCTTCCTCCTACATCTCTTACCGTCCTGTGAGTATCTACTTCATTAGGCCTTCTTTTTTCATTATGTGTTACAGCAATTTTAACTGTCTTTTTCTGTTTCTATGTATATGTGTCCTTTTTGTTTCTATTTTCTTTAAAACTTCCTCATTACTCACATATTCTATGGTATTCTCAGCATCCATCGATAGAACTACATCTCTGTTGCTTCTTCATTGCTTACGTTGCTTACGGCCATATCACATTGAAGCAACGCTGGGACTGGTCAGTACCTAGATGGGAATACCGGCTTCAATAAAGGTTCGGAATTAGAAATCAATCAAAGTTCCACTTGCAGTCGGGTTCGTTATATTAAATTAAGCGCAAATAACCTCGGGAAAGCAATGGGTTAATTAGTAATTAGCTATCTCTCCTCAGCTATGGGTTAATTAGTAAGACTTGTATCAGTAAATCAGTATTATCTCAAAAAATTCTTACAATTTATAAATATTTTATGGCTTTAAAATAACCTGGAAAGGTTGATATGCCATAAAATAGACAAATCAATCAATCAATATCTTCTTCAACCGTGAAATGTTTTTCCAGTATTCACTGCCGTATAGGAAATGTTTTTTTTTTTTCTATTCAGCAGTCTTCTCTTTATTTCTAATGACATTTTCCTATTTCTTAATACCTTGCTTAGTTCCTGTAAGGCATCATTCGTATTTTATATGCACCTTCATATAATATCAACTAACAAGATCAAGGTAGTTTATTGAATTATTAGAAAATGAAACTCATGAAGTTGCTTTTTTTTTTTTCAGAAAATAAACATTATTCTTGTTCAGTAGATTTAATCTTCGTCGTTTACGGTCAAATCACTTTGAAAAGTGAACCTTAACAACGTTAAAGATATAGGTAGTATCAGATGATAAGGTAATAGACCAAAAATAAAAACAACAGGATTTTCTCAACCATTTAACAACAAAAAGAGCTTATGCTGTAACCACATTAGACACATCGATTCGTTCACTAGCTCACAATTCTAACTGTAGAAGTCATAACATAATTTACCTATTAGAATGCACACTATGCTAGAAACAATATGTGGGAAAATCTGAATGGCCCTTTCCACGACAGAATTAATAATTATCGTAATCGAGTCAGGATTATTATTTGTAGAACAACATTTCCGCCTAACATGATTTGCCAAATTCACAATAATTGAAAAATATAGATAGACAGAAAAGATAACATTAAAAAAATATCTAGAGGAACATGAAGACAAATGGATTTTGCGTTTCAAAACACTTCGTCCAGACGGGGTTAACCACAAATTTAACAACATAGACAGATAACCTCATAAATCAAGCCCTACCCACATTTCTCACCCACACAAGACAGGCATGCTTGCGCAGGAGTTGAGGTCACACACTTATACACACACTCATACTAATATATACACTTACATACATCATACACTCTCCCAAAGAACTAAATGATAACATGCACTTAACGCACACATCCCCTTCCCAGCAACCAATAAAACTGTCAAAATGACCAAGGGAATTCTGAGTTCGCATGAATTTTCACAGCCTTTATCTTAAAAACAACTTAAAAGAATCCGTTTGATCAACACAAGGACTGGCCAAAATTAACGAGAAAAAAAACAAAACAAATGAAAACTACTGATAAATTTCATTTTCTTCCGAAAGTTATTCATTCATGTACTTCACTGCTACTAACAAGCAAGAATGTTTTTCTCCTGATGATGGCTGTGCTGGCTGAAACTAATCGAGGAACCTAATTGAAATAATAAAGCAAAAAATATTAATATACAACCCAGTGTCTCTGAAAATTTTAATTTTTTAATATTTTATTGTTCAATATATATATATATATATATATATATATATATATATATATATATATATATATATATATGTGTGTGTGTGTGTGTGTGTGTGTGTGTGTGTGTGTTGTGTGTGCGTGCTTTCATCACAATTTAACCAACACAGATAAATTATAACATATATGAAAAAGTAGTATGTGACAACAAAAATAAGAAAGCGCCATGGTGATATTTTTGTGCCTCTTTATTTAGGATGTATCGCATTCCTATGTGGGGCCGAACCATAACTGGTTGTCGCATCCTTTTCCGCTGTGAGTGAAGCCATACCTTGCTATCATCACTTCTTAGGACGATAGCAAGTTCGTTCTGTAAAACGGAAGATAATCACCTTCTGCAGGAATTGTTTCCAAATAAAAAAAAATATTAATTATTTTATTACTATAAATTGAAAAATTAAATAAATTAAAATATGAGGTTTATTTAAAAAATATTTTTAATCATTTCACCCTAAGCAAAGCAATAATGCCAGTAAGGGGTTACTGGAGGTGAAAGAAGAGAATGAGAAAACTTTAAAAGGAACCTGAAATCCAATCCTAAATAAGAAACAAGGGATAAACCTCTACTCCTGTTCAAAATACCGGGGAGGAATGTGAACCGGATGATTGTTGCGTTTTAATCACTTTTGATCCTCTTTTTAAAAATGTAATATTTAAACAAGTTAATATTTTTAGGAGAACTTTTAAATCATTTCTATACTGATTCTATTTGTAAATAAATTTGTAACGTGACTCAAATTTAAATGCAATTTACAGGTGTCTTCATAAATTAATCCATGTATATCACATCCGATGGGAGCTGAAAACTTCGCACCACGACCAAGAAGAGTTTTTTTTTTTTTTTTCAAAATTATGATACCTGGTTATTCGGTAGAGATTCTTTTCAGTACTTCTTTGTATATTCTGGTAGGGTTTATAAGTAGGTTTGATGGTAGAAGCCTTCTTAATCATAAATATCTGGTTTCGGTCGTTTCCATGGAAACTGAATGCAATAAAACCTCCATATCCGTGTCGTATTTGGTCAAGTCCGGTTTTATTTTTCTTTCAGAGCCATTTTGTTTTTATTTTGTGTTGAAGCTGATAAAATGGACCATGTTTCGACTTAGGTCCCATGTATGCGTGAGACCCCCACGTTAAAAAAAGGCCTCGTGCCACATTTGAATCGAGTGGGCATTCTGTTAAATAAATCTATCAGTTGAAAGAAAACAATAATTATCTCTTAATTTGGGATGTCGTTTGAGGATTTTGTTTGATTCATCATTGTTTACCGTTTTCATATGACCTTTATTATAAGTATCAACGGACACTTGTCCGTGACCCCTTTAATTTGAAGGACATCGGTGTGGTATGACCTGGAGAGGGTCTCCCTTAAGTCTACTTACCAAAGACACGCTCCGCGTGAAGGAATTCCTCTACGACTTTCAACCTCGATATAAAGGTGGGAAGTGAACAAAAGCACAAATGCGCAGTGACTTTAGGACCACACTCGTTCATAGGACTGATGGTGATGATCATGAGCATGATGTAACATTTATAGAGAAACAAATTATATTTGTTTCAGTATTTTAATAATAATAATAATTATTGTTATTATTTGAAATTTTTCACACTATCCTAGAATAAATCCTGTAAACATTATGATTTCGCTGCTAAGTGGAGGAATTAAATAAACTACACTGAACAGAGTTAACTGATGTTTATATATGAATCATGAATAATTATAACAATTTATACAAACAATTTTTTAATATTTTAACAGACACACCATTAAAACGTATCAGTTGCTTAACTTCAAACGAAATAAAACATTTTTATAACTGGGACAAGGAATGACTTGTTAATTTTAACGCCTCCAAAACGAAACTGTTTTCTTTTAATTGCCTGAGAGAAACCGTTTGCTTTCCATCAGCATGGCTGATGCTAACCTCCAGGAGACTCGTTGTGCTTTCTTGTGCTAACATTTTCAGCTGACATGAAGTTAAAAGATTATATTGAATCAAATGCTAGGTCTAATGTCAGGAAAACTGGGTCACTGTGTCGAGTTAGACAATTTTTCTCGCCCAAATATATCTTACATATATACCATACCATACCATTCGTCCATACTTTGAATATTGCTGCCACATATGGTCTGGTGCTCCTGCTAAAAATTTAGAGATTATTAATAAAATCCAAAGAAGAATCTGCAATGTTATTGGTCCTGAACTGGCATCACGACTTCAGTCACTTTCCCATCGCCGTAATGTAGCTTCCCTGTGCCTTTTATATAAATACTTTCATGGTTCTGATGAACTTTCTGCTATGGTACATAGACTCTATGAATTTGGAGTGAAAGAGAAGACTTTAGTGAGGCGAAGTAAGGAAAAAGGACAAGAAAAGAACGGAAGTTAGGAAGACAGAAAATGTCAATTGGCGTTGCATTAAATTTCTTTAAAGATTTTATGTTGGAGAGAAGTAAAAATTCGGAAGTTCCACAGGCGAGAAGTGTAAGAAAATAAACTATTAGAATAGAACATACGGTTGCATCTAAGTAGTCCACCAGTAAAACGGTGACACTTAGTAGCCAATCTAGAAACAGGTTTAAATTCATGCCGTCGAGGCACCAAGGAGATAAGCTCTTCAGAACAATTGCCATGAAAATATAGGTAAAAAGACAGAGGGAAGCCACATCATGTCGGTGAGAAAATAACTGAAGTTAAGTTGCCAGGTTAGGATCGATTACATTGTAGACCATTCTTTGGACTTTGTCTAGAATCTCGAGATGAACAGCAGGAGAACCAGACCAAATATGGTAGCAGTATTCAATGCATGGATGAATGGTAGATTTATAAATGTGCAAGATGGATTCTGATGAGAAAAATTGTTTGGCATAATACAGTGAACCAACTTTCCTAGCAGCAGACGTAGAAGTTGATTAATAAAATCCCTACACTTAATTTAGTTAAAAACGATAAGATTTACACACCATTTAAAACTTATATATAACTAGCAGCATGGTCCGGCGTTGCCCGTGCTTGATTCAAAATTCGTACGACTTATACAGCAATCGCTATCCCTTGACTTAAAATATTTTTGCTCTTCCTTGCCTTTAAAGGAGTTCCCTTTGCCGTGCTGAGGTTGCTACATGCCTTACCTCTTGCCTATCTCACACTGCGATTTTTTTCGAAGCTCTATACTAAACATTAAATCTGCTACGAAAAAAAGAACTAAACAAAATGAACACAAAACGATCAACTTTAAAAAAAGGACTCGTAACTGGAAAAACAGAATGAAAAAAGAATGTTAACAACAAATACTTTTTCACACCCAACCCAGTTCTGCGGAATCAGAATCAACGTTGAGTTTAAACAAGCGAATGCGCCAATTGAAGTAAAGTGCCATGCAGATTTAAATTTTTCCCACTTGTGACAAATGAGCTATCGATTTTTTTGCATACTAGCATGCTAGTTAACATTCGTGTCAGTCAGCTGTTGGCTCTCAAGCTGGCCAATAGAATCTTCCTGCCTATTCGTGGCAGCTAGCTATTGGCTCTCATTCTGGCCAGTAGAAAATGGCCGCAAACTACATGAAAAATTCCGTAGAAGCATGAAAAAAATCGATTATTTCCACTATCGATGGGAGTTGGGAAATGCAAAGTCAATCTTGGCCTTCCCGCTAACTTGGACCATGTGCATGTAAATTTTGTTGCAAATCCGTCGAAAATTTCGGCCGTGCATTCGTTACACACAAACACACACACACATCCTGCCTTTTATAGATAGAGATTAACATATTCCAAAATGTTTAGGCTTCGATTACTCTTATTAATGTTACAGGAAATTGATTTCTTGTGATTTCGTGCATCAAACTTCATAAGAATCAAGAATCAACAATAAACTGTACATAAAAACAATTATTCGCAATCCGACATTTTGAGGCTACGGTTACCGTTACTGGCGAAAACCGCGAATATTGAGGCTTCGATTACTTTTAACAATATAGCAGGAAATTGATTGTAACTGACGTTTCGGATTCTACGCATCAAACTCCATAAGAATCAGCATTAAAAAGAGTATGTAAAAAAATTAATCGTAACCCGCCATTTTGAGGCTTACTGCTAAAAACAGAGAATTTTTAAGGTTCGATTACTATTATTAATATTGCAGGAAATGTATAGTAATTAATGTTTTTTGATACTACGCAAGAAACTACATCAGAATCAGAAATCAACATGAACTGGCCTATGTAAAGTCAATTCTTTTATTAACATAAAGTAAGTTAGTTAAATAAGTTAATAAAATAAGTTAGTTAATGAATAAGTAACTCAATTTAATTGTAATACCTTTTAAATGACACACTTAAAAATTAAAACAACTTTATGCTGCATCGCATGTGTCTACAGGTAGGTCTCCGCGAAATATATATAAAAGGTAAATATCAAAAGAAAAGAAGAAGGAAAAGAGAGCGATTCATTTTTCTCCTTTCAAAACGTTGACCACTACGTATCCATACAAATCAACACATTGGAGTTATTTGCTCAAAAGATACGTAACTTTTACTTTCTGCTCCGCCACAAATTCTTTAACGTTCACAAAAAATTGATTTCTCTCTCTTTTTTTTTTAAAAAAACATCCCTTATATATATTTTATTACTCAAACGTTATTTTAGTGGATATCCATATTTGAGTAGACGCAAGGTTAAGAAACACTAAAAAATGGGTTCCACATAAACTCAGTAAAAGTCAGAGGAAAAGTTTGACGTTTTGAAGTGTATCCGATGCTGCATCTGCAAAATTCGAATGATTGACTGCTTGATCGAATAGTGACTTGTGATAAGAAATGGATCAATTATGGCAATTGTAAACTATCGGCTCAACGACGAAGGACCCAAACACTTTCCAAAACTGAAACTGTCCGGTGAACCACCATTGGCATTATCTGTTACAGCCTTCTGGAATGTAACCAGAGCATCACTGCCGAAATTTACGACCGGCTACTGGATGGAATGCACATTCAGTTAAGTAAAATGGGACCGTCACTGGTTAATCGATGATGTCTAATTTGTCTTCATAATAATGCTCGGCCACATGCCACTAGGATGACGATGAAGAAACTCACCGATTTGGGATAAAGAACTTTGGCACATCCACCATATTCCCTTTATCTATCACCCATTGACTACAACTGAAAAAAATGTCAACATGATTGAAGAAAGCATTTTGACATTTTTTATGCCAAAAGACATTCCTTGCAAGGAATATGCAGAAACTCTTTGGCTTTTAAACCTTTAGATTGTTAGCGTAAAGACATATATAACCTTGTAACTCGATTATAGAAATGTATAGATGTTCAAGATTCCTATTTGACTGATCTCTCTCTCTCTCTCTCTCTCTCTCTCTCTATTTATCTATCTCTCTCTATATATTTATTATAATTTTTTCATATAACAAAAACAATTTACTCACGACAAAGATGCAACTTCGTTTCAGTGCATTTAAAATTGCACTTCGACTGGTGAGAACCAAAATGGTTATGAGCAATTCTGTTTGTCAGCAAGCTGCATGTGAAACGTCACTTCCTTTTTTCGACATATATATATATATATATATACTATATATATATATCTACTATATATATATATATATATATATATATATATATATATATATATATACATATATACGCGCATGTGTGCAACATGAGTTGGCACGAAAGACGTACAGGTTCAAAAATCATAGTATTTGCTTTTCAGTGCACCAAAAATACTTGAGTGCGCAGAAAAGCAACTTCTCTTTGTCATGCCGACTAAAACCGATTGAGATGTTCGTTTTTTTCAAAATCTAGATTGATTTAAAAAAATACCTTTTTTGTGTATTCTTTGCGGGGAAGAATACGAATGAAGCTCTTCATTTTCAAAACCATAATACCTGTAAAATCGAACACAAAAATATGAATTACATATTCATGACCACAATTGCTTTTAGGAAAGGGCAATTTTTCTTCCCCATGGCTTTGAACATTTTTTTCTGCTTTTCAAAGTAAATTATCATGAACTCTGCCTACCGAGAATGTTTTGATGTCTGTTTTGCTGACCTAAGGGTTTACAACAGAGCTAGAAATAGTTGGGTGAGTGTTCAACAGTAGAGTTCAAAGATTTGTTCAGCAAAAACGAATCGGAAGCTGTTACTCAGTGAATAGAAAATTAATTGACTTTAGACATTTGATTGCAATTCTTTTGTTGTTGTTTTGGGATTCACCCGCAGTTTCGATTCATTATATTTTACGAGGTCTTTTCTGTTTAAATTACATCAGCAGTTAAATGTTTCTCTTTCATTTGCTATTTTTCTCTGATTTATGAATCTAATTATTTAGCAGAAAAATAAACAAAGGTTGGTGGAAGTTAAAAGCTTCATGTAACATGTGGTTGTAATTTAGTATTGGGTCTGGATTCATAGCTCAAAGCGACTTTTTCGTAAAAAAAAAAGGCTCCGCAGAAAATATTAGTCGTTATTGGCTAACTTGGCGTGTTGACATTATTTATTTGGCTATAAATATTATTTTCTGTGTACCCCACGAACTTTCTAGAAAAAACTAAAAAGCACATTCTAAATAATTTAAGTGTCTTCTTCGAGATTAAATTTTGGTTGTAAAAAAAAAAAAAAAAAAAATAAAAAATGAAAATTAATTTTGCGTACAATATTTACATTGTTCGGACTATTGTCCTCATCTTTGTTGCCATATTAACGACGTTTTGGTTGTTGTATGCTCCAGCCTTCTTCAGGTGTTTGGAATTTCGAACTGAACCTATTACGTTGTCCGCCAGGGTATTATTGCTTTAGTTCCACGTGCCATGCCTCTTCCAGGTATCTCAGTTATTTCCCTTTAACGTCTTCAATTTTTTCTTCACCACTGCAGTAGGCAGGTATTGAACTCGCAACTCGTCAGGTCGAGTCACTGGATCCAACAAACGCTTTTATCCAATGGTTCATTTTTGCTCTTGTATATAAATACTTGTTACAAAATAAAATCCGTGAATACGGCAACAAAGATGAGGAAAACAGTCCAAACAATGTAAATAGTGTAAATAATTACAATACCTCATCTCAGATATATAGACAAATATAATTTTACCACTTTAAATAAAGATTTTAAGCATTTTTAAACTACAAAGTAAAAACAAACACCCCCACCACCACCACCAGTTCGATCAGCTGGTTTGATGGATACCAAAATTTAAACACTTTAATTTCTTAAAAATTTAATATATATCCTAGACATGTGTTATTCCTCATATCGATTCTTCTAGAACTGTTTACTTAGCTAAAACCGGCGATGTAGAAAAAGAAAGAATTGATGTCAGATATTTTAAAAGGAAAAGAATAGTAAATATAAGGATTAATTAACTAGATTAAGTAAGAATGTAACTTACTTACCGCTTAAAATATAACGGAAAATACAATTTCCTCCGGCAGGGTAGAAGAATTATTTTCCACTTCTCTCTCTCTCTCACTGCTCTATTGCTACTACCATGGAAAGTGCTCGGACGAACTACATTCCTTGGTTTCGCCAGTTCAGACCTTCACGGCTAAGACCCGCCATGCCATTTACATAGTAGCAAACCACCCACATTCCCTCCGTATTCCATCGGTGAGAAGTAAGTTCCACTTGAACAGCCTCTTTCCGCCAACCACTGCCCTGTGGAACCGACTCCCAAGAGGATGTTTCTCCGATCACTACAATCTTAACCTGTTCAAGTCTAGAGTTAACCGTTATCTTCTTCTCCCATCCATAGAAACTACCCCTTAACATAACCCTCAACCTTGAGTGCCCCCGGGCCTTGTACTGGGTGACCCTTACTGTAAAAAAAAAATCCTCTCTTATCACAATGTTCAAAGGTCAAACAATGATTATCTTACAACCCTACACATCGTCGCTTTAAATCAAATTAAATACAGAAGACTAAACCTATCACAATCAAGAAACTTTTTTCCTTGAAGAAGAATAAAAGGCTACGAATATTTAAACTTTATGAAACTTTGAATAAACAATGTTGAATTTATTACACTATCAAAAGGAATATTAAAAAGAAAAATCAGATAAAAGAATTTTAAAAATAGTTAAGTGATATTTTTAATCATTACAATTATTTTTTGATACTTTTATCAACTATTAGTGTCGAAATATTTCATTGCACGCAACAAGATCATATGAAAATTCATGTGAAAAAATTACAATTCTATGCTCCTTACTCCTACCTAAAAGTGAAGACTTTAATGGCCAATGAGATGTCAGCGCGGCCTTTTCACGATATGCCTTGATTTGGATCTGTTTTTGCGTCGTTATAAAAGTCGAATGTTCTAGGAAAAAGGATTGAGTAGGAAAAATATTTCTTTGGATTTTTCCACCAATCAGAAGCAAGAGATTCAAACTCTCCATAATTTGAAATGGAAACTCAGTGATCCTGTGAGGGGGTCCAAATTGAAAATACCTGTTTATTCACACGTCCTCGGGATGATAGTTATAAAGGATGGAGTACAGTTTTCCAAATGAACTTTTGCAGCTGGGAACAACCAAGAACTAACAATATATTATGAAACCAACTTCAAATAGGCCCAGACACAGCTTTCGTCACATTGTTGCTACAAAAAAAAACAAAAAAAAAAAAAACATTTCTTTCAGTCTCCCTCAATCACAACATTCTTCGTGACTGATACATTTGACCTCAACTGGTGACAGATCTAGATTTCACATTTTCCAGAGAACTTTCACTGTGCCCTTTTAAGGATATTTTTGATTTTATCAATCGTAAGTCCTAAATTTCATATGAACATTATCTTTTCATCCAGCTTAATGTTCGTCAGCCGTCCAAAAGAATATTTCGAGCAAGCCATTATGCCCTTCTTTCATACCCAATTTAAATTTAATTGTAAATAAATTTTCTTTTCAATTTTACACCGAGTGCTTCTTTTGTTGTGCGTCTCAACTAATTTTTGTTTTATATTGAAATAAAATTTTTATACTCCTTTTAATTATTTAAAGTAGTAGTAGTTATTTCGTAGTAAAAAGTGATTTCGTAGTAAAAAGTGATTTCGTAGTAAAAAGTGATCAAAATGTAAAGGTAAACCTTTACATTTTGATCACTTTTTACTACTAATGCCATAAAACAACTCCGACACCTCCAAAGACCATGCACTTAACATGAAAACTGTAGACTCAGATTAAAAAGAAAATTACCAACAATAAAGGAATTATGAGATTTTAATGAAAAACTCCAGCACTAGTTCAATAATGAATTTATTGAAAAGTTTATTCTATTAAAAATCTTGTGTTTCAATGAAATGCGATAATTCCCTGATTTTTGATAAAATTTTAAAAGCAGGGGTATTTTTTTGGTACCCGGAAAATTCAGTAACGAAAAAGTCGGTAATTTTGACAAAATAGGAAAATTCGGTAACTATGGAATAAAAATCAATTTAAAATTGATTTTAGAACCGTCGGTCTGGAGCCCTCTCTCCTATATTTTTGAAATAGAAATGAGACTATATAATTTTTGCTTTTTTAAAAAAGAAATAACTATCTAAAACTTGATTTATCTACTAGTTTTTTTTTTTTATTAAAACAATAATTTGAAAAGGAGATAAAAGAATTTAACTTTAACTTAGACAAAATCGATTTTATTTGCTTAAAAACAACAGATTATAGTAATTAAATAAATACTTATTTTAAAATATTTATTTAAAAAGGTATTGGAGTGGAAGGCTTAGCTCCCTAAACCAGAAAAGACGGCCCCGGTATTGCTGCAGTGGGGTTTTATCTGGACTGGAAGCCATGATTTTTTAAGTTAATACTTATTAAAATGTATGGTGTGTGTGTGTGTGTGGGGGGGGGGGTAACGTTTTTGGTAAAGAAAACAAAGACGCGGAAACAGATACAAAAGTATTATTTTCTAGTGTAATACTGTTCAGAAAATAAAGAAATCGAGCAGACTCCCTATCACAAACAAACGAGAAAAAAAAATTGATTTTAAAATAGAGGTCTGTCAAATTTAAACAGAATGTTCAACGTTTGAATCGATTAAAAAGGTCAAGCAACGAAATTGTCAATCATCCCCACGGACAGGAATAAATTATCTGAAAATCTAAATCAGCATGTTAAGATAAAAACTCTTTATAAAACGGGTCTTGTCATTTTTGACACAATCATCTTCAGCGCTGCCTAATTCGAATTTAATCGTCATAGATTTCCCCTTTTCGTCTTTTAACTTCCATAATTCCAAAAACAGATAAATAAATAGAAATAAGAGAGAGGGAAAGGGAAAGAGAAGTGGGGCGGGTGCTGATGATGTTGATGATGAGGAGGAGGAGAAGCATTGTGAAAGAAAGTAAGAGTAAAGAAATGAAGTACAAGAAACGTTAGCAGAAAGAAAGAAAAAAATCAGTCTATCAGGTACTTTGTTAATGAATGTTTTTAATTGGTCTGTATCTACAATTTTCCAAGTCAACAATTACCCGAAAGGCTGAATGTCTTTCTTCAAATATTCACAGACGCGCTTGCGTGTGCATACTGATATATATATATATATATATATATATATATATATATATATATATATATATATATATATATATATATATATATATATATAATAAAAAATAAAAGGCTTAAACACTAATATTCTATGGTCATAATTTATAAATAATAAATACGATCTGTTCATCAGACCTACAAATTCAAAAAAAAAACAGAAAAAACAACTCCGGAAAATCTTTTTCTGTTTTCTTTTGAATTTGTAGGTCTGATGAATTGATCGTATTTATGATTCCAATGGAATAAATTATGACCATGGAATATTAGTGTTTAAACCTTTATTATATCCTTACTCTGTCCTGGACATTGAGTTCTACCTGGATTCTATCCTCTTGGAAATTTTTTATTAAAAAAATATATATGTATGCTTCTATGTGTATATACATTTATATATTTTGCATATGTATGTGTATATTTACCACTAATATTATCTCTCTCTCTCTCTATATATATATATATATATAGTGATTTTCTAAGCCCGGCTTAGATGTTGCACAAGGCCGAAAGTATATGGTACCCAGTGAGGATCGAACTCACTACTCAGTCGTAATTGATCTAGGAAGAGAAGCTTTCTAACCATTACACCACGTCGAGGTGCCCAAATAGTGATTTTCCAAGCACAGCTTAGATGTGGCACAAGGTCGAAAGCAACTCAGTTGTAGCAGTTTTAGCGTGACAAGTTTGCGAACCATTACACCACGTCGATATATATATATATGAGATAACGATATATATGTTTATATATCAAGGACAGTATTGTGAAACTTGGATGACAAAGTGGAAAAAGTTTACTTGTGACATGTTTTGTCCTTCAGGACTTAATCAAACTAAATTTATTATGTTGCTAGGGCTACACATGCGCACGAACGAAACGTGCTTGGAATTTTATAATTTTTTTTATATTTAGCCGAATTCATTTCGAGTCTTTTTCTTTTTCTTTCCATTTAGCGTCGCAGCTAAGCTCACGTAGATAGCATCAATTTCAATTTCTAGGGTTTTTTCATCGTTTATAGTGTGTACTACAGCTCTTTCTAATTCATTTTTCAAATATTGAAAGGAATCTTTTATTTTAGCAGGTAAAGGAAATGTAATGTTGTCATATAGCGCGTGAATTTTTAGCAAAACGTTTGGGATCCAACGACTGTATTACATCTATTGGCCTGCACATTCGAGAAATCTTAATAAATTAAAGTATCAGGGCGTTTATTTCAAATAGAATACGACAGCTACTGTTACTAAACTACTGCTGCTACTACTACTAGATGGTAATCTGAAAAATTGGAATTGGTTTTAGTGATCTTTCGGTTTTAAGATCAATGTTCGGTTGCAGTGTGGACAAGAGGTATTGAATTAAACGAATTATCTATTTTCCATTTATTATCCTCACTTACCAATGTGTCTACTTCAATATTATAATCATGGATGTGTAGTAACAAGTTATTGCTTTTGACATAGTAATTGAATTCACTCGGCGTTAAATTCAAATTCTAAATTAACAGTTTTTAAACAATCAAGTTAATTCTCGGGTAAATCTTGGAATGTTTAATCGGTGTTATCTACCAATAAATGCTGAAAGCCGTAATAGCATTAAAAAATTTTCGCTAGCCACGCATACGTCATGTAACCCCTTTTTTAGCTTTTGTGCATGCGCAAAAAGAAAACAAAAATAGGAGCATGCGTGCTGTGAACCTGAAGAGTTTAGTTCTTTTTAACAGCAGGTCATGGTTGGGATAGGACGCTAAAACTTACCGCTCCGTGTAATAGCCGCACATGTCTTAGACTATACACATCACTGACACGCTAATTCACCAGCACAGGAAGTTAAACTTTTCCTTCATTATTTACAGAGTCTCTTAAGAACAGTCCTTGAAATTTTCTTTACTCGAAAAATGTTAGTAACAACAAAGTCCGCTAGTTTGGTCGACACTAGGTTTTGACAAGTCGGACTGAAAAGAATTCCAGCTGTATTAGGAATTTAAAAAATAATGCTACATGACATAGTAAATGTCCATGGAATGGTAAAACGAATTCGAGCTTCGCACATAGATTTGTCTTTGTATAAAGTTCTCGTAATGTAGCTTTTCAAGCTACATTACGAGAACGAATCGACCAAAAACTTTGCGATAAAAGGCAACATAATCTGAAGATAAGTTTTCAAAAGGTGACAAATCTGGAGGAATTTAAACAGCGCGCATAATCCAAATGTCGGAGGAGCATTCAGTTTTTTTTTTTTGTAAACCCACACTCAGGTTAACAGAAGGAATTCTGTGAATGAGATCATGGAAACTAAGTATTATATTGTTTCCATGATTAAATTCCCTGAAAATTTTAATAGTATCTTGCCGTGATTAAATTCTTAAAATACATTTAATTATCTATTTTCATTTGTTGATGATCTTAAAGACGACTCAAAGCATATTAAAGCTTTGCATTTTTCTATATTTAAGGCTTCTAACGAATTGATGACAGACTCAGAACAAAACCTCAAAGAGCTCAACACAAGATGAATTGTTCGCTGTAAGAGGACAGAATACATAGATGTCAGCAGAAGTTTTCAAACTTTTTTAGGAGAGACATTAATTTCAAAGAAGTACAAAACTCTAATCTCATTTAAAGTAGGATCCTCGGACTTCAATGCACTTGTTGTAACACTCTAGCCACTTTGTGAAGGACTCGTGGAAGTCATCCAAAGTAAAGGTGTCCGGGACCCTTGTCACAACCTCCTCCATTTTCTCAATGTCTTCAAAACGACTTCCTCTGAGGTTCTCCTTCAGCTTGGGGAACAATTAAAAGTCACAGGAAGCAAGTTCTGGACTGAAGGGAGAATGATGCCCAGCAGCCATCTCGCTGCTGTCACCAATGCGTCTTCTGTTCATCACTGAGCACCCTGGAAACAAATTTTACGCATGTTCAGATCCTCATGCATAATTCTCTGTAGAGTTGCCACAACAACACCAAACTGCATGCGTCGTGTCTTTGTAGATTCACGACGGTTTTCGGCCAGAAAATTGTGAATTTTCTCAACCACTTCTGGTCCTCTCCTTCCAACATCTCTCATTGTCTCTCACCACCTCTCTACTGCTCTTGAACCTCCTGTGACATACAAGTTAATCCATAAGCAGTCTTGAGAATCTCATAAGTTTTTGTATCGTTTTTGACCAGTTTAACACAAAACTTTATTGCATAGTGAACTTCCAAATTGTCTTCACGTCTCGACTGCATTCCAGTCAGCTGTGACAAGCAGTGTTTACTAGGGTGTGTTCAAAGCCGCCTCCTTCAATCTGGAATAACCAAAGTTGACAGGTCAGCTTATTAAACGGGTAATAGTGATATATATTATAATAATCTACGGCAGCTATAACTGCCTCTCCTGAAAAAGTCCCAAAACTTCTGCTAGTTACCCATAGCTGCATAGAGTTAGATGAGCAGAAAGATTTGGAGAGCCATGATTACCCACGTCCTACAAGAAGAATATATGACTGTGAATGCTGGAGATTTGAAGTAAAGGAGTAGTTCTACTCTAGGATGCTGAGAATGGATGGAACATGTGAGTAACGAGGAAGTTTTAAGGAGAATCCGAACTACAAGGAAACTGAGAGCACAATGAGAAAAGAAGGTTGGAAAATTGAAAACTCACAAGGACATATTGAAGACAAGGGAAGCAGGTAAACTCCGAGTAAACTACTTAATGAGTTTGTGTGAATGGATGGCATAACAGGGACAAAGAGAGATCCCAAACAGGCATGGGTTACAAGAGACAGGATCTTGTAGAGAGCAACAATATTGTGAAGGGAAGAACAACAAATTGAACGCAGCTTATCCGAAGAACAGTCTTCTTCTATTCAAGGACACATGGCCCAGTGGATAACGGCGTTGGTTAGATCCAGTGACTAGACCCAAAGAGTTAGAAAGTTGAGTTAAAGGGAAATAACTGAGACATCCGGAAGGGGCATGGGACGTGGAACTAGAACAGTCTACTCCGGTGGACGAAATAAAGGGTTCGGTTCGAAATTCAAATCACCTGAAAAAGGCCGGAATGTACAACGGCCGAAACGACGTGAATATGGCAATGAAGATGAGGATAAATGCTCGAATAATGTAAATAATGTAAGTAGTCTTCTTTGTGTTATATCTCTTCAGGACATAGGCGATCATTACTCTCTACAACTTCCGATCTCGTGTGGCTCTTAGCAGTTTTTCTCTATTTGATAAGGCTCCCGTTTCGCCATTCGGTCACACAAACTCACCAGGTAAGTGGCTCGCTGACTTCCCGTATTTCTCTCGTCCTCAATATACTTCATGAGCCCACCTTCCTCATTATGTATCTGTCATGGGTCCTTACCTATAACTACAGAATGAACTCTTCCTAACACTATGTATACTACGCCTCTCAAGAGAGAGGGATAAATCGAGTCGAGCCGATAGTAGTTCACTCCAAACCAGACTGACAGTCATACTAACACCCCTCCACATCTTGTATTATTATTTCGTCTAATATACATTAGATTACATTATTTCTACTCTTGTGTTCGTGTTGTGGTTCTTCTTTGGTCCTAACCTGGACAATAACAGTATCCAATGAATTTCAACTGTCTTTTCTTATAAGTATTATCTCTGTTGCCGTTTTCTTTAAGAGTTCGTTGTTGCTTACTCAGTCCGTCCATGGACTTTTCAGTATCCGACTGTAAAATCACATTTCTGCTGCCTCTAGTTTTTCCCCTCAACGGTGGCGAGCTTGTCCAACATTCACCATATAAGAGGATTCATATCATATAGTAATCCAGTACTTATTTCTTTGTTACTAACTATTATTTTCCGTTTCTCAGTAACTTGCTTAGCTTTTCGAATGCTTTTTCACTAGTCCAATGTGTACTTCGGATCTCGGTGTCACATTTTCCATCCTCTGTTAAGATGCTTCCCAGATATTTAAAGTTCTGCACATGTTTAATGTTTTTATATCTCCAATTCATAAATCGCATCTTGACTTTTCTCTCTTGCTGATGACCATACTTTCTGTCTTTTTGCAGTTGATTAATTTTAAAATACAGGGTGCGGCAGAAATATCTTCCACATTTAAAAGCTGAAAATTATTTCTGCTGCATCTGTACTTGACAAAATAAATAGTGAATAGTACTCAGCCGGCGACAGGCAAGAATAAATTGTTGTTCTGTTCGCATACAAAACACCCCAAAAGGAAATAGTTTGGAATGAGTAAGACAAAACGCTAAAATAAAATAAAACTTTAAAAAAAAAATTTCGTACGGAAGTGAGTGTGTGATTGAGTGAGTGAATGTGTGAATGAGTGAATGTGTGAGCGTGGGTGTGTGTATTATGCGCATGTGCAGATGTGTGCCTATGCGCGTGAACATTGTTAATTGGTGGCCCGCAAGTTCCATTCATTTAGATTACGTATTCCCAGACGAATAAAAAAGAATTCCAAACGTGTCACTTCTAATATTTAGTGAAAATTTGGATGACTTAAACTATGTGTAGATAGAGTAAAAATAGCACAAAAATAACTAGATTTATTTATTGTTTGTAGTTGTTTATTGAGACAAGCATTTTCCTTCAAAACAGCCAATACGCATGCATATATGCATGCACGCATATGTCTGTATATGTGTTTATTATCAGGCACGATTCCTTTTTGCTAATGCCCAAAAGAGAAAATCCCATATGTACATGTTAACAGGCTAGTATTTTTCGATGAGGCGATTTACGTTTTTGAAAGCATTTTAAAAGTCGTCGGTATGTAATTAAGTAGATTTTACAGCAAGCAGAAAATTTCAGTTATGTCCCCGAGCCAAAACCTAAGCTAAATATTTGCGAGTTTTGAAAAACAAGTAGTAGCAGATGCTTATTGCATTTTGGTAAAACCTTTCAACTTAAATATGCATCTACACCGTAGAAAGTCTGATATGCCAATGTCATTTGGTCCAAATTTAAATACACTCACATTGAGAAAAACAAATTTCTGAAAAAAAAAAATCTGCTTCTGTCTTTATTTATAAAGATTTGCAATATAATTAATATTTATTATGCCATGGGGCCAAGCAATGGCGAACGGGAAGAATTCTCAGTGCAACAAATACAACAAAAACCGTTCTTTTATAATTCCCCCTCAAGATCCAAGCAGAAAAATGAGATATATTCAAATATTGTTACTGTGTATTATTCTGTAGTGAGTCCCGATAAAAATAAAATAAAATAAAATATTAAAACAAAAAATGTAAACAAGAAATAAAAAGGATTCAAATTAAAATAAGGCATTTGTGCTTTCCTTTAAAATCCTTATCTCTCTCTCTCTCTCTCTTTCACTTTCTTTAAACTTTTCTTTCTATTCTTCAACTACCAAGAAGACAACCCCCAAACAAGAAGAAGAAGAAGAAGAAGAAAAATGGCAGAAGTTTGTATGAACGGGGCCTACTAATTTGTGAGTGAAAACTAACAAAAACAAAGATCAGTGAGGCATAAATTCCGTTATATAAAAAGATGATAAAGAAAGGAACAGCGGAAAATAAAATAATTTTGTTCAATCAAAAAAGTTAACACAAAGTGACATTTGATGTTAGCCGAAACCAATGTTTGCGCCAGAATCTCGGAAGCGGAACAAAAAGATATAAGCTGACACTTTTGAGCTAGAAGAAGGGACGGCGGGAGTGACGAAAGAGGACAGCAAGAGAGGGCGGAACAAGAGATGCTACCCCGGAGAAACCAGACAGGCGTGAAGAAGTTGGTAAGAGGTCATCTGCTAATGATATTTCTGTCCTGATTGGGACAGAGAAAAACACAATAGATTGACATTGACCTATTTCTAATATTACTACTACGCCTAGCACAGTCAGACTTCAAAACTACCACTACCTGACTTTCTCGAAGCTACAACCAATATCCGCCTTATAAACAAATCTTTCCCTTATCAAGCACCAACCAGGAGAGGTAACACAGTTTCGGTGGCTAAGGCGGTACTGCCACACCTGGCGCCTCCAGTAGCTTTTGCCACGGGACAGGGTATTTTTTTTTAGTGTAGAGATGTCAGTCAGATTTTCTAACGTTGTGTTATACCTTTCCCTACGGTTCGTTTTTATGTCCTATGTTTCCGGTAAAGAAAATCATACCACCTATCCACATTGGTAACTCCGACGTGATACACACTTTTCCACAATTCTTAATATTTATCCGCAAATGCTTACAATACTAACTTAATCTAAAACTGAATTTACCTGGGTTTTTTTCGGGTTTATTTAAAATTTGTTTCTCAGCTGTAAATCAACTGCTTGCTTTAAAATATCCATTAAAGAAGATGCTAAAGAAAGGAACACCGGAAAATAAAATAATTTTGGCCAATCAAAAAAGTTAACACAAATAGTTTCCTTACGTTCGTCTGGCTACAGGCTATAGATGACTTTTTTTAAAAATCGATTTCACTCCACGCAAGGCAATAAAGATACTAAGACACAAGGGGTTACTGAGGTGGAAGAATTAGGAACAGAAACATTACTAAGGAGCAAGAATAGACAAGCGTTATCAGGAGAACGGTAGATAGCGATTGACATTGCATTTAGTGAATTAAATAAATTGGTCATTAGTTTCTGGTGAAACATTTATCTTCACTCAACACAGTAAATCGTGCACACATTTTTGACTCCAGTAGATCAAGCCAAAACTCTAAGGATATATACAGGTTGCAATCAACTAAGAGCGACACTAACGTATTTGAGATCGTGACAAGATTGATCGCTTTTGTGACAAGAGAAATCTAATTTATTTTCATCATTTCGCGCCATTTTTACTAATATCTTCCTTTTTCGGTTTTTAATACAGCATTTTTGGTCGATACGTTCATCTCAGTAAAATGAGAATGTTAGAAATAATAATTAGAACAACTACAATAAATACTATTACTACAATTAAGTAATTAGAAAACCTGCACTGGCATAAGTCAGAGCTGAGAGAAGGGCAGTTAAGCTTAGGGATAAAGAATTCTAACAACTGTTGCTGGCAAATGGCGTTGCAACATAACTTTGTCTGAGACTCGTCCCGAGATATATATTTTCTTAGTTTTTGCAATTTAATTCGAATGTTAAAGAATATATCGATCAAAAGAAAAAAAAAGATGGAGAAAAAACTTGATCTGAATATTTTAGATAATTTTCTCGAAATCATTTTGTAAGAACTGGTTTTGTCTTTCATTTTGTAAGAACTGGTTGACATGTTTGGATTAAATAAGGAATAAAAATAACACCACGACAAACATCTTGCTTGCTTTACAGGTTGAGAATCCTTTACCCGAAATTCTTGGGATAGGAAGTGCTTTGGTTTAAAGATATTTTTGGATTTTGGAATACAGTCTATTTAATTTCAATATAGAATCTATAAAATGGGTCAGTTTGGGAATGGAACCCAAGCATAAACACGATATCCCTTTACATTTCATAACACAGCTTATACATATATCCTGAAAGTAGTTTTATATAAAATTTAATAAATTTTGTGTACATACAGATACAGGCAATGATTCTAGTCATGTAATGCTCAGATGGATTTTTAAGTGGTAAAATTAAGATTTCCCGTAAAAATAATGTTTTGTACGTATACATAAAAACAACCCCCCCCCAAATGTGATCACTAATTACAATATATATATATATATATATATATATATATATATATATATATATATATATATATATATATATATAAATAAATGCAGACTTTTTGACATTTTGCATAATATCTTTAGTGATCCCGAAACACCTGTAAAGTAATCCACGGACAAAGGTGTTGCTGTGACAACTGGTAACAAAAATAAAAACAACCAAAAACAAAACAAAATAAAAAAAGAAAACTGGCGCCAACGTAGGTTACGTAGCTCAGCTTTGTGAAATTTTACATTTGTGGCAAGTCATGTCAACACCTTAATAACTTTCGGGTTTTAGAGGTTTTCGGATTTTGGAATTTCGGATAAAGGACCACTCAATCTGTACTTAAAAATGTTATCAAACACCTACCATTAATTTTGCTTACTTCTCTTCGATTTTGCTGGTGATTGGGAACAGACTAAAAAAAAATAGCGATAAGGAATTACAGGAAATGTTTCGATATAAGTTGAAACTATTGACACCAAAAGAGTTTAATGACGTAATTAAGTCAATAAGTCCCAAGCCTCATGAGGAAAAAAAAGCATTAATTTTACATAGCAAATATTTATTTTTTACTATAATCTCCTTCCTTGTCAATGCACTTAACCAAATGATTCTCCATTAATCATGTAGGTCCAGCATTATACAATGAAATTTCAGATCCAAATTCAGCTAATAACTGAGTCAGGATAGCAAATTATTCATTCACGCTCATACTTTGGGCACCTCGGCATGGTGTAATGGCTAGTAAGCTTGTCTCGCTCGAACAATTACGACTGAGTAGTGAGTCCGATCATCACTGGATGCCCCGTACTTTCGACTTTGTGTCACATCTAAACTACGCTTAGAAAATCACCATTCACCCTCGTATTTTCGCCATTGAGAGTTCGATGAAAGAAACGTCTTTCCTAAATAGTTTTCTTTACTTTCGTCTGGCTACAGGCTATAGATGACTTTTTTAAAAATCGATTTCACTCCATGCAAGGCAATAAAGACACTATGACACAAGGTTTTTACTGCGGTTTGAAGAATTAGGAACAGAAACATTACTAAGGAGCAAGAAGAGACAAGGGTTATCAGGAGAACGGTAGATAGCGATTGACATTGCATTTAAATTTTCGCAGATTAAAGTTGGCTCGAAACCATGGAGTCGAAAGGAACCATAAGCGAGAAGTGCGAGAAAAAAAATACTGTTAGCATATCGGTTACATCTAACCAGCTCCACTGTAAATTGATGGGATCTTAACGCCAATCTAGTGCTGTGCTTAAATTCAAAAGTCTGGGTACCATAGCGAAGAGTTCATCCGATCAATTACATTAAAGTATTTATAGAAAAGACACAGAGAGGCAACCTCATGGCGGTGGGAAAGTGACTGAAGCCAAGCCGCCAGATATTGCTGATTCTTCTTTGGGTTTTATCAAGGATCTCAAGGTAAATAGCAGGAGCGCCGGGCCATATGTGGCACCAATAATCTAAGCATGGACAAATGGTAGGCATTTAGAGTCTGTAGAGAAAAATTGTCTCATCCGACGTAGTGAACCAAGTTTTTTAGCAGCTGACCTAGCAATGGATTCAATATAGTCTTTCCACTTCATGTCAGCTGAGAACGTTAGCCACTTAGTCACTTTGCTAAAGGTTAGCGTTAGCCATGCTGATGGAAGGCAGAGATGGTTCTCTTAGATGATCAACGAGGAGAAGTTTAGTTTTGGAGGCATTAAAATTAACAAGCCATCTTTTGCCCCGGTTAACAACCTTTGACATTGGGAAGGTCATTAATGAAAATTTTTTAAAAAAGTAGGACCAAAGATGGAGCCCTAGGGAACATCCGCATTAGTACGAAAGTATCTAGACGAGTGGCTATTCAGGATTTCAACTTTCATTTCACAATTTGATAGGAAAGAATGGATCAATTCAAAAAATTTGTCCGAGGACTCGGAAACCTTTCAGCTTGTGGAGAAGGCTTGTATGCCAGACCCTGTCAAAGTCTTTCGAAATGTCCAATGCTACAGCCCGGGCTTCACCGTTTTTATCTAGAGTATACTAGACTCTTTCCATGATTATCGTCAGTACATCAGCAGTTGGTCCGGAGAAAAGAAAGCCATATTGCTTGTCAGAGAAAAGGCCCTCTGATGAGAGATGATTGATTAGGGCCTCAAAGAGTTTGCCAAAAAGAGGTAGAAGGTAGACGATAAAAAAAGATTCCAAGCCACTAATACGCCCCCCTCAAATCATTCAAACTGGCAGGTTGCTCCACCTGGCGTAAATCTGTGAAATATTTTAGGAACGCGAGCAAAGTATTAAAAAATCGTTAGTTACAAAGAAAAGAGTGCTGAACTGTGATATAATATCAGTCCTCCTAGGAGGAAGTGAATGCTGGAGATTCTCCTCACGGATGAAGAAAAGACTTGAGAAATGTGGTTCTACAGAAGGATACTGAGAATACCATGGACGGAATATGGAAGCAACGACAACACTTAATACTTAACATCAGAAAGAGACAGTTGAAATTTCTAGGGCACATAATGAGGAAAGAGGGCTTGTAAAATTTGATAGCCCCAGGACAGATTCCGAGTAAATCGGTGGCCGAGCAAGATTTAGGAGATATAACAAAAACACAAAGAAGGAAAATGTGGAGTGCCATGATCGCCCACATCCTGAAGGGAAACGGTACATAGAAGAAGAAGACAAATGGTTCTTCTTCTATCATTTGTCATCCAATGACTCTCCTCACAGTACCACCCAGTGAGGAGAGGAAGAAAAAATGGGCAAACTCACACGATTGAAGAATTTCAGTCAGTGTGCTTTTTCATGGGCTGACGGTTGATTTTATCGAATCACCATATCTGGACTGGTTGCTACCCAAGGCTATAAAACCCAGTTTGTCTATTTACCCATAGCTTTGGCGTAGAAGAGGAGGAATCATACATTTCCCAAGGGTATTAGTACGTAAGTGAATGTAATGAACTTGACTGGAATTCGAACTCGGATCTCCAGTTCCTCAATCTGAGTCACAATCGAGCATCCAACATGACACACAATGCCACAGTTAAATAAATCATAAGTTCGAATTGAACTACAATCCTATTGAAAATACTCTCAACGCATTTATTAATACCAATAATAAAATCCTTATCGCTATTTTAACTGCCTTCTTCTTTCCCACCAACTAACGGTTATGACAGGCTGAGTATCCTTTATCCGAAATTCCCAAATCCGAAAACCTCCAAAATCCGAAAGTTCAGGTGCTGACATGATTTACCATAAATGGAAAACTTCAGAAAGCAACATGGCTACCCGTAGTATGATTATTGCGTTGTAGCGTTACAAATAAAATGCAGACGTTTTTCAGTTTTCATTACTGTAATGAGTTAACTGTAATCAGAATCCATTTGTATTTTTATACAAATACTGTACCTGTATGTATTGTAGCATTTTAATCAAAACACAACATCATTAGAAGAAACTAATAGCTTACCGAATTTTGCTTCTCACACATCGATAATGTACCCTCGCCTCCAGTTTTTTACACCCCATGTAGAAGTAGCGTTTGGTGTTGTATTTATATAATTTTTGTAAGTAATGATCATGTATAAACGTATAAAAAGTACAAAACATTATTTTTATGTGAAATTTTAATTTCCCCTCTTAAAAACCCGTGTCAGCATTACGTGACTAGCGTCATGCCTATATTAGTATGTACACAAAATCTGCTAAATATATATATCAAACTACTTTCAGGATATATGTATAAGCTGTGTTATGAAATGTAAAGGGATGTTGTGTTTTATGTTTGGGTGCCATTTCCAAACTGCCCTATTTTATAGATGGTATATACAAATTAAATTGTATTCAAAAAAACAAAAAAATTGAAAACTGAAGCAATTCTGGGCTTAAGAATTTCGGCTAAAGGATTCACAACCTTAATCTTTGCATTTTAACTCAGTACTTTCAAATTGTTGATTCGAATACAAACTTCAATTTAACTTCTAAATGTGTTTGTCGCCTGACAATCATACAGTTGTAAAACAATGGACAAAAGGTAAAGGTCCAATTGAATCTAAAAACTAACACTTTAGAGAAAGAAATTGCTAATACCTTCATGTAACATGCTATAACTACTTGTTAAAGGTGAGTATAACAAATTTTGACCAACACGGATACTAACTGTAAATGAATGCTAAATATGTTAATATTTAATGATTGTGATCGCAAAACAAATCCAGTTGCAATAAAACTATTTTTTCATAAGCAACAGCCCAGTCCAGCTCTAAAAATGTTAATTAAAGACACGATCTACAAAAATCACTTTGTTAAAAATAAAATTATTAAGTTAATAAAGATCACTAACTTAATCTGGGTCGTGTTTTGGAAGCAGTCATCCTTCATGAAACATGGGGCTTTTAGAAAAGTGACTCTAGACTGGTTTTCATTGACGCAAACTAAATTATCCTTTTTCCATGGAGAGTTCCTCAATCATTTTTTCTTGGCGTTTACAAGAAGCGACCAGCTCGGACCTTCAGAGCTAGTACACCCTACCATGCCGTGTTCACGGTGGCAAACCATCTCCCTTTCTTTTAGTGATCCTTTGATAAAAAGCAAGTTCCATTCGGACAGCTTCTTCCGCAGAACTGTTACTTTGTGGAACAAACTCCCAAGAGAATTCTTCCCTGACGACTACAATCTTGGTCTCTTGAGTCTAGGATCAGCCGATACCTTTTCTACTAATCCTCATCATATTCTTACTTCTCCCGTCCCCTCCCTTACATTATCCACCAGTAAGCCCTCTCCCTTGAGTGGCCCTTGGGCCTTATATCAGTAAATCAAAGAAAACACCTTATTTTAGAAGAAGCAACCAATTAGGAGCAGGAATAAGATTCACCACGAACGGTTGTTTTTTTTTTGCGCGTTTCAAACCACTATTTTAAAACCGTCCCAGTTACAGCATGACCCACCCATTTTGTTTCACTTCCTACAAAGGAATTTTATTCTATAAGTCTTTGTGTATCTGATCACAAACGATTGTCTGGTTGTGTTTTTTTCGTTTATATGACGATATGTAAACCCTTCTTTATTTAATGTCAACTTTTTGCATAGTGCTCCCAACGAGGATCGAACTCACTACTCAGTCTTAATGGTCAATTAGACTAGCCTCGCTAACCATTAACCAAAACTGAGGTGCCTACAGTATATTTATCATTAAGCGTAAACACTATTAAGCGTCCGCCCAGTTAAATACTGATTAGATTCGATACAGCGCCTTCAACGTGACTTGACTGTCAGCAATTTCATCCAAAGAGATGACACATTGTCACACTTCTACGTGACATAGCCAGACCCAAAAGCGATCGAGCTGTAAGCACTGGCAAAGATTTAGAAATAACATTTAACACTTTTATTGATCCACAAGATAATCACTAGAAGCAGAAAGCTATGACATTTGAAAAAAATCAAGAGTAGCTTCTTCCAATTACAAGACAAGTAAATGGCAAATTTTTGTTTTTTTTCTGTTCGTTTGACATGTTTGTGAGAGAAGAGTGCATCGTCTCAGTTCGAAAGAGACGTGTGTTTTTTTATTATTTATTTTTTTATATGCAGCGACCCCAATCAAGAACGACGCATGCCTTTTGCAAGATACACGAATAATTACCATCTCAATTTTCACTTCATATCAGCCATCTTGAAAGCTGAAAATTAATTTCCGTTGCCTGTTAATGTAAGAAGATGAAACCCTTTTTCTTTCTCTTTTCTCTGTTTTCCTTATATATTGACATGAGAAGCTGTGATCATGACTTCGTGGTGTTGATTAAAAGAGCAAACTTCGAAATCTTTTAACGACGCAAATTAGAAGTGGTACTTGTCTCTCTTTTTTTTAAAACTGAAATTCACAAAACAAATATAATGGCTAGGTCTAAAATTTTCCTAAGAGGATTACTGAGTGAGGTTGTGTGGACGTAAATGGAATAAGTGCAGATTATGAGAAAATATAGGATATATAACGGTTGACTCGAAATTTGAAGAGGTTACGATTGTAGTGATTAGGTAAGCATACTATCAGGATCCTGTTCTTCAAAGTACCGGTTTGGTGAAGAAGCTGTCTGAGTGGAACTTCCTGCTTGAATTCTATTGATGAAAAAGCCATTATCCTGTTGGTGAAAAAAGTCATCATCATCAGCTTTAATGTCATCATCACTGCGATCCATATTCCTAGCTAAGTTTTTTCATGTTGGGGAACAGATGATAGTCAAGTCAGGAGAAGAGAGAGGGTGATAACCACTTCAAAGTCACAGTCACACACAACAGCCATTGAAGCCAAGGACTTGTGTGCTGGAGTATTGTCCTGATGAAACAAGATCCCTTTCACCAAATTTCTTTGGAGTTTGATCTTGGTAGCATTTCGCAGCTACCTCAACAAGTTAGTATAGTACTTGTAAATGAATGTGGGGCCTTCCCTGCAGATGAAACGACCTTGGCTTTCTTTAGAGCAGGTGAATATAGGCATTTTCACTACATGGATTGTCTTTTTGTCTCTGGCTCAAACTGATTCAGTACCTCCAAATGCAAGCTTGTAGCATTCAATGTCCCCAAAAGGAAGCTTGTGATATTTAATACACTCATCCTGGGTTAGGAAACCAGCTGGATCTACCTCAAACAATGTCAGATTTTCCTGTGATGTGATCAGCCTGGTGTCAAAAGACGTGGCACCCTCCGAGCAGAAACCTTCCTCATGCTAAGTTCATTGTGCAGAATATCCTTAATTCTCACGAGATATGCTAATAGCATTTGCTATTTGATTTATAGCCAATCGCCTGTCATACATCACCATGTGGTGAACACAATCAATATCCTCAGTGCTAGCATTTGCAGAACATCCAGGCCTTGGGTTATGTTCAAGGCTCTCTATTCCCTTCCGAAATTCAGCTGCACACATTTGCTCTGTTGATAAAGCTGAGGCGTCAATACCCTGATGTAGAAACCATATCAGCATGAATGTCCTTGAGGGCTAAACACTTTTTCTGCAGGTACTTCATAACACCACGATGCTAAACTTTGTCGTTTTTCAAGAGAAGCCGCTACGAGTTTTGTAGTCTTCTTTGAACATTCAAATGTCGGTCTACCCGGAAATATTGCAGATATTAATAAGATGTTGAAATTAATGGATGCAAGATTTCCCAGCTCTAGCAATACTCCTTCATAGTCAGGTTATAAACTTTTCAGTCGACCCTCTTAAAAGTTAAAGCAAGAGAGAACATCATTTTTTTTCAGCATCTTTCGCGATATATTATATATATGCGCTCCACTTGAGATCTGGGGTAAACGAGTCTTAGATGAGAAAGTTAAGGAGCCTTCTTGTGAGTACAACGATTTATGATGACAGGGGAAAATTCAGTGTCTGCTCTGTTATGATGGAAGATTACTAAGTTGGTTTTGGAGGTACTGAATTCTAGAAAATTAGTTTTGGGGGTACTGACAGTTACAAGCTTGATTTGAAGGTATTTAATGCGACAAATTTGGTTTTAAAGGTATTAAATAACACAAGCTTCCTTTTGGGGACATTCAATGCTACAAGCTTGGATTTGGAGGTACTGAATGTAATAATCTTGGCTTTGGAGGTATTGAATATTAAATGCTTGGTTTTGGACGAATTGAATGCTACAAGCTTGGTTTTGGAGGTATTGAATGCTACAAGCTTGTTTTTTAGGTACTGGATGCTACAAGCTTGATTTTAGAGGTATTGAAAATTAAAAGCTTGGTTTTGGAGTTATTGAATGCTTTAAGTTTGTTGTGGAGCTATTGAATGTTACAAACTTCGTTTTGAAGGTATTTAATGTCATAAGCTTAGTTTTGGAGGTATTGAATGTTACAAGCTTGGTTTTAGAGGCATTGAATGCCACAAGCTTGGTTTTTGAGGTATTAAATGTTACAGTCTTTTCCCCATTACGCTGCTAAAGCTAGATAAGATTAGATTATGCATTTTTTTTTTTAGCTTTTTATCATATTTGTTTCCTTCATTGAAAAAATATATCTTACAATCAAACATTATCTCCCTCCACCCCTGAAGGGGTATGCATTTCTGCGGAGGATGTATCTATAGCATCAAAATTGTTTTCAACAAGACGATACTGAATGAAATTAGATACAGGATATTTTCACTTTTTATTCATTATTTATTTCATAAAACAGGAATAAAATAATAAAAGGGTGACCGTGGAAAAGGGTACGATTTTTATTAACCACAGATTCCGAGTCCAAAAAATTACATTTCTGAACAAAGTACTACTTACTAACCAACTGGAGATGAGCGCTTCCTGTTAGGGTTGTAACCCACCACATAAGCGAAGGAAAACTGAAGAGTCTCCTTTTGAATGCCTGGCTTTTAAAAGGCACCTGTCATCTGCTGCTACTACGTATTTCCTCTACAGCTAACCCCTCTGCCATTGTGGCCTAAATTTACTACACTACCTACTTTTCAGGGACATAGTTTGACTACAATCACAAGGAATATAACTATTTTTGTAATGTAATGCAGGAATATAGATTTTTAGGTTATTTGATCCATTGGCCGCTTCTTGTTTTCAAAGTTTGTTTTGCATCCAAAGAATCTTCGTTGATGGTGTCCATATGTGCCAGTTTTAAACGGTCAATGGAAACGTTTTTGGTTTATTAATAATTACGGTAAAGTATTTTCATTAATGTTTGAAGGCCTTCTTGGGATCTCTGTAGACTGGTTGCACAGGGTATTTAATTACATTATCTTTTAACAGCATAAGGCTGAAATTCTTGAATGAATCTCGTATGTAAAATGGGTGGTTGGTCTTTCTCAGAGAGAATGACGTTACCTGCGAATTTTTTTTTATCTCAATTTGTCAACAAAAGATGTTTTTAAGAGAAAATTTCTAATTCAAAGGATGGAGTTTTAAAGGCGCCAAATAGCTATTATGTATTTTCCCTACAATCCATCTTGTTACTATCGTGACCTAAACTCTCTATACCCCGAAAAAAAAACGAGAAAGTTTTAAGAAATCCATTTTTGTTGACGTTTTCTACACTTATCACAGTTTAGTACATCGAATTAGTCATGGATGTCCTCGGCTTGTAGACAATTACTATTTTTGAGCACTTACTGAGTAACCCACTGCTATGATCTCGTGACAGGCGAAGTTGACGTTAGTAGCAAGATTAAGGTGGTTATCAGAGTTCATAGAACACATCACGAGTGTAACATACCCAAGGAATGTTGGAGAGTACATAACTGAGATTGAACAGATAAAAAAAGAAAAAAGAAAAAAAAAAGGAAACAAAAAGAACAACCAACCCCAGAGGATATTACTTCGAAACAACTACATTGAAATTAATAAAATTCAGACTAGAACTGTAACGAGTTCGATCCTGACTAGGTGTCCAATTATTATGGCAATGCGTCAGCCTAAGTTGAACAAATAAGAACGCCTACTGTAATGTGATTATTACTGAGCTAGACCAGACTCTTACTACGAACTATAGGGATCATGATCCTCACCTAGTGCTCAAATACTGTGATCTTGTGTCATACTAAGCTAAGCTCATAAATATTAAAAATGTTCTTCATTTTAAAACAAGAGTTAGTAATCCCGTCTTGCAGAATTTTGATTTTGATCCTCACAGCGTGTCCTCTTTTCTTTTTTCCGTATTGTACATCGAATGACAGTTGCAGAATAAATCGGCCGAAAAGCTGTGTTAACAAGAAAGTTAAAGAACGAATTCAACCCAACAGTTGTTGAAATGACAATGATTATTCTCGAAAGTATTGTCAATATGATCATATTGATACACCTGCTGAATATGGAGAGTTGTCATTTGCCTTGTGGGGAATAATCCACCTTGGGACTAGGTGGCATTCTATTAGGGACTATACAAGGAAGGCACCCTCTCTTTTCTTGCTTCAGGATGCGGTAGGTAGAAGACATGTCAAGCCTTCCACTCCGGATAGATTTAGTCGAATGGCAAACCCGACTACTTAATTTCAACCCAGCCATGAGCCCCCGACTCACACACACCGACACACACACACACACACACACACACACACACACACACACACACACACACACACACACGTGCGCGCGCAACAGCTAAGCACATAAATATATTTTTCTTCTCTTTTTCTTTTGTGGGCTGTGTTGTTCTTTATATGAATATGTATAAAACCCTCCATTAGTTTCTTTTGAAAATGCTAAATCTGTTTCTTTTGAAAGTTTTCATCGACAAAAAGTTGAACTTCTGCCATTGACAAACAGCAAACTGGTTCATTACAAGTATGTATTCGTTACAAGCTCACTGGAGAATCCGGAAATGACACATGACCCTAATCAAGAGCGGACAGAAAGCCGGAAGCGCTTCTAATTAGAAGAAAGTGCCTGTCGATTTGGAATTACGGCTAAAGACAAAGGTAGAAGTTTGTGAATTGAGAATGATCAGATTTACTTTGAGTTCGTGGGAGAAAGAATGAGTTTATAGCGTTAAATAACCGTTGAAAGATGTCACCGATAAGAGGGTCTTATGCTATAACTAAGAAGCCTTAACTGAGAAAAGTGCTTTTTGTTAACGCTCTCTGCTAGACGTAGAGTTTGTTGGATTACCGCTCCCCTGGTAATTATCACAAGCCGTGAGATTTCGAATAATCGAAAGACGATAATATATGCGTCACGAGAGTTGAAGGAATCCATCGCTTTCTCGGTGACTTTTCAGAGCGAAAAGACGTATTTTTTTCGCTCCAGCAGAAATGTAACTACCTCAACTACAGTCATTGAAGTTTGCTTTGAAGTTTTCACATTTAATTTTATTTCTTATTTTTCCTTTTGTAAAATGTCCTGTCAATATATTTGTTAAAATTTCTTTGTTTAAATTCTATGTCATATATTTCTTTATGATTCGAACGTTCTCTAAAAATTGTTTGCGGGTCAAATACACCAGGAGCATATAAAATCTCATCAAAAGTTTAACCACGGTCTCCACTTAGCCTGACATATTTCCCACAATCAACCCAAGATGTTGTCGGAAAGGCTTCTCATTACATCTTGTTGCTTCTCGTATTTTATTATCTCCCCAACCCGGGGACTATCCTTTTCATAATTTACAGTCAGTAGTTCTTTTCATAGACATAAACCCCATTCACGCCGTTAGGTTTTGCATTATCTGAGTTGCTAACCATGATTTTTCTTGGGATAGTGGAGTGGTTTCCCGTTTCCTTCTCTACAGTGGTTTATGGAGACACTACCTCTAGTTAGCTGGCCGTTGACTCAGTGAATTCCTTCGGCCTTTGTTAGGTCTTGTTTTTGTCCTACTGGCTTGCTAACGAGTCGCCTCATGCGGAACTCGGAGTGGGGTAGTCGGTTTAGTCGTCGACATTTCGATTGGAATACTTACCGAAAGGTGAGAGAAACAAGAAAAAAATATGGACCGAGCATGTGAGCAACGATGAGATTTTAGAGAAGTTGCAAACAAGGAGGAGGCTTATATTTAACACCAGGAAGAGGCAGCTGAAATTTCTGGGAAACATAATGAGGAAGGAGGGCCTGGAGAATCTGATAGTCACGGGTCGAATAGAGGGAAAGAGAGACAAGGGAAAACAACGCATGACATACCTTTCGGGCGTAAGCAAGTGGATGACAAAACGTGGTCTAGGGGAGGAAGCAGAGAGAAGAAACTTGCTGAGAGTTGCAAGGGATAGAGGGAGATGGAGAGCCATGATCGCCTACGTCCTGAAAGGACATGGCACATAAAAAGAAAAGAAAGTTCTTTTCAAATGTGTCATTCCTCTGGAGGAGGAATGTGGCTACCGTAGGCACATTTTGAATTTGTGCCTTTTGCTGCAGTTATCCAAATTTCAATTACTGCATGTTTGTTAGAGAACGAATGTTCACTAAGAATTGTTTTAGATCACAATTTCGGCATTAGACATTGCTGCCAAACTTGGTGAATATTGATTTTTATCTTTTTAGACGTTTAAAAATAGAAAGGACTTGTCTTTTCCCCCCTTTTTAGCTGTAACTGATTCTTTCGACATTAAAGATGTAAAGAAGCGATTTAATTCTTACTGAGTGTCAACTCACAAAATTATTTTGCTTACATTTTTTTTTTACAAAAATGTATATCTGAACGCACCCTGTTTTGACCTTTCATGACTTAACGAAGAATAAATAAAATAAATCCTATTTTTCGATCAATCAGGTTTCGTTGCAACGACCTCGTTTAGGAATCCTGTCAACTAATATAATAAGAATTCTGATTCTGAGTTTATTTCCTCGAAAGCCTTAGACACAGTTTTGCCTCTACTCGTTGTCTTTTCTCTAGTCTATTCTAGTCGTGAGTCAGCTTTTACAGACAGCTTGCCTACCTTAGCACAAAGAACAGTCATCCAACAAGCCGCCATATCTAAGTTCATTAACTCATTACTCTTATACATGTCGCCCTGACCTATATTTGAACAGTCTCACTGACACAAGAGGAAGTATTATCATAACAACACCGTCAAAGGCAGACTATTGATCATATTCATAAAACATTTATAAATACATCAATAAACATATTCATTATTATTATTATTATTATTATTATTATTATTGTCATCATCATCATCATTCGATTTCTGCTATGGACACACTACCTACCAAGTCTGCGGAAAGACCTAAGGCAGGTCGTGGTGTGTTGTTATGGCCACATTTCAGGTTAATTTTTTTTTTTTTTTTTTTTATCTCCGATGAAGTTGCTAGCGTTACATAGACAAAGTTCTCCTTAGTGTGTGTGCTGTACTTAATAAGACAATTTTCTGTATGTCTCTTAAGCTGGGGTTTCCAGGGATTCTTTCAATGTGTTGTTTTGTTCCATTTTTTATAATTCCAAGTGCACCTATTACCACTGGTATTATTCTTGTTTTCAATTTCCACATTTTTTCTATTTCAATTTCCAGGTCTTTGTATTTTGATAGTTTTTCAAATTCCTTGGTTGCTATGTTACAATCCGCTGGACAAACCATATCAATTAGTAGGCAAGTTTTTTCTTTCTGGTTTTTGACAATAATGTCCGGCCTATTTGCTTCAATTTTTCTGTCTGTGTGGATGGTATAATCCCATAGAATGGTGACATCTTCTATTTCTGTAACCGGCGCTGGCCGATGTTCATACCAGTGTTTGCTTACACATTTTCCAAAGTGTTTGCACATTGTCCAGTGTAAGTATTGCCCCACTCTATCGTGACGATTTTTATATTCATTTGGGGCAAGTATAGAACATCCTGAGATTAGATGGTCTATTGTTTCTTGGTATTTGTCACAGAACCTGCATTTTGGATCCACATTATTATGTATGATATTTGCCTGAAAATTCCTAGTGAAAAGACTCTGGTCTTGCGCTGCAAGAATAAAGCCTTCAGTTTCAGAAATCCAGATGCTCGTAAATCATCGATGAGTATTAACTTTATCAACATTGGGTTTATTTGCACGTTCTGGATATTGGCCATGCAGAGGTTTGTCTTGCCAGCGTTGTTTCATCTGTTCAAGGGCTTTATCCTTGGCTTTTTTTTTCATATCTTTTGCTGCAATAGTTGGTTCTTGGCTTGTTTTGATTTACTACAGAATCTACTAAATGTAAATGTTGTTTGTATTTACTGCCTTCTTTTTATTATTGAATATTTTTTTCTTTCTGTTTTCATGTTGTTTCACTAATTTTATCATCCAGTCATTTGTTGTTTCCATGTGTTAGTAAGCAATAGTTGTTGTCTTGTAACAATTAGCTGAATAAGACCTCTTCCACCTTCTTTACGGGGTATGTATAGATTATCAGCCTTTGGATGATGCATCTTATACTTAGAAAGAAGCTTTCTTGTTTTAGAATCCATTTGTCTGATGTCATTTAGAGTCCAGTTCAAGATGTTGAAACTATATTGGACCACTGGGATGGCTAGGTTATTAATGGCCATAATTCTGTTCTGAGAATTCAATTCAGTTTTTAATACCAGTCGTTTCTATAGTACTCACGCACTATTTCCATTTTCTTAGGTCCCACTCTCATTTACACCTAGGTAATAAGCCTAAAGTCTAAACTAATAAAGTTTGTTGTATCCTCGTAAAACTGTAGCTTTAGCACATTTATCCAAATTGAATTTCATTCCGATGTCTTCACTGAAGCATTTTACAGTTTGCAGAAGACCTTCCAGCTCATTGTCATTCCTAGCATACAATTTTATATTATTATTATTATTATTATTATTATTATTATTATTATTGATCAGCAGCAAGCCAACAAATTGACGTTGGTGTACAAATATATGAAAGCAAATGTTGATAAGGGTATACCAAGCACATGTATCACAGCCAAATTATAACAGGTTTGGATAAAATTATTATTATTATTATTATTATTATTGTTGTTATGGTGGTGGTGGTGGTGGTGGTGGTTATTTCCTTTAATTTCTGTTGTATACTCAATTCCTTCCGAGTCCCAACCAGAAACCTAAAGTCAGAAATGGTATTATGACATTTTTCACTGAACGTTTTTTAACCTAAGATCACACACATTTTACAATGATAAAGCCCTTTGTAAGGTGTGAGCTGTAATTGTGAGAACATTTTTTGTATTTCGTTAAGGCGTGGTGAAAATATTATTATTATTATTATTATTATTATTATTTCCTTTGATTTTTGTGATATACACATTTACTGAAATGGCTTAATGAAAATCATTTTTTGTAAAAAAAAAAAAAAAAGTGACAAAGATCACACACATTTTACATAGATAAAACTCTTCGTAATGTGTGTGCTGTGCTGTACTTGTGAATGCAATTTTTTGTATTTCTTTAAGGCATGGGCTACCAGGAATCTCTTCAGTGAGTTCATACCAGTTCCTTCCCATAAAAGTTGCATATTTTCCAGTGTAGATATTGGCCGACTCTATCATGCCAACTTCTATATTCAGTGGGTGCTAACACTGTGCAACCTGACACAAGATGGTCAATTGTTTCTGGATATTTATCACAGAATCTGCATTTGGGAGCAACACAATTTTTTCAGTATATGTGCTTGGTAATTTCTAGTTAGCAAGCATTGATCTTGTGCAGCAAGAGTAAAACTTTTGGTTTCAGCTTTTAACCCTGCACTACATAACCATTGATGGGTACGGGGTTTCTCTATAACAGTGTATTATTATTATTATTATTATTATTGAGTGAGAGAGCAGTCTACTACCAAGTTGGCGCTGGCGTACAACTATACCATATTGGCACCCATTTTGATTACTGTGATACAGCCAAATGTACACGTTATGATGACTGATCCTGATAAGAGCAGCTCTTAAGCTTGCAGGTTGGGACTCTGTTAGAAATACTTTCGGGTCGCGTAACCCACTTCGCTCAGACATTCCCCGATTGAGGGTGTTCCCTAGTATCTAGGTATAACTTCCAAGTCGTCTTGGCTGTCTCATTTTTCAAATTTAAAAGACCCCCGCGCCGATACCCGACCATAAAGCTTCTCTACTACTCTCGCTCATGAACAGATATGCACAGGCAACAGACAGAAAATTTGGGGTACTGAATAAGATATTTACGTCCATCTTAATTCACTAATTATTATTATTATTATTATTATTATTTACTTCTCTTTTCCATAACTGAATTTCTCATATGAACATAGCTATATGGATTCTATCTGGTGCATTGTGTTACATATAGCTTCTGGTGAGGCTCTCTAATCGAAATGTTCCATGGAGTCGGGTGATTAGCTCCTCGACCAACGTTCCTACTCTGAGTAAGGGTTGGTTTTCTGTCGGAGTTTTAATTCCCTGAGACGACCATGTGTTCCCACACTAACATGTTCTATTCATCCATGTGTGGAAATTCAAGGTTGTTCTTCTTCTCGACTCGTTGCCAGTCAAGTCTAAAGAAGCCAGTCTTTCTACTATGTAACATACCTGGTAGGGAAAAAGGAGATTGATCCATACATTTCCCAAGAGTATTTGCAGGAAAATGTATGTAACAAACTTGACTGTTATTTGAACTCAACTGGCTGATTCCTCGTTCCGATTGGTTACCATTACACCGCCTGCACATCCAGTTATAATATACTGTATATAATATTTACCATATACAGATTATCTACTCCGATGTACACACAAAACCCCATTGCTTATAGACAGAATAATAGAAAAGCAAGGGGATGATTTCAACAAAACCCGAATTATTTATTTGGTTGTTGTCAATATAATATAATCATTAATATTATTACTTATACATTCGTGATATTTATGCTCAGAATATTATTAGAAAAAAGAAGAACGTGTAATTGTGCTTTATAGATTACGCAAAGGTGTTCGATAAAGTACGCCGCAAAGATCTATTGGAACTGCTCAGCAACCTTGATATATTTGAAAAAGGATATTAGAATAATCAAGAACCTATAGTGGCAGCAAACAACCTGCATACGGATAGAAAATGAATTCAACAGATATACAAAAATAGAAAGAGGTGTAAGAAAAGGATGCGTCTTCTAAACCGATCTGTACAGCGAGGTGATTCTAAGAGAACTAGAAGTGCTATATTCATTATTGTAGGCCGCAATCTTAACAACATAAGATATGTAGATGACACAGTGTTGATAGCAGAAACAGTAAGAAAACTACAACATCTATAGAAGGTAGTGAAGGAAAACGAAAAGAAAGGATTAAACATCAAATACAAGAAGACAGAATGTATGGTTATTAGTAAAAAAAAATAGACGCTTAATGTGAATTGCAAATCGGAGATACCAAAATCAAACGAGTTCGGAATTTTAAATATCTGAGAAGTGTTTTAATAGAGGAGTGAAAGTGTGACACTGAAATCCGAAGGCTTATCTGGATAGCCAAAATTCCAAAAATTCCAAAAGCTAAGCATAGTAATAAGAAAAAGAAACCCCTTCTCCCTTTATAGTAAATATTCAAAAGCATAACAAAATCGTTTGGTAAAAATTTGTTCTTCTTCTACGTGCCGTGTCCTGTCAGCCTCGATTTCATCTCCTTTTGCAGTTCTTTGTTACTGGTTCATAAACTGACTTTATGATGTAGTAAAAAGTACCAAAGGGAGGTAACACATAACGCTAACACGAGGCAGGTGATGCTGCAACCGAATTAAAGGACAAACGAAAGTAAACTTGACCATTGAAAATTATATATAATTTAGTTTTATGGTCAAGGTTATTTTATGGTTATGGTTAGCGTTGCAAGTGTTGACAAAAATTCATCGATTTTTGTTCATAATTATAAAATTAAAACGAATATACACTACTAGCAACTAATAAAAATTCAGCGAATTGTTCTTTTCTTAGACTTCACTTATCTGATTTATCTATCTCTCCAAAAATGTTATTTCGCCTGAAGAACTATTTGAATGTTAATGACTCTTCTCGCAACTATAGAAAATACTGAAATATTCCTTGTTTGCGGGGATATTTACATCTTATCTAGGAATGTGACCCAGTTATTTCTATTTAGTCGCCTGTTTTTTTTTTTGTATTTTTTTTTGTCCTTTTTTCATGAAGGTTCTTTGTATATCGCATTTGAATATCTTTTCGGATAGCATATGTTGAAATACATTTTAATACTCAAAATCCTATATTGCCCACTAAAATTTCCAAGCATTTTTCGTTTAGTTGCTTATCGCCCACCCAACAGTTGAAATCACCCACCGGCGGATGATATCACCCAGGTTTGGAAGCCCTGATTTACAACATCTGTATATTTTAAATATGAGTTTTTCCTTGCAAATATTAGTTTGGACAACTGAACATCGTATATTTGATGTTGTTAACATAATATTTCCACCAATCCTTTCATAAATCTTCGTCGGGTGCATTGTATAACATGAAAAGGAAAACTTTTTTGTTTTTTGTTCTATAAAAATAAAGAAATTGTGAATGAAAAATGGATCAAGCGAAACTTTGTAATAACATCTAAAATATGGATTTAATACTTCGACAACATTAGGAATGATCATTAATTTTTCTCAGGGGATTTTTATTTAAAGTTTTTTTTTTAATGCTTTCATTATTTTGATAAATATGATTTGTACCCGAGAAAACATTTTGAGAAGTCAATTTCAATCACCATTAACCAAGAGGATTTTATATAAAACGTTATTGATTAAATATAGGGACCTCCACAAAAACGCGATACCTAAAAATTAAAAATTATTTTTTAGAAATTAAAAATCTTTCTTGAATCTTTTATTCTAGTTTTAATTTCAAGCCAATAGATTAAATTTAATATTTCCAATAAGAAAATATTTTACTGTATTTCAAAAACTAATTTAAATTGACTGGAAGGAGATTTCGTTTTGCTAAAATAGATGATAAGAAACCTTTTTAGTCGTTTTACATCGCAATGTAACTCTCTTTATTAAACAGTCTTCCAAAAGAAAATACACGTTTCTGAAACTTTATTTGAGAAATATTAACTGGTTTAAAGCTTAATTAACCTGATTTGAAACAAATATTATTTCTTTTAAGTTTAAAATATCGCAGAGATTTTCTTTTTTAACCCGACAGTAGATGTGTTGACGTATTGACAGCCTGATAATATATCTAATGTTGTTCTACGGAGACTTTATCTTTAAAACATAACTGAAGAAAATGACGTGAGCGCCTTTTTATATAACTTTTAAGTACTCAATAATCCTAAAAATTTAGGAAAAATATTTTCCGTAATCTAATATTTTGAATTTTAGAAATGTTGGATTTATTTGGATTAAGGTTTTCCATTTATGATTAGTAAATAATTTCCACTTAAGATGATATCATCTAAAAGGGAGAAATAAATTCTGAAAACTTAATTAAAATCCGACAATTTTAAAATGTGTTTTTAATGCCAAAAAGATGCTAGAATTTCTAATACTAATCTTTAATCCAACCTCTGGCGCCAAAAAAAAAGAAAGATTTTTAATCAAAATTTTAACATACCAGAATGGTTTCAAAAATATAATAAAATGTTAATAATAATAATAATAATAATAAAAATACTGGGACTTTCCTTTTAATAATAACAGAAACATTTTGACAATTTTTTTTTATTTTATGTTTGGGCCCTTTTCATCATGGAATGCTTTTTTAGCGAAAAAATGGAGGTACCTAATTAAATATCATCTTATGAACATTCACTTTTTGCATGAAAATGAAGCTAACAAACTAACTTTGAAAGATACATTGCTCTCATTATACCATGCTGTGATTTCACAATAAAATTAGTATGAATCAACCGATAAAGATACAATTTTTAGGATATACTTTATATCGAGCTAGCTCTGAGATCCCATCGAAAGTTATAAATGTATTCTGAATTTAACAATCACAGGTTTTACAAGGTTTCCAATAACGGCACAGAAGGCAAACCTGAAATGAATAATCCGATGATTTAGTCAATTCTTCAATGATCACCAGAATGTGTATCTGGTGATTTATGCCTCGTGGGTACCGTGGAATTTAAAAGTGCAAGGCTTCTATATCGTTTTCAGCATTAGTTATATTCATACACTGCATGGCCTCACCTGCCTTATAAAATAAAACTATTTTTGTTTTCTTTAATATCGACAAACGCTTGTATTTTTATTATTTATTTGTTGACGTATTTATTCAGTGAAAAATTATCTACTAAAAACAAGTCCTGTAGTTCGAATTCTGCTGATTAGATCTTCCTTGAAGCCAGTCAGAAATATTTTTGTTTCTATGAATACATGCGACTTAAAAAAACGTGGTAACCTAACGTGAATTTTATCAAGAGTATGAAGTTACGACTTTTTTATTTAATTCGGCATTTCTCTCAACCAATAATCCGACCTGGCTTTTGAACAATGAGCTTCGGGCGATAAAATATGCAACTGTATATAAAAAAAAAAAAAAAAAAAAAAAATTTCCTTCCCATCACTTAACTTCCAAGAGATAATTCTTTGGTGCTGTGGGGGTTAGAAACGGGTTGGAAGGAATTTTTTGTTGTTAATCTTCACCATCTGTTGAGAATCTCATTTCAAGTAATTGATCGGTATAAATGGCAAAGAATAATATTGACTATCATATCAACGGTCTGGGCGTCTGAGTAGGAGTATCATTTTTTTTCGAAGCGATAAAGAGAGCCTGTCAAAATCGAGAACCAGCAACGTTAGGCCACATCCTAACTTGGACAAAAGCGCTTTTCAAATTTGAATGAGGCAAGCACTTAAAGCACTAATTATACTGAATAAATATCCTTTATTCAAACAATGATAATCTTTTCTGAAATTGCGTTAATTATTACGCACATCAGAGAAATCTATCAATTTATTTTTATTCAGATACAAAATAACCTTTTAAAAATATAATGTAGAAAATTAATTATTTGCATATGTGGATTCGTGTCTACAAAATTAAATGCTAAATTGTTCATAATTTTCACAGTGTAAATATTTCAGATGATCTTTTTTGATAAGAGACCAACTGTTTGTTTTTATGGGGAGGAATGGAGACGCTTATACGAAGTAAAAACTAAAAGAGAACCAATGCTGAGCTTTCTAAAGACAAAAAAAAAATGCTATGAAACAATTTACTCTTCATTAATACAGCAGATGTATATAAATAACATTTTTTCTTTCCGTTTATCATTTACGCTTCAAATTCGTTTGTGTTTATTCTTATGAAAAGAAATCTGAAAGAATAAAAATAATTAACAATATTAAAATTGATCGAAAATTCTTTAAATTCAAAAACACCTATAATATAGTAACAACTCCAAGTTGAAGCTTATTAAACTTTATTTGGTTCTTTTTTGTTCGCCTCAAAATATTAATTCACCCCAAAATAAAAAGAATTTATATTTACTAAAATTCACATCAAATTCTCCCAGAGCGATGACCTTTCATTGCACTTCGTTTGGGTTGACCTTTGCGATCGCCCCAAATGTGAACGAATCGGGTGCACTATTTCGAAGTGTGGGGGTCACCGTTCGGATTCACCCCAATAAACAGGCCCAAAACAGATATTTTCTTCTTTTTTTTTAAATTATAAAAATCACCTTGTAAGTACCTCGAATATCATTCACACTTATGAAATGTGAAGAACTCCCTGATTTTTGCAAATTTTTCATTCGGAAAGTTGGAGTTGTTGCAAGACAAGCTAGACAATTTTTAATTTAAAATTTATAATTTCAAAAGAGTGCCAAAAATTTAATAAAAAACAAACTTTAGTTTAAAATTTATAATTTGTTAGGGTGAATTAATATTTGCGATAAGTAATTTCCATATTTGGGGGGAATTAATAGAAAAGATTTCTTTATTTGATTCATTTTGCTTTTGTGCTGAAAAACGTTTATTTATTGTGATGTATGGTTACAAGCAAGTGGGGGAGATACGATGTACTTATTTTATTACCACAACACCCAAAGAATTCGCTTGCATACGAGCTCTGACCGGAAAGTATCCACCCATTTAATTTTAACGAATATATAGCCTACCTAGGGCAATGCCGCCTTACTCCAATCCAAATAATTCCTTTTAGGAACTCATTCAATTATCCCATTTCCATTTACTTTTTCCAAAACAGTCTGCAAAATTGTCTATCGGGATCACCGTCATTTGCCCCGATGCCTACCGCTTAATTTCTTTCACAATGTTTTAGCGGTTATTTTAATTATAGGAAAAGCCAGAGGTCTCATAAAGCCAAGTATGGACTGTAGGGGTGAGAGTGGAAATGTTCTGCCACCCTTCACCATAGATCACAAATGTATCAGATGTGAAGCATCTATCCACACGATCACTTAACGCAGATAGTGATTTTCCAAGCCCGGCTTAGATGCGGCACAAGTCCGAAAGTATGGGGCACCCAGTGAGGATCGAACTCACTACTCAGTCGTAATTGGTCTAGCAAGACAAATTTTCTAAGCATTACACCATGTCGAGGTGCCCCACTTAACGCAGATAGTGGAGGTCAGCAAATCGCCTTTCCCAAACAAAGCGATTGTTAGTATAAAATTCAGTCGATTATCACCTGTTACACGTTGGCAAAATAAAAACAAGTAACAGAAAAAATCTATACTGAAATATACTATTTTAACAAAATTTTGATATGGATCGTGCTTTTTAGTTCAGGTATTGGAACAGATGAAGAAACTCGGATAATAATAACGCAATTTGGGCACTTGAGCGTGGTGTAATGGTTAACAAGCTTGTCTCGCTAAAACAGTTACGACTGTATAGTGAGTTCGATCCTCACTAGGTGCCCTATACGTTCGGCTTTGTGCCACATCTAAGCTACGCTTGGAAAACCATTTTGGGCACCCCACGGCGTCTAGCTTGTCTAGCTAGAATAATTACGACTGAGTAATGAGTTCGATCCTCACTGGCCGCCCCATACTTTCGGCTTTGTGCCACATCCAAGCTACGCTTGGAAAATCACAATAATAACGTTAGTTCAATATTTGAATCATCATTTTTTTAGCGAGCCAAATGACAGCATTTGAGAGTTTGAAGAATTTTCCTTTGTTATCTAACAGTCTTTATACATCATAGTTGAAGCATGTCTGTGAAGTTTACTACATGTTTCCAATCTTTGAGAGACCAGGTTCGCATGATAAACAGAAAACAACGATAAATACAGCTTTTTTGTAGTCGGGTGATGCTAACGTTGAAATGGCACGCATATGTCAGATGACACCGTAAGTTATGTCTGAAATCTGATAGCGATGCATTAAATGATATCTTTTAGGTTGGATCCAAAATTCGTAGCATTTTTCAGTAGGTAGCGTTTGAACACGTGTGATCCTATTATAATTGTGCTTGTTCCGCCTTTCGTTATTTTGCGTGACCGTTACGCCCTGCCAATACATCATAAATGATGTTTTGATCACGTGGAAAGAGGGGAAAATACACCCCATTGTTTTCAGTGAGAAAATGAAAGAAAAAAGAAAGGAGGGAAGATAGATAGATAGATAGATAGATAGATAGATAGATAGATTAAGCTGATAAGAACAGATAGTACACTTTGATCTTAGCCGAAAGGCTGAGAAGCGATTGTTATTACTTGCCGCATCATAGGCAGGTTGAGACACATGGTCAGTTTAATGTGGGCAGCTCGAACGCGTGCACTTTGGCCAGGTCCAAAAGCATCCCATCCCCCGCAACCGTCAGTTGAGCTGGCATCAGTATTACTACCAACCCCCACTCTTTAGTTCAATGAGGGAGGTACTTCCGTGGGTATCTGTTTCCGAAACCGGGTACCTCTCTATAATATTAGGGAATGAAATGACGCATTTTTTGGTTGGTTGTTGTTTCGGTCGTCTAACCAAGTAACCTCCTTTATAAAAAATCTTGACTTATTCTGTTGACCATGTTCTGGGCAGGACGTAAAACTGCATCCATTAGTTATTGTCTTAAGAGATGTCAGTTTTTTGTATGAATGTAAGTCCTTAGTTTCGGGGTATAAACGTAAATAGTCCTACTTTTTAGCCCATTCCTCCTCTGAATTTCTCTCAGAATCACTCTGACCTGGAGTGATGGTGCCTGTTTTAATGGGTCCCAGCTATGGGTAAAATAACAACTTTTTCCACTTTTTTGTTGTGATCACAACCCAAATTTATAATATTGTTATAATTATTTATTAACCTGAAATACTTAACAGTGGACAAAATGATATCACTAATTTTCGTGGATATTAATTTAAAAAAAAATTACAAAAAAAAAATTAATTATAAAACAAAAAAAGATATATTTTATGAATACTAAAGTATTTGTTTCATATGAATATTGACTTTACTAATATTTTGAAAGAAGATTCCATAATGTACCCAAAATGGGGGGGGGGTGAAGTTTTTGGGTACCCTGGTGTACTAGTGAGCCAGCCAAAAACTCCAACATATTCTTGACTTTTTTTCTTTCCAGATAATTTTCTTTCAATATATTGTTACTCATAAGCCCAATGAAACAATGTCAAGTAATCTTACTGTATGAGTACAAACTGGAAAAAAAGGACCATTTTTGCATGGAATCATTACATGCGATGAGAAATGGATACTCTTTGATAACAGTAAGAGATTAGACCAGTGGTTAAATGCAAGTGAATTGCTAAAACAATACCCAAAACCTGCACTACATCCTAAAAAGTTAATGGTTACTGCATAGTGTTTTTTTCAAAGGGGTTATTCATTATTTATTCTCACCTCAAGGGAAAACAATAACAGCAACCTCGTATTATGGGGAAATTGATTGTATGCACGAAAAATTGAAAAAGAAATATCCAACATTTGTGAATTGGGATGACCCAATTTTGCTGCACAACAATGCACAGCCACACACTTCTCAATCAACTGTCGAAAAGCTGCATAGCCTGAATTATGCAATTTTGTCCCATCCTCCGTATTCACCTGATATCTCTCCCACTGATTATCACTTATTTAAATATTTTGAGCTTTCCATACGCAATGAAATATTCTTCAATAAGGATGAATTTTTTTGAAAGATGGGATCAAGAATATAGAGACACCTTGGAGAACAGTTATTCATCAACATGGTGAAGAAAAGCAAAGTTATTTGAAATGTATCGGTGGCGGGTTAAATGAAATGTACATACTTTCTTTTCATCCTGGATCATAGGAACTCAAAAGGAACTTTTTAGTGTGTATGCAACGAGTCATAATTTCCGATCTCTCATTCAAAATTTTTTTTCTTCTGGAAATGGTATTATAGCTAACCTTTCTTGTTGACAAATGATACAGATATTACTATGATTGTTGTAAAAACTGGCTTTTAAATATATATTTTTTCTTTTTCTTAATCCCCTTATACCCAGTTTTTTCTCTGACTTTCATTCTCCGTAACTCCCTGTATGCTAGTGGCTCACCTGCCTTGCTTGGGGTGAAATGATTAAAAAAAAAAAAGTCCTCCAAAATAATGTAGATAAACTTCGGGAAAGGCAAAACTAGTATAGATGGTGTAATACTAATTTTTATTCAGACATTAATTCAGAGATTCGACGTGGAAAGTGGAATCGGCAACTTGAGGTCAAATTCTGAATTACACTATTGCGTTCACTTCCACACAAATTCTCGTAAGAAAGGCATGTATCTGTGCCGTCCTATCATTTATATGTTGAATATCAGATCATAGTGGGTTCCCTAGTCTTGGGTGGCAACTAGTGTAGGGAAAGGACAACTCTGAATTCAAAACCAGTCTGAAGAGGGATGGGTTCCGTCAGGCTATCTCGCTACGGCTGCAGTACATTTGCTGCACCTACGAGCTTCATGGGATCCGTGAATCATGAAATCTGGAGATTATTTATGAGATGAACTTTGGAATCAACCGGCTGGACTTCTGCTTGAGTGAGCGATGTTTGTATCAGATGCGTTCAGTAATTGCAGTTTCAATGTTAAGTCTTTAGTTAGCTTTTGCCATCGGAAAGATTGGGAGAGAATTAGCGAAAAAATAGTTAGTTATTGTTGAAATAGAGTTTATATATAAGTAAGTTTACGAATTCAAATTATCTACAGCCAGTTCAGAGAATATAAAATTACATCAGTGTTATCTCTATGACGTCATATCTCAGATATTTCAAGTACAACATTGTTTGCTAAAGGGTATAGATTAAGTCTAATACTGACATACTCACAAAATTGTTTGACCGTTATAAATTTGATGAGTAATTCTTTTATCTTAACTTAAATTTCTTTTTATTATAAATTATCAAAATGTCATTCTATGATTATTAATAAATAAATGTATTATTTGGAATTTTCTAATTACTCGATTTTTTTTTCATCCTTGCAGTATTTATTGTTGAACTTATTGCTAACATTGTTTATCAAGATTTACAAACTCTACTGTTCTGGGTATGACGATAAACTACACCCGGCAGCAAGGCTTTTGATTGGCAGGTTTTAAAGAGTGTGGAACCACCCCTTAATTACTGTTGTTCCCAGATCCACCCTGACCTGGGCTAGTAGCGCCTGTTAGGGTCCCTGCTATGGACAAGTAGTTAATTACCAAACTGGTGTCAAAACACTACGAAAGTATAAAGATAGATTTTTTATAGTAAAAATACTAGAATAAAAAAATATTACGAGCAATAAATTAAAAAAAGAAAGATATTATCAATAATACATTTTTGAAAAAAGATATTACCAACAATAGATTTAAAAAAAAAAAATATTACCAGCAACAAATTTTTGAAAAAAAATATTACCAGCAATACATTTTTTTAAAAAATATTACCGGCAATGCATTTGACTCTCGACAAAAGCCCTTTTTACAAAAATATGTCAGTGAAACCTGATCTACAAACTGATTTCTTACAAAGAATACATGTTCTATTCATATCCTAAAAATCTAGTCGGCATTAAATAATCCATTGAGATTAGTTTATTTGTTTTACGACATATCAAACCAAACTAAACCAAATCAAACAAAATCTAGGTTTAATTTCGCAAACCAATCGATGAAATTTGAATAAGCTGATTTGTTTGGGAAATACTTTGACAAAAACCCTACTTCGAGGTTTAATAATTTCTTTAATTTAATTTAATTTTATAGGACTTCATGGTAAACAATATATTTTAAGAAAATTTACTTTTTCCTTTTTAATCGCGAAGAATACATTCTTAGGATTTCTTACTCACGAGCATGCAACATACAGTTGGCCATGCGTAAATATTTCTTTCTAGAGCCAAATTCCAACTTTTTGAAATGTTTGGCCTTGGGGTTTGTTTATAGTTCTCACAAACGCAGAGTGAATTGGAAATCGGATTCTTGTAAATATAAAAACTTAAAAACCTGATACGCAAAAACAATATTGATTTTTATTAAATAAGTATTTGTAATTTTAATCATTAAATTGTTTAAATTATTAAATAATAATACTTTTAATTTTTCCAAAAAAATAATGAAAATTTATTGTACTAAGCTACGCCCCCTAGTATAACGAACTGTACTTTGTAACCCCTTATCTGTTTGCACTTCTCCCCAAATTTTGGTTTCAGTCGGTCAATGTATGGCTATTTTAGAGGGTGTGACGGGCGGATGGACGAATTAACGGAAGTTACAGAATTTTACATATAGATAGATACGTCACTAAGAACTCTTGGAACTTTGACAGATTTGGGAAGGATATTAGAATAATCCGGAATCTGTATTGGGAGCAAACCAGCTACATATGGATAGAAAATGAATTCAGTTAATATACAAGAATAGAAAATGGTGTAAGACAAGAATGTCTCTTCTCACCGAACTTATTTAACTTAGACAGTGAGGTTATTCTGAGAGAATTAGAAGTCCTACCAGAATTCATTACTGACGACCACAATCTTAACAACATAAGATATGCATATGACACAGTTTTGGTGGTAGACACAGAAAGGAACTACAGGAAAGACTAGAGAAGGCAGTGAAAGAAAGCGAGAAAAATTGATTGGTTGGTTTGTTTAACGGTATATCAACTCCTTACGGGTCATTCAATGCCGAAATTTTATTTTCTTGGGAGCTTTGGTCATTTTTTTTATTATTAAAATCTATTGCTGGTATTTTTACTATAAAAATGTATTTGATCTAAGTTTGGGGGTTTCGCTATTTGCTTATAGCTGGGACCTTAATAGGTGTTACCATAAGGTTCAGAGTGGAAATAGAAACGATAGCAATTAAGAAGTGGTTCCACGTTCCTGAAACGATCAGAGACCTTGTTGTCGAATACAGTTTAGCGTTATACCCAAGATGGAAGAGAAGAAAGGATTAAACATCAAGTGTAAAAAGACAGAACGCATGGTTTTTAGTAAAAAGAATAGCCCAACATGCAGATTTTAAATTAGAGATACTAAAATCAAACAATTTAAATATATGAGAAGTATTTTAACAGAGGGCAGAAAGTGCGACACTAAAATCCTAAGACGCATTGGGATAACGAAAGAGGTCTTCGAAATGCTAAACAAAAAAAATCATTAGGATCAAAGAAAAGATTACTAAACTGTAACATAATAGAATTCCACCTATATGGTAGTGAATACTAGAAATCTCCTCAAAGATGAAGAAGAGATTTAATCAACAGAAATGTGGTTCTATCGAAGGATGCTGAGAATACCATGGGCCGCACAGGTAAGCAACGACGAAGTTTCAGAGAAAATGGAAACAAAAAGAACACTTATACTTAACACCAGAAAGAGGCTATTGGAATTTCTCGGGCACATAATAAGGAAAGACTGCTTGGAAAATTTGATACTCAGAAGACGGATTGAAAGCAAATGGGACAGAGGAAAACAACGCATAACCTACCTCACGAGCTTGAGTAAATGGATGGCAGAACAGGGTTTAGGAGTGGTATCTAAAAGAAAAAAAATTTATTAATAGCTACAAAGGACTGGAAAATTTGGAGAGCCATAATCGTCAACGTCCTGAAGGGACACAACACATAGAAGAAGAAAAAGAAGATTTTTTTCATCGCTGCTATGGTCAAAAGTAAACAACACAGTCTTCCCATGCCATTTGTTCTTACCGATTGAGCTCCGATTAGTAACCGTTTGCAGAAGATAAAATCTAATCATATAAAAGTGAGGCAATGGGACCCCAACCGGGATAAGAACACACATGAATTCAAGTGTCCCCTAGATTATATTATCTGCGCTGAGTTTTATGACTGCATAGACAGTAAACTCTAGAAATGAAATCTTCAAAGTGGCCACGCTCTGTTTTTAAAAAAGTCGAAAGGAAGTGAAATAAATAGGTTAATAAATACAAAATTTAGGGATCAAGTGCTACTTAGCCGGAAGATAGAAACTTCCCACTGCAGGCATATAAAAGCAGAGTTACAGTTATAATTTTGAGTTTCGAGTCACCCATGAGCGTGTTGCTAGCTGCGCGTCGTGATGTAGAGATTTGCTAAGGAATGGTAAGAAAGAAAGAGTCTGGCTTCTTGCTCGCTGAAGGGAAGATCTAGTCCGTTAGTCTATGGTAGGAGAGAACAGAATTAGTAATGATGTTGTCCCAAGTGTCACCTACCTACACACAAAACCAGACCGTGCCAAGGGAATCCTTCAATAAATATAATGGAAACAGAATTCGCGTTTTTATTTGTCAATGTGACCTTAATTTTATCATTTGTGTCCTTGCGAATGTACACCGGACTTTACCAGGTTTTTGTGCACACCGAAGCAAAATGGAATCGAAACACATCGTGGGGTGATTTTTCTGGTCGGTAAAAAACAGAGAGCTGTGAGAGTATGTTTACATAAATTGTTTGAACTGGGAGTATAATTTCCACCCGATCAGTGTTCAATCTTATAATTTTAATGATTTGCTTCAATCAGTTTGAAGAAATAGATTCCTTATATAAGACAGATTTTGTCAGTCTTTAACTTTCGTGCCTGCAATAAAACAGTGTGTCAAAAGGACTGTTTTCCCTTGACACCGCTACTATTTTAACTACCTTCATTTCCTCGACGATAATTAGAGATTTAATAAAACCCAAACCCAAACATATGAAAGTGAATGTTTTTTGTTTAATCGGTATCACCTCATGCAAGGCAGTAAAGCCACTAAGACACAAGGTATTACAGGATGTGAAACATTAATAATGAGTGGAAATTGTAGTCATCTCGTGATCACGAGAAATAAAAGAAAAACTCTAATTTCCCATGATTTCCTAGTAAAAAGAAACCAACCACATTACAAGAACTTTTATATATCTACCGAATAACGAAATCCTTCTGATAATAAATCCTTCTATATATGTACAAATGTATCACTTTGTTGTTATGATGTATATCTGTATATTTTACTAACCACAGAAACAGGGGTCGTACTAGTCCCATCATAAAATGGTGATCCTGACGTTTAAAACTAAAAGAAGCATATCCATACGACATACCAACTATAGCGAAAAAGAGAATAAAAAAGATTCAACTTCCTGCTAATATTCAGCACAACACGTGCGAACAACAACAAAAAAGAAGGATATAACGTCTACCCTTTATCAAAGCAACTAAAAGGCCACACTGGAAATGCTACATTTCAATAATTTAACAGTTTACCTGTTAAAAAAAAAGGGATTTAAAAGCTCCCAACGTTTCTACAATAGAGCCGCTCTAACACAATTCAACAACGCCAACGGAAAACACAAATAGCGATCACGTAGAAATTTTCGTCAACAACATTGAAAACACAAACTTTACACACACGCACACAAAATTCACAAATAACAAACTCTGAGCCAATATATAAAAAACAAGAATGCACAAACCCAACCAAAAGCGATTATATATATATATATATATATATATATATATATATATATATATATATATATATATATATCGATGTTTCAGTCGAAATGGATAAATTCGATATCAATTTGTTGACTGCTGTCAAAGTTAAATTTTAAATTTCTAATTCCGACACAGTCTATACACTGGGATTGAATAAGACTAACGTACATCTTTTTGGTTGAAATAGATCTATACCCCCCACCCATATGAGGTAATTTTGGATTTTGTGGTGTCATTTATATGGTCTGTTATAATAAATACATTGAGCTCTTTTTGTGGAACAGTTTTAATATTTGATATTACTAAGATCTATTTGGATTATATACCATCGGATTTATTATCTGTACGATATATATATATATATATATATATATATATATATTTGTATGAATGATTAATTATAATATAAATTGAACTGCAACACATATTTGATATATATATATATATATATATATATATAAAATATATATATATATAAATATATATATATATATACATACATATATATATATATATATATATATATATATATATATATATATATATATATAATATAAACGAAGAGACGTGAACAAGTGACAACAAACTCAAGTTCTTTTTAAGCGTGCTAGCGCTACACAAAAGTCTTCAAATATCTCAATTGAAGTCATTACATTTAGTAACTAACTAAAGAAATATTACTTTCTTACAGTTCTTATTTAAATAGATAATGGAACAGAAAGACTACACCTCGGTTCAGCAAATAAGTATCAAAACGCATGACTTTAATGGTTGGTTTTCCATAGTCAAAGCACAATTTCATTTAAGAGGAATTACACCTACAACGAAATTTTATACAGTCGTTGCATCACTGCCTGCTGAAATAGTAACGGAAATTCCTGCCTCAGTATTAAACTCGAAGAATTACGATGGTTAAAAAAAGAAACTCTCGTAGAATCAAATGAAAAAACAAAACCGGAACTGCTGGATAAATTAATGCCCACAACAAACAGAGGATGACCCACAAATTACCTCCAGGAAATTATGGTGATAGCGAAGGATAAGATATCGTGTTGCATAAATTTATACAAGTTCTTCTATCGTCAATAGCTCATGTAATAGCATCACAGAAGGATTTCACGTCCGTGCGTCTAGGACACGTAGTTAATGCCTCTTATCCGCAATAATACCTCAGTTTATATGACACCAAGGCAAAATAAAACACAATACAACAGAGCCAGCAGGTCGCATGTCGGCAACTACATACCAAATGGACTTCAGCATTTTGCTGAAAACAAAATACCTAAAATATGCCGTGCACATATTTATTTTGCGGTAAAGCTCGAACATGTTAACCATGGTGTAAATGGCCGACCAAAAATAAAAATATAAAAAAATGCTACCAAATTCACGACCACAATCACCAACTTACAGCGAATCGGAAAACTATTTGGGCGAACTCAGTCAGCCTCTTCGCTACTATTAGAGATACAGACGAAATAACATTCATCATCGACAACGGTGCAAGCGTTTCCATTATCCCTTTTAGAATAATTAACAGAATATCTTTAAGAGCCAACACTCGTAACATTATCAACGACTAACGGCACGAACATTAAATGTTACAGGCAAACTATACTAGATATCGGAATTCCAAGTCTTAGAAGATCATTTTCCTGAACTTTCGTAGTGGCGGATGTCAGTAATCCCCGACTTGGATTTGATTTTCTAATAAATTCGGACTCCTTGTCGACTGTAACGAGAATAAAATAATAGACCATACCACTTTGTGCACAAAGGCACTTAAAACACCTAACTCAGAAATCAACTTAGAGATTAACAACAATGTACTAGACCTTATCCATGCCATTGTTAACGAATATCTTAACGTGGTCTTAAAATATACACGTGCTGATAGTGAATACAAGAGTGAACCACAGAACTGACATTGGCAGTCACCCGCCTACATTTGCTAAGGTTAGGAAACTGTCAGAAGAATAAAACAGCAGTGCGTAAGGAATTTAAAAAGTTAGAAGCAGACGGTATAAATTCACCATCTAAAAGCAAATGGTCAAGTCCTTTGCGTGTGGTTAAGAAAAATGACGGTGGATATCGCTGTTTGGGGCGATTATTGTGCTCTAAACAGCGTCACCAAGAACGACAAATACCCAGTTCCCAATTAATTCGCGGCCAAATTAGTTACAAAAGCCGATTTTCAAAAAACGACCTTGTGTCTGCTTACCACCAACCAAGATGCACCCTACTGATATAGACAAAACCACCATAGTATCACCCGTTGGACTCCACGAATACAATTTCATGCCGTTCGGTCTTAATGAGGCTGCTATGTTTCAACTGTTTATGGACAAATATTCCAAGATGTTAATTGTGTTTTTGTCTCTATAGACGATATTCTGACTTTCAGTGACGATCTATCATCACACAAGAAAGACATTGAAACTGTTACTGAAGTTTTGCATAATAATAATTAAAAAAATCAACTTTCACTGTTGCATCTATAGATTTCCTAGGATACAATATTATGGTAGAAGATATCAAGCCAACAACTTAAAATGTTGAGGACCTAAAATCCTTCCGACTGCCTAACGATAACAAAAGTTTATGTAGATTCCAAGGCATGATTAATTTCTATAGAAAATTAATACCCAATTTCGCAGAAATTGTGTTACCTCTTACCGAGCGAATACGACAAAAAATAAACGATGCATTTACACTTAACAAATGCGAATTAGAAGCATATCATAGCATCATTAAAATTCTATGCGACTACACCACATTAGCACCCCCAACCTGACTGCACTACTTATCAATTGGTAACTGACAGCAGTAAATATGCAGTTAGTGCTGCATTATACCAAGTCGTTGATGGCAATCCTATTCCAATAGATTTCTTTAAAAAAATAAACGAACTATAGCATACGCAATTCAAATATATAAGTTTTTGTTCACCTCTTCTGTAGCTAGGGATTGAACTCACGACTCTTTGGGTCAAGGCAATAGATTCAAGCCGACGTATTTATCCACTGGGTCATGTTGCATTGAGTTCAATGCCGGCCTGTAACAGAGATAAATAAAAACTTGAAGAGTTGAGTTAAAGGGAGATAACTCATACTGAGCCATAGCACGTAGAACTATAACAATCTAACCCGATACATGGAATAAAGGGTTCAGTTCGAAATTCCAATCACACGAAGAAGGCCGGAGCGTACAACAGCCGAAATATCGTGAATATGGCAAGACGAGGACAACAGTCCGAACAGTATAAATAAAAACATCAATTGATTGTAAAAATTGACCATAAGAATTATTCTTTTTTTTAAAAATGTTATGTTATTCAATCTTTTCTCAGTCAGTTATCGTGCCATGTCAGTGACGAGACATTTTATGTGAAGCTATCTGGTCATGAGACAGAGAACAAGGAAGAGTGAATTCCTGTCCTTCCCAAGATTCTGAACACGAAAGTTAATCTGTTTTGCGAATCAATCGGTGTCTTCAATTTTACGAGGGTGCGCGGAAAGGTTCTCGACCTGACTCATTTTCCAAAATGTTACCAAATAAGATATTTTTAAGGGATACTTGGTTGTATCGACAACTTTTTAGCGCTACCTCGTAATAAATGCAGTTATAAGGACAGGTTTTGACGTGTTTGCACGTACAATCAAAAAAGTTAATATATCAGAAACAACAGTTTGAATCCAAGACTTTTATATTTTGCCCATAGCTATCACTGAGCTAGTCGACAGCTTAATGTTCTTTTCGAGAGAGTGCTAATAAATATAGCATTAGAAGTTTATGACTTAAGAATAACATTCTCGACTGGCGTTAAATTAACAACAATGTTTATTATTACTCGTACAATAGCCGTAAAAATTGATTTAATTATTTACGTATAGATCCGCACTTGTGCTTAGAAACATTTTCCAAAATGGCGCACAGTAGCATCGCCTCCTCAGATCGATAACATCAAGGTGTCACCTTATTGATAAATCGAACAGATCATGATAAGATTCTTACTCTGATCTCATAGTCGGAAAGCGAATGTTCTAACCACTCGCTTATATATATCATGGGTTGACCTAAGCTTCATGAATGATATTGAGTAGATAGGACTGTTTATGTGTTTCTTGCATCTGAAGCCTGTGTTTATATATTTCCCTCTCATAAGATCTCATGTGTACATATCAGGGGTAGCGAGATCACATGGATCTGCGTTCGGTAATCAGGAGATCTTACCCCAGGTCCACCCTGCAGCTGACTTCTCTGAAGGACACTAATTGCAAAGTCTTTTTGATGAGAAAATCTAAATAATAAATACATCCTCCTGTGTTGTAACTATAACGATGGATTAGTCACGTGACCCCGGAGACACGAGATTAAGAATGACAAAAATCCTCAATGATTTTACTACGGACGAATAAGAACGAAATTGCTTCATCTTAGAAAAAAACTAAATAAATAAACGGTAAATTCTGTTTGTCCGTCCGTGTGTCTAAAACCCCCTCTAACTCGGGCTACGATTGCTCTATATAGACATATTATAGTTTTTTTTTTTTGTTTTTTTGTTTTTTTTTTTAATCATGATGATCCCAGGATTGAAAATCTGCCCTTGATCTGGTGCTTGAACATCCAGCATTGGGATTTGTGTCCAGATGAGGAAGAAACAGTTAAGAATTCAAATTTTAAAATAGCTGAAAAAATTAGTGATTTTAAAATTCGTTTGTAAGCAACGTCAGACTTTTCGTTGCAAGCCTTGAAACCGTCTTTCTTTTCCCCCCTCCCTTACTCGTCGGTGAAATAATTCCGACAGTTTTTAATTTATACTGAGTTTAAAAAACTTTGTGAATTAAAAAAAAAAAGCTGTTTTAAATTCGGTTTAAAATGTCTTTCAAACTTTGTGAATTGAGGAAATCAATTTTATTTCTTCAAAATGCCAAGGAATCAAATCAGAGTTAAAGTGAGAGGTTTCGTGACGTGAAGTTTTGAAGTTCCACAGAGATTATAATTTGAAGAACTCAACTCAATTGAAGTTCTACGGAGTTTGCAATTTGAAGAACATTTTGGCCTGAATTGGAATTTCGCTCTTTTGGCCGGAATTGGGCATATAGCCTGAATCACAGTTAAAGTGAGATTTTGAAGTTCCATGGAGTGAATTGAAGAATTCAAAGTTATTTCTTCAAAATTATCATTGCTGTTTTCTAAGCTGGACTAGAGGTTCCTTTAGTTTGGGGCCGGAGGCCTAATTAACCCTCAGCAGAAGCTAGCTTAAAAGTCATTACAGAGTGCAGCTTTTAGGCTAATAAAAAAATGAATAAAAGCTAATTAGGTAAGCTAGGACTGATTACAGAATGATTATCGATTTGTACTCCGCCTAATCATCGAAGCTTCCGTAGCGGAAGTGGTAAAGGCGATGACTGTGAAAGACGAGTTATAGAATGCGAGCTGAATATTTTTGGGAATCGAGAGGACAATGTCGATAGAATAAAAGGGAAAAGCCTGCCTTGCAGTTAAGCGATCAAAATCCTGGAATTAGCTGGTAATACCAATCCAAATGACGAGACATCAAAAGTCTTTCTTTACTATCACTTGTACAGCAACTATTTCTAATAAACAAAATCAAAGAAAATTTAACCGCAATTTATGTAATATTATTACATTTTGAATTCTTACACTGGTTTTTAACGAGATCATACAAAGAATTGTCAAACATTAAGTACAAAGTCATTACGTTCTGCAGACAATGAAAGTATATATGTGATCGGTTCGATAAGTTCAAATTAGCAGCTGATCTGAAAAATGACCTAGAATTCGTTGTTAACTGGAGCAAGGAATGGCTTGCTAAACTCCTCCAAAACGAAACTGCTGTTTTTTTTTGTTTTTTTTAATCGTCTTAGAAAACCATTTTTTGCCTTCCATGGCTAATGCTAATGTCCGGGAGAGTGGCTCATTGCACCTTTTTGAGTTAACATTTTCAGCTGACCTGAAATAAAAAGGTTATATTGAATCAATTGCAAGGTCTGCTATTAAGCAAGTTGATTCACTGTCATGCTCTGTGCATAAAAATAAAATAAGCAGTGTTTATTTCCTTTACGGACATGCGCATTCGAGAAAACTTAAGAAAATGTGCTCTTCAGAGTCAAATTTATTTCTTTATAATTGTATAAGTACTTCAAAATAAATAAATAAATAAAATAAAGTTAGCTAAGGTTTAAAATGTAATTTAAGAATGAAAAATCTGTCTTGACGCTTTTATTTTAGTTTTAATTCCAAGTTAATAGATTAAATTTAATATTTCTAATGAGTAAAATGCTTGGCTGTATTTCGAACCGAATTTAAATTGATTAGGATATTTTTTCTTGTTCTCAGTAAAATCTATAAAATTATATTGACAAATCTGTCACCATCAATTCTCTTCATCAAAAAAGATTCTTCAAAAATAAAATACATTTTGTTAAAACGTTTTTTTTTTGTTTTTTTTTTAAAAATAAACTGTAGTGACCAAGTAAATGGTGAAGAAATAACAAAACAAGATGTTGCAGATAAATAGTGTATTGAACAGTAAATACAACAGAAGAGTGTTACATGACTTCGGAGTGTGTATCGATTCATCAGCATTCAGTCTATATCATTGTTCCCCACGAGGCCTGCTTTTGCTATTAACTTTATAGTAAGTGGAAGAGTCCACAATAGCCTCATTAGAGGGAGGACACCAGAACATAAACTGATTTAAAGTTTAAGCGAAATTGAAACATTACTTTTAATTTAAAATATCGCAGGAAAGTATTTTTTAAACACGGAGTGGTCAATTCTATGATGTGTTGACAGATCTATCGACAGCCTGATGTTTTTGAAATTTAATTAAGGCGTAAAAATGTAAAACGTGAACGACTTTTTTATATATATATATTTTAACTACCTGGCAGTCTTAGAAATTTAAAAAATATTCAAAGCAATGTAATATTTTATTGAATTTTAGGTACTTACGAAGACGCTTGTTGTTACACTATTACCAATAAATTTTAAATTTATATTTTCCGAACGTATTTTCTTGATAATATCATGTACGGACGTTCGTATTTCTAAAATTTGACATGTTTATATACAAAATAAATTCCAAATTATTTTCAAAATACCAAGTGCAGATAAATTGCAGTGAGCTTTTCCATTTATGATTAATAAATGGAGTTTTAATTTTTTTAAAAATTATCACTAGACCAAAACGAATTAATACAGAATTTTAAAAGATTTAAAACAAACAATTCTCGTAAAAAATTATTTATCGAATTTTTTTAATACAATAATCTCCATAACATATTTTATTCTTAAATGCACAATTAAAAGCTTTTACAATTAAATAATATCTTAGTTTTATTTCATTTATTATATTATGATTTATGGTAGGTTTTTTGTAACTGGTTGATTCAAAAAGATTTGATGATATAAATTCACCGAGGATTTGCACCTATAACTAAAAGGTAAACTATACAAAAAAGAATTTCTCGAAATTTCCTAAAATTAAATGAGTGCAGCGTAATGGATGTCAAAAAAAAAAAATTTTTTTTCGAAGATTTTCTAAAATAAGAAACGTTTCAAAAATATTTTCATGTTTGAGAATGTCCTGGAAGTTAAAATCCGACAGTATGATTTTTTAAAGAATTTTCAAATCAGTGTGTTTTTTGCCACAAAAAGACAGTGAATTTCGCGTGAAAATATCTGATACCAGCGATACTGCCTGAAAAACAAAGCAATCAAAACGCCCAAGGTAATAAAAAGGATAAAAAATATAATTTTTACATAAAGATCCTTTGATCTTTAATTTTAATAAAGATTTTGATAATAAAATTTTGTTTTTATTATGTTTCGGGTATTTTTTTCATTATGGATCATTTTTTTTTACGTACCTATATTTATGTGTGCTGATGAATAATTAATGCGGATAGAAATGTAGATTTAATTTAGACAAAAATATTTTAAAAAAAATATATCCCAAATAAATACTAATTTTATTGACAAAAAGAATCTTTAAATTTCCGATAATATATGATTTGCTAAAAAATGAGCATACATGATGAAAAATACCCGAAACTGAATAAAAACTAAGTTTTATCGTCAAAAATCTTTGTCGTTATTAAGAGAAAAGAACAAAGGATTTATTGATTATTAAATTATATTTTTTATTGTATTTTAGAACCTTTAAAATTTTGGTTAATTTTTTTTCTTGCTTCAGTGAATGGACCATAAATTAGTATAGGTCCGTTTGGGATATTCCAAACTAGGCTTAGAGCTAGAGTTATCTATTATGTATATTTCAAAACTAGGTTTATAACCAGGCTTACGTCCTAGGTATGTTTTCTAAACACTGGTTTGAACTATTGTTAAATATTATGTATATTTCATACCTCACGTTAGTAAGTTCTACTCATACAGCTTCTTCTCAGGAATTATTAGTTTGTGGAACAAATCCACGATAGGATTCTTCCCCAATCCCTATGAACTTAACTGCTTCGTGTCTAGTTATCCTACATATCTTCATATGTACTTCTTCTTCATCTCTTTGTACTTCTTCATCCCTTTGTACTTACAACAACCTCATTCAGTAACCCTCTATCTTGAGTAGCTCTTGGGTCTTGCATTGGGTGAGCAACACTACAGAAATATTTCTCAGCTTTCAGCAATCTGATTGGCTCTTATGAAGAGAAAGAAAGCAGTCGCCATGAGTCTTCGCTTTAATCTGTGTGATTGGTGAGTTGAAGATTGTTTTGATATAGACTAAAAAACAATTGCTGTATTTTCGAGCAAATAAATCTCAAGTAATGGACAAAGGTGAAAGCGTTGGACAATTTCGTTGGTGGAAGACAATGAAAATCAAGAAGAAGAAAATATCAAAAAGACAGTGAATAAATTGAGAAGGGGAAAATAACAAGAACAAAAGAATCTTAAATGCAAATGTAACAGTAAAACGCAGAGAAGACATAATCCAGGGATTGAGAATCAGAAAAAAATACATTCAGAGATAAGGAAAGAAGACAGTGAATCAATATAGAAGGAAGAAAAAGAATTTGAAGAAAGGCAGAATTATATATATATATATATATATATATATATATATATATATATATATATATATATATATATAATTGACTGATTGATCTCCAAGTCATGACATGACGAATTCTGCCCAGTTCCAGCCTGTTGATATTTTCTCTGTTGTTTTGCAGGTTAGCTCCTTACTGAATTCTACAAATGCCTTCGTAACATTTAAAATGATTTCTGCCTTCGTAACATTTAAAATGATTTCTGCCTTCGTAACATTTAAAATGATTTCTGCCTTCGTAACATTTAAAATGATTTCTGCCTTCGTAACATTTAAAATGATTCTGCCTTCGTAACATTTAAAATGATTTCTGCCTTCGTAACATTTAAAATGATTTCTGCCTTCGTAACATTTAAAATGATTTCTGAAGTGTGTTGACGACTTTGCACCAAGCTGTTTTATTCTATGATGTATTCCAGCATTTAAAGGTTATCACTTTATTATCAACATATTTTAAAGCCTATCTAAAAATGTATATTTTTTTAGCTAATATATTGTCACTGGGCCATCAGTTTGTAGTGGTTTGATCGTTTTATATTGTGGGATCACCAATATTGAATTGATTTTATGAGAGTTTGTAGGGTCCCTAGTTAATTCCAGACCTCAAATGGAACTCATACATACACTCCATTCGTAAATATACTAAAAAAAATGATTAACTCCTTGTATCACACTAGAATGTACTTGACTCTTTTTGCCATGCTTTATCTTTACAAGAGACAGATCAGACCAAAACATGGAGTATTGCTGCCATACATGGGCAGGAAGTTCTCAATCTTCACTTTCCAACTTTGACAGAGTTTAAAATCGTTTATGCAGTCTTATAGGATATATTTTCCACTCTGCACCTTCTTTCCAACAGACGCAATTTAATTAACGTATATTTCTCGGGGTTAGATATTCAGCATTCTCTGGTTATGGCGTTGCACTTCGATAAACGTGACCCCCACAATAAGACGGTCGTAGTGTCGAAAGGACGGTTTTTTACCCTATGTCGGCCGCTTTTTTTTCACTATTTTCACTCTTCGGCAATGTTTGTTTTAAAAAAGCGATGATTAGAACTAGAATAAAAGATCTATGAAAGGGAATTTATACATTTTTTGTTCTTGAGAATTTACAACAAAAATATTAAACATTATTAGATTTTTTTTATTTATAAGAATAATTGTTTATTTACAACAGTCTAAAAACTAATAGAATTTAGAACCAGTTTATGAAAATAAATATGAAAATTTTTTTATTCGTAAATTTATAAACATTTACTAAATTATTAAAATATGTGAACCAACTATAAACAAATTCTTATTATTTACTATTTTATAAAGTTTGAATCAATTGATATTTAGTCGATGTTTTGCCAACCATTCCAACAAATAATATAATAGCGTAATTAAGCAATAATTGGGTTTATTTTTTATTTCAATAACAAAGAAAAATTCAATTAAAATGGTTTTGATTGCTTTTATCAATAAGATACATTATGGACACTATTGTCTTAAGAAAAATCGATGAATAATAAATATCTAGAATTGTTTTGATTTTATAAAATTTTAATTAGAGTAATAAAGATTTAACTCTTAAAAGTTCTGTATTAATTTGTAGCGGTTAGATGAAAATTAAGTAAAAACTATATTTAAAAATCATAAATGGAAAAGCTTACTACAATTCAGTGACCCCAAATACTTTATAAATAATTTTGGATTTTTTTGTGTATAAACTTGCCGATTTATGTAACACGTCATTATCAGAAAATGAGCGTTAATGTCCTGTATGGATGTCCGTATTTACAAAAATTAGCGCGTTGTATAAACGCGCTGATTTTGATAAATACGGATGCCCATACAAAAATTATACAAAAAAAAAAAAAAAATACACGCAAAAAATTATTTTTAAAATACTGGGGGTCGCTGAATTGCACGCAACAACTTCCAGCTCTTAGACATCTTTATCTTAAAATTTATTTCAGTAATCTTCTTTGAAATTTAAATGTTTGTTTTAATCGAAAAATAGCATGAATTTAGTCATGAAAAATTAAAATTTTTTTTGTGCTTAAAGCAGAATTAAAACTATTTTAATATTAATTTTTGTCATGCTTTTTTGTCATTACTTCATAAATGAAACATGAAAACTCTCTATAGAAGTCTTCTAAAAATAAAATAGTCGTTAAAGAAATTATTTTATTTATTTATTTTATTATAGAATATAGAAAAAAAATAGGAAAAAAAAGGAAATAAAAACACGAACCCGTCGTCAAGCCAGTTCAAGGATAAAATGGGGGGTCGAATCAGCTTTTACACGTTATGAATTTCATGGGATAGCTGAAGTATGGGCAATAAAAACAAAACCTGATATTACTCACAATGGCAAAAGTAGGCACCCAGCAATAAATAACACCGCTATGTCACTGGACAGATTCAGAGTTTTGATATAATTATTGCCTGGGGAAATAGCATGTCAATTTTGGAGTTTCACTGTGAAGTCAGTATGAACAAGCTAGTTTGCCAGGCAGTGACTAATGTAATGAGTTCGATCCTTACCAGATAATTCACGCCTGTGGTCTTAGGCCAGACTGTTAAGTTTAGTAAAGAACATTATTTTTATGAGTTTGAAGTATTGAGGGAAATGACGGGGAAACACACGTGTTATATTTAACGAAACAAAATAAGGAATTTATTAACAAATTTACACATTTGAAGTTCTCAGTAGCTTGTTTCAGGATTATTTAAAGTTCGTAGTTTTAATGAATTATCGAGAAGAGAAAATGTTCATATTAAATCATCGGACACAAAATAATATTCCAAAATGTTTAAAACAAATTGAGAGATTTCGTTTTTCACATAAAAGTTATACGGTTGTATTCAACATGAATTTGAAATAATTTGACTCCGGCATTATTCAGATGCGTGGGACTCTGGACTTTTCTGCTCTCTCTCTCTCTCTCTCTCTCTCTCTCTCTCTCTCTCTCTCTCTCTGCCTTGATTCAACTTTCTCTGCCTATTTATATCAAAAGCGATTTTACATAGGTTTATTACTTTTTTCGTAGTTTGTAAGCCCCCCCTTTTCCACTACTCAAAATAAAGTTTCACATAGGTTCGTCCACCGCAAGGAAAGTTGGCTCTCTGTGCCGCGCCAGGAAATTTTTCTCCCTGGAATCGATCCTCCAGATCTACAAATCAACAATTCGCCCTTGCATGGAGTATTGCTGCCATATATGGTCTGGAACCCCTTCTGTTTGCCTCGGGGTTCTTGATAGGCTCCAGAGGCGGATATGCAATATAATTGGCCCTGTTCTGGCATCTCGTCTACAGTCGCTCTCCCACAGACGCGCCGTCGCCTATCTCTGTCTTTTTTGCAAATACTTTCATGGCAATTGCTCCGAGGAGCTGCATTCGCTGGTTCCCAGACTTCATGAGTTCAAGGGCCCTACGAGGCTGGCATCCCACTCTCACCCTTTCACTGTCGAAACTTCTAAATGTAGCCGTCTCTTCTACTCCAATAGCTTCATGTCTCGCACCTCTCGCCTGTGGAACTCCCTTCCCTATTCCAGTTTCCCTGAGAGCTATAATCTCCAGGTATTCAAATGTAATGTCAATCGACATCTCCAGTTGCCTTGATCTATCCACTATCCTTCTCCTCATCCTTTCCTCTATCACTCCTATCTGATCTTGCTCCAAATTTTCTGTAACCCCTTGCGTCCTAGTGGCTTCTCGCCTTGCTTGGGGTGAAACGCTTAAAAAAAATGGATCGGTTAAACTTTGCTTTGGTCTTTTCTTCAGCCCAGAACCATTCCCTTTTTCAATTGGTTAAAATAAATTTTCACATAGGCTCGGTTAATCTTTTGCCTTGGTCTTTTCTTAGCCCAGAACCAATTCCCTTTTTCAATTGGTTAAAATAAATTTTCACATAGGCTCGGTTAAACTTTGCTTTGGTCTTTTCTTCAGCCCAGAACCATTCCCTTTTTCAATTGGTTAAAATAAATTTTCACATAGGCTCGGTTAATCTTTGCCTTGGTCTTTTCTTCAGCCCAGAACTATTCCCTTTTTCAATTGGTTAAAATAAATTTTCACATAGGCTCGGTTAAACTTTGCTTTGGTCTTTTCTTCAGCCCAGAACCATTCCCTTTTTCAATTGGTCAAAATAAATTTTCACCTAGGCTCGCGAATTTGAAAACAGTGGAGAAAAGAGAGTTATTTTTTTATTTCGTATTCACCACAAGTTCAGTCTAATTTGGCGTTCAACCATACAAACTTTATAACAGACTATAATTATGAATTCGTGGGTTAATCATGCTTTATTTATCCCGGTCTCCCCACTGAAATGTGATGTGATTCAAGGTCGGGTGTTTTGTGGGAAATCAGAGCGCGTACATTCGAGCCAAGGACAAAAATTGTTCAGACCTTGCAACCGTCGGTTACGCAGGTATCGGTATGGCTAACGATTCCCTCTTTCTAGTGCAATTGGGCAGTGCAGCATCGAGCAGCTGTTTCCGGAACCGTGCACCTCACAGTTTTTATTTTCCCTAGCTGCTTCTCTGTCCGCAGAGAGAGCCACAACTGAGTTGCATTCTGCCCGAAGACAAAGATGCTAATCATCCTCCGGCATAAGTTAATATTTGCTTTTAACAGGTTACCGATCTGATTATTAAACCGTGGATGCATTTACAGGTCTGCTGCGCTTTTTGATGGTTCGCTTTACGCCACTCCACTTTACGTTTACGAACCACCTAAACGAGTATAGTTTTTCCCTCTTCTTTATCCGAAATGGCGTCAAACGAAGAAGTAATTACTATTCATTTCCGTGGGGAAAAAATACTGAGAATTCTCAGACATGAAAAAAAATAACCTGTTTTTTTTTTGTTTTTTTTTTCCTCGATATTAAAAGGTCTAGGTTCGTCGATTGCTGTGGTTGAAATGGAATGCTTGATATATGACAGCACGCCTGATAGCTTAACCTGAGACAATTTTCTGTTCTACAGTTCTAGATAGGCAATGAAAATGTCCATCAAACCTGTTCCAAATGTACGCGCCTTTTTCAAAAATTGTAGCCGTAACTTTTCTTCAATCATTGTAGCACTGTCAGTAACTGTAAGGTTACTTTTTTATTTTGTATCTAGATATTTATATGGAACACTAACAGTACAATAAACAAGAAATTGATATTTGTTTCAAAATAATTTATCTTATATCTTTATATCGGCAACATAAGTAACATTAGTATAGGTACCTCTACTAATTCGCTGAAAAAAGCATTTCATGATGAAAAATGCTCCAAACTTAATAAAAACAAAGTTTAATCGTCAAAATCTTTGTTATTATTAAGAAAAAAGACCAATGCATTTTTGATTATTTAATTAAATTTTTGAATCCTTTCTAGCATGTTCGAAATTTTGGTTAGAAATCTTGTTTTTCTTGCGTCAGCGGGGGCAAGGTGGATCCAAAGATTAGTATGGCAAATTTTAGCGTCTTATTTGCAGAGAAAACACATTGATTTGAAAATTCTTGCAAAAATCAAATAATTGTTGAATTTTAATGAAACTTTCAGGACTTATTCATAAATAAATTAAATTATTTTATAAATATTTCTTTTCTTAGAAAGTCTAGCTAATTTTTTTTTTTACATCTGTTACCCCCTCCTCCTCACACTTTTTAATTTATGATATTTCGAGAAATTTATTATCGTACAGCTTATTTGTCTATATTAGTTATACGCAGAACTCATTGGAGATTGTAAATCTCTTCTTTTTTTTTTTTTAAAGTATCCCCAGTTACGAAAAATCTTCTCCGAATCCTAAAAATAAAAATGCAATAAAACTAAGAAAATGCAATAAAACTAAGAAATTATTTAATTAGAAAAGTTTTTAACTCCTTTTATGAACAGTACGTACACTAGTATTTTAAGAAAAATATTTCCGATGAATAATGAATTTTTACAAGAATTGTTTTCATTTTTTTAAAAATTTTAATTAGAATAATTTATAAAGTTTTAAATTTTTTAAATATCTGTATTAATTTGTACCGGATAGGTGATATTGTTATTAAGTAAAATCTATATTTACTATTCATAAATGGAAAAGTATAGTATATTATGAGAAGATGAGAATGATAATTATAGTAAATTTAAAGTTAACGTACCTAAAATTCATTAAAACATTGAATTACTGAGAATATTTTCCTAAAATTTTAAGATTAATGGAGAATTAACAAGTGTATAAAAAAGTGCACATTATATTCCTCAAGTAATTTTTACAGATATGCCCCCCCGCGTAGAAAAAATAACATAAACTTATGTCTGTTAGTCAAGCGGTCAACCTGTCAACACCTTAAATAAACACTCATCGCCATGTTAAAAAATGTATTTCTGCGATATTTTAAACTTAAAGTAAATAATATTTGTTTCGAATCAGATTAATTAAACTTTAAATCAGCTAATATTCCTCAAATAAAGTTTCAAAAAAGTATATTTTATGTTTGAAAGATTTTTTAATAAAGAGAATTACATTGTGATGACAGATGGCTAAAAATGGCGCTAAAATTAACAATTTTAGCGATTTCATTCAATTTAAATTATTTTTTAATTACGGCAAGTGTTGTTTCTTACTGAAAATATTAAATTGAATCCATTAGCTTGAAATTAAAACTAAACTAAAAGCCTCAAGAAAGATGTTTTATTTTTAAAATGAATTTTAAACTTTAGGTATCGCGTTTGTGTTGCGGTACTTATATATATATATATATATATATATATATATATATAGGCACTGCATCCTTACGACGGTGGGAAAGTGATAAATTCCGCCGTCGTAAGGTTACTTCTCTGTGTCTGTGTCTTTTCTATAAATACTTTTATGGAATTGTTTAGATGATCTCTTTGCTATGGCACGTAGACTTTTTGAATTTAAGCATAGTACTAGACTGGCGTAGAGATCTCATCAATTTCCATTTGAGCTGGCTAGATGGTAACAGTTTCTTTTCTCGCGTTTCCCGTTTGTGGAACTCTTTCCCTGTTCCATGCTTTCCAGTCGACTTTAACCTGCAAAAAATTAAAATGCAATATCAATAGCTATTTACTGTCCTCCTGATTATTCTTTCTTCTTCCCGGTAATTATTATGTTTTCTGAATTTAATAAGCATGTGTATGTGTGTGTGTGTGGTGCGAATACAAAAATAAACACTAAGACAGCCAAACACCAAATGACAAAAAATGGTTTCTGACTAGGAGGAGTGCGCATTTCTTCCGGTTAATTCGAAAATAAATATTTAACATTTTTCAAACAACGGGTCGTATCGCTAACAATAAAAAAATATGATCCCTTTGAAGGTTATTTGAGCAAAGTTTCCCGAGGGACAATCTGGGAAGGGGAGACAACCAGCAACAGACGGCAACAAGTCACGACGTTCGACTTAAATGAAATTCCCTTACGCATTCACCAGTCTTCACCACCAAGCTACGGAACACTTACACTTTCGTCTTCACTTTCTCCTCCGCCTCTTCTTTCTCGCACATACACGCGAAGAAATCACATGTATTTCTTATTTCTTTTCATCTTGGAAAACAACTAAAAGACTGTATCCTGACAAATAGAAGAACTCACGCTAGGAAAAATTTAGTTGTAAAAAAACACGAAAATAATAATATATTTTTACATTTAAACACCTTTTCTTTCGTTGTGGGCTGATTCAAATCTGCAACACACACACACACACACACACACACACACACATATATATATATATACGTTTCAACGGTATTTTATTGGATACTCACATTTGAGTGGGTGCTCTGTTTTAATTTTTTTATTAAACTGTATATTTATTTATTTACATCTACCGGCCTAAAAATAAAGTTTACACAAATACATTAAAAATATGCCCGATTTAAACCATTTCCTAAAAAACTATCTTTGTTTACGTTAGGATACGAAACAGAGCAGATATCTATATTTGGAAAAAAAGATGTATGTTCAAAAGCACTATTCGAGTTGGTCTAAGGACGGTTTCCCCCTTGTGGACGCAGGTTCGAATCCTGCCGAAGGGCGCATATTTTTCTAACAAGATTTCTCGGATATTAAGGCCCGTAAATCTAAATCAATAAATATACTGTTTAATAATAAAAACAGGGCATCTAGTAAAATATGATTATCCATTAAAAATAACGTTTAAACAAATAAATAAAAAAGATGTCGGATTTAATGCATTTCCATATATATATATATATATATATATATAAAGTACTTAGTGAGGATCGAACTCACAACTCAACAGTAATACAAGACTAGCTTACAAACCATTACATCAAAGTAAGTCGTTCACGGTATTTGTTTATTAGAGACGTGATACTAATATGAGAACATTCTTGCTACGTTGGCAAATATTATTTAACTACTACTGGATTGTAAACGTGGATATTTCTACTTTTCGAGCGTGTTTACGGCCTGGCTTCTTGACTCGAAATAAACAGATATGTCTCGTGATGTCGCTGTTGAATTGATCTAATTTCTCCTTTTATAAAGATAAACTCTCTGCTCGTGGGTTATCTTTCACGTCGCATGTGCACTTTTAAAAAATCACTTTCAAAACGTACCTATGTATTATATGCTAAGACTAAGTTTTTTAACTGTACTCGATGTAAGCGCATGCGTCGTGTTTCCTGTGAATGAAACGGAAATCACAAATTTCCAAAATTGGAAGATTACGATAACACTGAATAAACAGTGCCGAAAGCATTTTAATCTTCTGACATATGGTTTTATTTTGGGATTCAAATTTTACATGTTTTTCTTCCAAACATTTCAAGTATTCTAATTTTATTTATTTTTAATGAATTTATTTTAGTTTTATACTGCACGGCTTACGTCGAAGTCACCAAGGCGAATATAATGATAAAATGTAATAATGTTTAGATTGAAAGTTTTAGGGGAATTGGTGGAAATTTGGAAGACAGAACAACGCTAACAAATATGTTTCTTATGCTATTGAATCAGCAAACTGTTTATTTTTTTTTTAATTTACTGTTAGTTTGCCCAGTGCAATGGCTACTCAAGGTAGAAGGTTTGTGGAGGAATGAAAAAAAAAAAATAATTTAATAATAAAAAATAATTTCACTTTCCCATAATGCAAAAGGAAACCAAAAAGGATTTCCAGTCACGTGTGAATTTTATGACCCGACTTCCGGAAAGAAGATGATCGCTCTCTTCTCACTTCCCAACTATTGAGTTCGGACGTGTTTAGTAGCCGTCCCAACGAAAGGGGGATTCGACCTATGTCAGGCTGACTTGAGGTCGACCATTCTCTATAGCTCCGCATCTTGTACTTACGTGTGTCAATAAACATTGGTCATTCATTTTCTAATCAAGTCTTCGTGTTGTTTAATGCGATCCACCAACATTCAAGTCTGTTAACGGTACGAAGTAAAATAACAACCCTCCGCAGGTTCCTCTGAAATGTGCTGCAAAATATTGACACGATATACGTATATATATGTGTCGAAGTAGTAATGGTACAGCGTTAGTATTTGAATAAATGAATAAGTATTAGCATTTTTTTTAATTCTTTTCACTATTCTTCAGTTATGTTATTTTAAATACTTTGTTTTAATATACATTTTTAAAAAGTATTTTTATTTAAGAGCTCAAAATAAAACATTCAACAGAACCCATTGATACATTTTGGATTTCAATACAAAAGGAATATCCCATATTAGCTAAAAAAAGCTTTATCAGTTTTATTGCAATTATCTACTTCTTATTTATGTGAATTGGGCTTTTCGGACCTAAATAACATCAAAAATAAGAAACGTGAAAGACTACACTCAACTGAAGAAGAAATGAGGGTCTGTTTATCGTACATTTGACCAAACATTTAAGAAATCGTGAAAAAAAAAACACAGGTTTCACACTAAATAAGCTACACAAATAGTTGAAAAATAAACATTGAATTAAACATTTAATGTATGGATTTATTTCATAATATTTAAAAGTATACCTATTGTGGAATCTTCCACAACAAGCCAGTTAACCCCTTCTAGGAAATGCACTATTCCTGTTGTAATTTTCACCATCACCATCTTACAAAATATTCATTGGTTAATCACCTTCAATCTAGCTCGCTGATTGGTCAGTTCCGACCAATCAAACCGCCTGCACGCGACAAATCTGTTTTCCAGCTCGATATGCTCGGAGCCTCCCACGTGATACACGACCTTATATAAACAGAACACGTGTAAACTCCCTTGTGTTTCTTTTTCTCTCTCGTCTCATTCCTTACTACCAAGTACCAAGATGTAATCTTCAAGAGCTCCCGTCTTAACTAATGCAGTCAGACGTTAAAGACCATTACTAACATTGACGCAAGTACGAACTCTGAAATCTCTTTTGAATTTTTACCAACTTGTACAATACACAATTCCAAATATGCTAAAGAAACTTTATTCTTCTAAACTACAGTTTAATAATTACTTTCACTTTATGAACTTAGGTACAAATATTACCTATTCTAAGAGACACAACTCTGTCTAACCTTTTCACTCAGTATTCATGCATGTATACCAAACACTAATAAATTCAATTGTTACGTTTTGAAACAAGATGTTTATGAATCATTATTTCTCTTGTATTAATTGTTGTGGATGGAAGACTATTGAACACACACAATTTTAAGCCATCTGATAATTCAAACCTTCTAAAACACATCACACATCCGCAACATACCCTTTAAAAGTTTTGCTACGTGTGCCGTGATATTTCATTTGCTCTTAGGTGTGCCGTTGCTTAAAAATGTTGAGAAAAACTGCTCGCCCAACCAGCCTAACTTTGCTAACCATTCTCTCTCGTTCATTTTGTTAGGTTGTGGTTAGGTTATATATATTTTTTATCTTCACAGATTAAACATGATTTTGTTGAAAGAAGAAAAAATTCACTTGTTTTTCAGGCGTATGCTAAAGATTAAACATGGTCTTGTCGAAAGAAGAAAGAATCGACTTCTTTTTCTGGGGTATGAGAAGGTGTACTCAATGAAAATCACAGATGCAACACACTTGATTGAACGCATAGAGAGTATATGGGCTAAATGTGGCAATGCGGAGTTATTGTGTTAACGTGAATCTTGAAAAGCGCATCAACCTTTGTATCACAAATGATTGAAATTATATTGAAGTCACTTTGCGTTAATTTTTTTGATTAGCCACAATTATTTTATTTTCCGGCGTTTGTTTCTTTTTCATTTTTTTTTTTATATAACGGAAGTTATGCGCGGAGCCTCTCTTATTTATTAGATTTCTAGCCATAAATGGCTAGAAACTGGTCCAGCAAGCTTCCGCCATTTTTGGCCGGGTTCAGTATTTTCTTCCGCTTTTTTACTTTAGGGTTGCCTTCTCATTAGTTGAGAGAGAAGTATAGAGTAAGGAAGTTTAGAGAGAGATAAAGAGAGAGAGAGAGAGAAAGTGAGAGAGCGAGAGAGAAAGAGAGAAAGAAAGAGATAAGGGTTTTAAAGGAAAGCGCAATGTTTTATTTTAATTTGAATCTTTTTTATAAAAAAAAGGGGGGGTTTCTGCAAGGATGGTTGATTTTATGACATCAACACTTGTTGGGTTACTTAACGTCAAATTTTTTTTTTGCACCCAGTGAGGATCAAACTCATTATTCAGTAGTAATGATCAACCAAACTTCTCTTGGCTTCTTTTTTTACGTTAAAAATTAAACATATAAATAAGTATGCATTTATGCGTCTTTATTGCGAATAAGTTTCATATTTGGACGATCTTTTCTTTTAATCCAGGCAATTACAGATCTTCATTGAGCTGGGTATGTAACGTATAAAACTAAGTAGATTGTGTAGGATCATTTCCCAAGTGAGAAAGGAATTAAATAATGACCATGCATAAAGCAATGGAGAATTATAAGAAAGGCCTAAAAATGATTTAAGTACATCCAAATTGACCTACTCTAAATATAATTATAAGAAATTATAGCAAATATGATAGTAACTCGTTAGTTTAGTGAAGAAGCTGATGAAACACATCCACCAGATAATGCTACTAGAACTAAACTCGTGATGAACTACGAGAAAGGGCTTACAACCAAGATGAAGGTCGGTGGTTAAAGACTGAATGCAGTGAGTCAATTCAGATATCTTTGCTCGATTATCAGCGATGGGGGTTCCAGAATAGAAATAATTTCAAGAGCAGAGCAAACAACGGCAGCTGTCGCAAAACTAAGAATTATCTAGAAAGACAAGAACATCTGCCTCAAATCAAAGATCAGACTGCTGCGTCTATTGGCCTTCTTAGTCTTTCTATACGTCTGCGAATCATGGGCATTAACATCAGAATTATAGCGAAGAATCCAATCATTAGAAATTAGATGCTAAAGAACCATACCAGGCATCGCCTACGTAGACCGTATCAAAAATGAGGCAGTGCGCGACACCATCAGACTGGAAACAGGCCCATAGGAAGACCTCATAACTAACGTGAAGGAGAGAACGTTGAAATGGTAGGGCCACGTCATAAGAGCTACATAGTCTTTCTATTGCCATCCTGCACGGTACCACCTTAAGGAAGAAGAAACAGACAGTATAATTTAGTGTGTGTGTGTGTGTGTGTGTGTGTGTGTGTGTGTGTGTGTGTGTGTGTGTGTGTGTGTGTGTGTGTGTGTGTGTGTGTCACCCCCATTTGGTTTGTCAAGATATCGTTCGGACTATAAAAGAAAGAACTTCCTCTTTGTTTTTTCTTTCTTTCTTTCAACCTAGCATGCAGTAGTTAGCAGCAATAACACGCTCTCCGTCCCCTAAAAGACACTATCAGGCAAGAATCAGACTCGTTGCAAAATCTCATAATCACCGTCAAGGAGAAAAAATTGAAATGGTATGGCCACGTCATAAGAGCCAACAATCTTTCCACTGCTATCCTGCAAGGTACCATCTTGTGCAAAAGAAGAAGAGGCAGACAGAGGAGTAAAATGGGCTGATAACGTCTCAGAGTAGACTGGAAGATCCTTCACATTGGCACGCAACCGAGACACATAGAAGGAGATGGTCGAGTGCTCAACTGCGTAACGACCCGACAGCCACTCTGGCCATGGGACTGATGATGATTGTTACAAATATAACAATTTAATAGGAACAGTCTTAATAATACGATAAGGAGTACGTACCAGATATAATGCGACGTTTTGTTGGGCCTGTAAGAAAGTGGCCTTATGTACACGACAAAGACAGGAAACGATAAACAGATTTAAAACATAAGAAGCATTATTTTCAGCTTGTCATCGACTACTCCTCGTTTCCGAGTATTTAATTCTCGTGTTTTTAATTTCAATGTCTGTGCCTTTGGTGGCTGTCAAGACCGACCCTTGCATGGAACATTCGTCTACGCAGGTTGCACCTATTAAATGGAGCCGATCCTAGTTGCAATTTGTCGAGACTTGTTTTTGCAGATTGCTAATTCATCTTTCATCGCAATGTAATTCTCTTTGTTAAAAATCTTCTAAAAATAAAATATACTTTTCTGAATATTAACTGATTTTAAGTATAATTAATTTAATTTGAAACAAATATTATTTACTTTAAGTTTAAAATATTGCAGATATGCATTATTCTACTCCGACAGTCGCTGTTTATCTAAGGCGTTTGCGGCTTTGACAGATTGATATTTATCTAATGTTGTTCTATGGGGGCTTTAGGTGTTAAAAAATTAATGTGAGCGCCTTTTATATACAAATTTTAAGTATTCAATAATCTAAAAAATCTAACAAAATATTCTCCGTAATCTAATGTTTCATTGAATTTTTAATAATTTTGGCTGTAAATTTACTATAGTTATCATACTTATTTTCTGATAATGTCGTGTATGGTCGTGTATAGGAAATCGGCACGTTTATACACATAAAAAAATCCAAATTCTTTTAAAAATATTGATATTTGAGAATTTGTACTAAGCTTTTCAATTTATGAATAGTAAATATAGGTTTCACTTAAAAATATCATCTAAAAGGCTTAAGTTAATATAGAATTTAAAAAGAATAAAAAATTAACAAGTCTTGTAAAAATTCATTATTCATCGAAGATTGTTTTCTTAAGTCAATAGTACCCTAAATATATCTTATTTATAAAAACAATAGTTTTTCTAATTAAATAATCTCTTAGTTTGACCTCACTTTTTATTCTATTCTTCAGAGCAGTTTTTCGGTAGATGAATAACTGTTTGAAAATATTGACGATTTACATTCTCTAAGACAAATGTGAAAAATTTTAATTTTTGGAAATTCTAGTAATTAAGTAAGATATAGTAAGGTATATTTTCTTGAAAAGGTTTCTGAAATAATTTCATTCATTTGCGAATAAGTCCCGAAAATATCATTAAATTTTTTTGATTTTTGCAAGAATTTCTAAATAATTGTGTTCTTACCGCAAGAAGATGCTAAAATTTCCTATACTAATCTTTTTTTTGCCTCTGCTGACAAGAAAAACAAGATTTCTATCCAAAATTTCGAAATTGATTTTCTGTCCATCACACATTTCTTTTGAATATATCTTCTAATAAATGTATTTTAATTGGTCAAACAATTTAGATTTGAAATTTGAACATTTTGGCATTCGCAAAGCAGGTACTGAATTAATTGGCTTTGTCGTGATTTGTCTTTTGCCGCTTGTTCTATGTTTCTATGTTGTACTTGTTTAAAAAGATTTTGAATGAATGATTTTAGTAGAAATTTCTTAATTCTTTAAAATCAACACTTTTGCAAAGAAACACTAAAATATTTATAAATTGCTTTTTCCAAAGCGAAAGCATCATTATTTTATGCAGCAAAACGTCATCTTCGATTTTCTTCATTCTTTTAATGATTTTATTTTCAGTATTTGTAACCAAACTACAGCAATTGGATCATTATTATCAAGATGAATAAGAAAGTAGATTCTTCGAAACAAACGCTATTATACTTACTTTGGAAACTCTACTAGATATAGCTTTATCATTAGTATTTAACGGTATTATATTTATCAATTACCGCAACGATGTACCGTTTTTACTGTGCTAGGGTTTAAAAAAAGAGAAAAGAAATCGGACGCTTATATTTACCATTTTATCCCACATTTTTTTACCATTTTTCAGGTGACTTCTTAATTGTATCCTCCCAGAACATTTTCTGTTAACGAAAAAAAGAATCGGTCCAGAGAATCGACTTTTCATACATTCTGTAAAGACCGGAATAAATGGTAATGCAAAGTTTGGATAAGTCAAAGTGGAATATTCATAACAATGTTGTAATAATTTTTGCCTGATCACCAGAGAGACGATGTAATGTCCTGGCGAAATATTTCACATTTTCTCTTAACTCATTCTAGATGGAAACTTCTCATCGTGAACTATGTGATTCATGCCATGAAATACCAGATGCCTGAATCAAATCTTATGCCAATCAGGAACCTTTGATCTAAGAGGAGTTGATCTGTGGGTGACCCCAATATATACTGGACTCACTCTAATAAATACCAAAGTTGACATTGCATTCAATGTCATACAAGTGTATCTGAGGAGCATCAGTGAGTTTTCCTGGAAGGTGAACCCATAACCAACAGTTGTAGGATCGAACCTCAAAGGATATCAGTGGTTGCTTCTTACATATAAAGAGGTGGTTGACCTAGCTAACCTTAAAATGTGCACACATGGTATAAGTGTATGATAAGAAGTTATATAATTCATCCATTCGAGAGGGGAAAAGACAAAGAGTCTCTCACACGCGAGAAGAACGAGATCCACATTCGGAGAAAGCCTCCAAACCACATACCGTTCTGCCGATATTAATTTACGAAGTCCAGAAATGAATAAACAATAATTTTACGTATGAAACATTAGTCTCATATTCTTAGACTTTCCAACGATAGCATTACGATCTACTTCTGTCTTTAAATTTGTCTAATTAGAATCAGTACTTGTTCGAATCAATCGTTTATTATTCTGGATCTTTACTATAGTTAGTGGTATTTAATTTCCCTTTTCGTACAGACACTTGCATTCAATATTGTTGTAAACAAAAACGGATAATTTATATACATTGAAAAAAGCAGAATGACATATATATGTGGAAGCTACACATCAATGCGACTAACATGATCAAGCTGGTGCAGATTATTTTTAAGACTTGGTTTGGATATTTTAAGTATGTTGGTGATCTCCCTAAATGTATGTTTAGTACTTTCATGGTTTCATTTTATTTCTTTTGACCGCAGTTGGCCGGCTCGACTCCGAAGCAATATTTAGCGAGAAAGGTCCAGTACAGAATATCACAAACAACTTAAGAGTACCTTCTTCAGTGGATGCACGTGTATGCATCACTCAATTATTTATTCATAGGCTAAACATCATGTATTTTCATTTCCCGTGTGCGTCGGTGTAAACGAAAACTAGAAATGCTGGAATATAGCCACGCTGAGAAATGAAATCACCAAGCATTTTTTCGATTATGTACTCGTTTCTTTCTGCATGGATTCACGTGGCCTGTCTGTGGGTTAGGTTACTTGGGACATCTTTGCTGGCACTGTCGATTCTCTCCTACTGCTCTTTTTCACATCTCTACATGACAACGGACGACTTGTCACTCGCCAACGGATCGCTCCTGCCTGCCGACTCTTTCTCTCTTGTCCTTTTTTACATCACGACAGACGGCTCTTCACGCCCTAACGACCATTTTCTAACTGCCCCAAACTAAAATGTCTAGTAACTATGAAAGCCCACATCCGGAATATTCTACCTTCCAACTTAGTGGTACTTGATCCTGAAAGTTTTTATTTATTTATTTACTGTATTTTATTTTCCTTACTTGTGGATAACGAGTGGTTGCTTTGAAGATCTCATATTTTGATTTTAATGTTGGTTGTCATAAAACTGCCGGTACTTCAAGCCCAGTTAAAATAATTTACAGTTCACTTGATTACGTGCTTGTCCTAAGTAAATCAAGCGAGGGTTCATTGTGTCACAAAACCTTTTACTTTGTGGTGTATGCGTGGCATTATCATGGATTTTATCTCGCAATATAGTGTGGATTGTGATTAACAATATAATTGTTAGCCTTTGTGCATTCAAAGAGCGGAATACAATAATTGTCTCCATTCACTTCCAGGGGGAAATCAATAAATTTGTCAATGAATTAATTGGCTGGGAAATGAGAAGATTTAAAATATAATAAAAACGAGTGATCATTCATTCAACGACTACGGAAAAATAAAATGCGATTATTTCCGCTTGGACTGTCAAAAGCAAATAGATTCGACTCATTCATTTTCTGAGCAAAGATTGTGTTTGCTGCCATTCTAGTATAAAGGCAATATCGCACACAAAGTCAGAGGAGATGCGGCATCCAAATAGACCAGCAATTTAGGTCGTTTGTGTTTGGGTTTTTTTTATAACACTTTCAGCACCAAAAGATGTTAATTAACGTTTTCACTGCCCTTGTTTATTTCTTCTTTTTGAAATTCACGCCTCCTTTTCATTTTGTCCTCAGTACACTGTTATGTTTGCTAATATCTGCTTTCCAACGATGCTGATTAATCTCTGGAGAATTCCCATTGTTCCATTCTAAACCCGTTAGTTACGTATTCTGTAAACCACCAGGGCATAGGCGTGTTGAAGGTAAAACAACCTGGCGAAAGGCATTCCTCTTCAAGCTGCTTTTAAATTGGGTTTCCCTTCAAGGCAAGAGAGCTATTTAACCCATAGCCCGGGGATAATATTCTTTCTTTCCCCAAGTGTATTTGTACGAAAGTAAACGTAACGAACTCGGTTGTGATTCGAAATCGGCTCATCGATTTCGTTTTCCAATTCGCTTAATTCATTTTAGACACACAGCCATTATTTTTTCTGTTCCTTCGGCCTTCGTCGAACACATCTGAGTGTACTGCTGTTCCCATAACCCACTCCGTTTAATGAGGAGGTAATATTTATTTGTTATTCCATTATAGCAAGATATAACAAAAAATCAATTCTGCAATTTAGGGAATGTCTATATTCGCCCGATGCAGAACTCACAATTTGCTTAATTTTTTCAGATTTTGACTCAGACATCAAGATGTACCAATGACTCTATCCATTTTTCATGAAATGAGAAAATGCTTTTTAGGGACGGATTTCTCGTCATCAGAAGACGTTTTAACAAAGCATATAGTTTTTTTTTATGACTTCAACCATTCTAGAGAAAGTTTTGGTAATTTTTCTCAATAAAAGAAATGATACTACATGTTTTAGGCTTGCTAGTGTAGAGTTAACATTAAGAAAAATTAAGTTGTCCCTTGAGTTGTCCCTTTTGCTAATGACCATGTATTCGATTTTCTTACAACTGATGGTTACTTCTTCGCGTTTTGTTTTACTTACATTGTCTGTAATCTCTTCTTGCAACATGTTAAGATACTTATCGGCATTAAGAATTTTCCATCAACGAAAATGATACAATAATTCTCTCACCCTAATATCTCTATTCAAAGACATCTTCATGGTTATCTGAAACATAAAAAATACATTGGTAAAAACCATATGTATGAAAACTTATGGGACACCATATATATATATATATATATATATATATATATATATATATATATATATATATATGGGCGCGTGGCCGAATGGTTCGAGGTCGATCCCAGCATGCGGCACATTTGGAAAACCATACCAGGGGTTGAACCAAGCCTTGTAAGTGAAAATGTGGGCCGTCTATAGCTGTGCTAGCACGAAGCCACAAGTCATCGTGGCCGAGGGCTTGAGCGTGCTGGCCTTGTTCAAATTGTTGATCACGATAGATAACACGCTCTTTCTCAGCAACTGTAACTAAGGTCTGCTCAGCATAGTTGCAATATAAACCACAGGTGAGCTCTGTGGGTGTTGAATAAACACAAATGTGCCTGAGCGAGCGTCTGCAATAGGGATTGGCTAACCACCCTAATAGACGGGTAACCTCGAATACGAGTGGTCAGTTATTATATATATATATATATATATATATATATATATATATATATATATGTAAACTATAAAACAAAATAAGGAGTGAATATGAAGTGACAAGATAAACGACGAAAAGGAGAAAATATCACGATATTCTACAAGATAACCAAAAAAGTTCTGTCCGTTTTTTGATTAGTCATTGAATGAAGTTGAAATATATACGAAATGCGTGTAGCAATTGTTTTCAAATTCGGACAGCCGGAAGTAGGAACATCAGACGTTATAAAAAACACGCGCACCGTGCCCGGACATCAGTTATAAGCCGGACAGTTGTGAGAAGGATGCAAGTGTCTAGAGATCTTGTTCGGAGCTGTTTGCTTTACGACTTCAAAGTGGGCTTATCAGCAGCTGCATCAAGTCGCCGCATATGTCAAGCGTTTGGGGATAGTGCTGTGGATGAACTTACTTCATGGCGTTAGTTTCGAAAATTCACGACGGGAGATTTGTTTCTCCATGATGAGCCACAGGTCTTGAATGACGGAGTCCTGGAGGCGGCCATTGAAGAGAACAGTAGTCTAACGTGTGGTGAACTTGCAAGACAGTTCAACGTTTCCGATGAAACTGTTAGACTTCACCTGCACCGCCTAGGTAAGACGTACAAACTGAGCAAGTGGGTTCCGCAAAAGCTGTTGGAGGTCCACAAGGGACAATGAGTGGCAGCCTGCGTATCGCTGCTTTCTCGCCACCGTACCGAATCCTTATTCAATCGAGTGCTTACCAGTGATGAAAAGTGGGTTCTGTACGAAACTCCCAAGCGTTCCAGACATTGGTTGTCTCCTCAGGATGCTGTCCCTCACACCGCAAGACCGCGTATGCAACCACGCAAGATTATGTTTTGTGTCTGGTGGACAGGTCGTCAAGTGGTTCATTATGAACTGCTACCAACGGGCCAAACGGTCACTGGAGACCTATACTCGCAGCAATTGAAACGTGTGCAACAGGCATTGCGCCAGAAGGATCCAGCACTGGTGAATCGCAAAGGTGTGCTTTTCCTCCATGACAACGCCAGGCCGCATGTCGCGCGAGTGGTCAGGGATACCATACAGCAACTTGGGTGGGAGACTTTGTGCCATCCACCTTATTCACCTGACCTTGTGCCATCCGATTACCACCTCTTCCACTCCCTGGATAATCATCTTCGTGGGAAATCCTTTACCAATGAAGCAGACTTGCGCAAAGCCCTCACGGACTTCTTTACGTCAACGAGTTCCCCCCCTCCCCGAGTTCTACCGCAAGGGCATTGAACATCTGGAGACATGTTGGCAGAAGGTGCTGGATGCCGATGGCGATTACTTCTAAGACTAAATATAAGTTACACATACTGTGAAGCGTTTTCTTTGTTTCCTTTAAAAACGGACAAAACTTTTTTGGTTACTTTGTACATACACACACATGCACGAAGACGCACACAGACACTATGAAAGGAAAAAATCTATTTTGCACCAATGAAAAATGCATATATAAATGAAAAAACAACAAATGTAAACAGTCAATTGCTGATATCCCCTGACGAGTAGACGGATGGATTGAGTGTCCATTTACGAAATTGTAGAGACGGAACCATTCAGCTAAATGACAAACTTTATATTTGTATAAAATAATCAAAAATACAAGTGTTTACTACATGTACAAAATGCTACTGGGATTTGGTGTAGGAATATTTTGCTATGCCTATCTTTCTGACATAAAAGGTTGGTCTGCCTACAAGGAAAATCAGCATTTGGAATCCTGGCTTTCAACTCAGAGCCGAAGTGAGAAATTCGCAACTATTTTAGCCACGAAAGAAGTCGACCCTAAATAATAAATTAAATTTTTTTACTATCATATAAAATCAGCCTTTTACGTTTTGTTAAATTTGAAGTAGAATATCTCATCAAAATTGCGGCCTTTTGTTTAGAAGAGAATTAAGGATCCAAAAATAAATCCTCATTTTTGAAATGATGAAAGGAAGAATCATGATAGCAATAAGTTTCTTTAAACCATTTTTATTTATTGGCCTTTACATATTCTTAATCAATTCTCTACCAATCAATCTTAATGCAAATTCTTTTCTTTATCATTTCTCTTAATTGAGGTCAATACCCAATGATCATATATCAATCAAATAAGAACTACTTGACATGACTCCCCTTTCCTTCCTTGCTTTGTAATTTAACAGTAAAAGCTTGGGTGAGGTGGCGTATCTGATGATGGTCGTGACTGGTGAAAAGGGGCGGAGGAAATAAATGTTGCTAGGAAGACAGATTACTACAAGATTCATACAGATTATGACGTTGAATATAGTCAACATATTGTTATTTACAACAGTTTGCTTTTCATGGAATTTTTTTTTCTTGAAAAGAAAATCACAAACCAGCTCATGAAAAATCCTTATAAAACTGAGATTAAATATTTTCACATTTACAAATATTTTATTTTTGTCTATTTTTTTATCAGAATTTTTTTTTTATATCTGTTAGTGATGATGGGAAGATGTTAAACTAAATTGTAGAAATGTAACTTAATAATGATAAAATAATTTTAACAACAGCAAAAAAAAAAAAAAATTATAAAACAATTGCAATGAAAAAATGACAAAAACAAATATAAGGGAAACTAATGAAAATATTTGTAATTTTAATCATTTCAATATTTTTCCAAGATTATTATTTAATCATAAAAGCAGTTTTCAGACAACCTTTACCTTAGATGCCATATTTATGAATATTTATCATGTGAAATGTACTAAATAATCTTAAGGTTGTATCAATAAAATAATTTCTCTTTTGTTGCAAGCAACTTCAAATCAACATAGTATCGTTTTGGAAGTGTTAAAATCTACAAGCCATTTCTTTCCCAGTTAACAACTGACTGAACGTCATTTTCAAAATCAGCTGCCAGTTTTACTTGATCAAACTTATCAGATTTACTATTAAGGCAGGCGTAAATAGTTGTGCCATCAGTATCAATACCGAGTTGGGAATTGATAACATCAGGAAGGTTGTTGATGAAGATAAGAAACAAAATAGGCTCAAGAATATAGCCATGGAGAAAACCCGCATGAATATTTAAAACTTTCATATTATTAGTATCAAAAGTCTTTTTATTTAAAATTTTTCTTTACAATAATATTTTTCCAGCTGACCATATGAAGATGGCTCTTATTATTGGTCAGTATTTGTTTGAAAGAAGAACAAATCCTGGATATTAAAAAACAAACTAAAATGTGCATTTAGTATGTACATCCCCTTACACTTCCCTCATAAACGTCATAGGTGTCAGGGATTAGAGTTAAAATGTAAGCAAAAGGTTAAAATTTTGAATATTGATTTTCTAGATATGTAATCTTGTCCTTGGAAGATTGGTATGACAATATTCCGACCAGAAATCTCATCGTTTAGCCTTGTGCCAAACAAGGACAGGATTTATAAATATGGGGATTGTTTATTTACATTAATTATATTCAGAATATTGTCCTAATCTTTGTTGATAATAAAACAACGTTTCAGCTTTTCTCCCTTTCAACCTTTTTCAGATAAACATTGATCCAGACAAACTTCTGGGAATTTTTAACTGAACCCTTTATTTAATCTACGGGGAATCGTTATTTAAACTTCTTATTCCACTGTCCGTGTGTAGGAATATCATGTCTTGTCCTCATTCAACAGTGATCAGTTATTGGTCGTCTTGTTTCCATTGAATCGAAGTTTACCCTACCTGGTCCAAGGACTGAACTCATAATTAATGTATAAAAAAATTCATGAACTAATGCATTAATGCTCTAAGACGGTGTTTCTCAGCCTTTTTAAGCAACGGCACACCTAAGAGCAAATGAAAATATCACGGCACACTTTTTTAAAGGGTATACATTTAAATGTTATGAAATGAAACCATAGATTTAAAAGAAATACAGACACAAATATAAACTTACTTTATTTCAATGTTTCTATTCAAATATTTGTGCAGCTTATTTAGTGTGAAACATGTGCCTGGTGTTTTTTCACGATTTCTTCAATGTTTGGTCAAATGTACGATAAGCAGAGCATCATCAGTTGAGCGTTAGTCTTTTTCGATTCTTATTTTTTATGTTATTTAGGGTTGAGAAGCCAAATTCACATCAATAAGAAGTAGAAAATTGCAATAAAACTGATAAAGCCTTTTTAACTAATGTGGGATATTCCTTTTGCATTGAAATGAAAAACATATCAATGGGTTCCGTCGAATGTTTTATTTTGAACCCTCGATCCTTAGAAATGGTGACCAATTTCTTCTTCTTCACATATTAGAAAGAACATGGTGAAAAGAATTATTTAAAAAAAAAGTTTAATACTTATTCATTTATTCAAATACTAACGCTGTACCATTATTACTTACTAATGTCTTAGATTTATCAAGTTCGTCTTGAATCTATGCCACGATTGTAGAAGTGCGATCTTGATATAATTCACCAATCAAACGAAATCTTATATACACCCTTGTGTAAATTAATTGAAACAACCGCTTTAGTTTCCTTTCTTTCAACATACGGTCAGTTTTAGACCCACTGGAGTGACAATGTGTAATCGATTTCTATTTTTTATCTCAGATTAAGTCATTTGCAGTGGTGTGCACTAAAATGAATCTGTTTTCGGGGTGTATGTTGAAATTTGTCTGGCCTTGAAAAATAGTACTACACCCGTGATTTCATCAGATTTTTATCACGCCCAGACACTATTATTTCGACTGTCGATTCGTTGTCCTACGGCCATCGTCTGCGATGGACGTTACTCCAAGGAAGCGTACGAAAATTGTAACGCTGCACGAACACACTGGCAAGCCTTACCAGTGAGCAAATCAAAGTACTATAGACTGACCCGGAAACTCACTGATTTAAATCCAATCTAGAATTTGTGGTCAATCTGCAAGGAACGACTTCGTGGAATGGATATACGAAGTACTAACATGGACACTGGTCATGTCTCATTGGAAAAATACGAAAAAATGGTAAATAATAATGGAATTATTCGTTTTGTTTCAATTAATTTGCAAAAGGATGTATATTTTGACGAGAACTGCTGTCGTCACCATGGCTGAACAAGTTTATTATGCCTTGTGCAGCGTTATATAGAAAAAGAAAATGAATCTAAGTAAAAACTTCACAGGTAAAAAGTCGCAAGAAAAAAGAAACAGGACAAATCCCCGCCTAATATTCCAAAAGTGAACAAAATACCAGTCTCATAAATAAATTAAAAATAACAAGGAACATTTAATTTAAATTTTAATGTCAAATTTGAACTTTCTTCTCATAAATTTAGATCTTATGGGAGGCTAGGACTCTCTAACTATGAAATATATCGAATATGTGACCGTAGCGTTGTTAGAAAACGTTTTTAGAAGTTGGATCGATATACTATGAATTTCTGTTGCAAACAGGGCAGGCCCATAAATTCGTGAAGTACCCGGTAGAAACAAATGACTTTATTACCAGCTGCCACAAATTAATTGCAACTTTTTCCAAGCCCAAAATTGTGACTTTTATCTTGTGTTTTTTCATCGCTAAAATTCAGTTTGGGATGAAGTTAAGAAAAATCCTGCAAGGCTGTTGATCCCAAAGTAGGAATGCGTGAAGTTTTTTTAAGAGACACTGGATGCATTAGCTCTCAAGAGTTTTACTTGGAAGAGGACTAAAGTGACATTGCCTGAGGTAGTTTTTCTTTTGTTTATAAAAAGGGTGGATAAGGCTTTTTGGAGAAAGTTGAAAAACGAAAGCCAATTTCAAAACTTAAATCAACGGCAAGTCATAAATCATTGGAAATTAAATTTGCTCAATGAAAGGTCACAATACATTTTCTTTTAAAAACTTTCAATAAAAGTCTAAACATTTTATGATGGCATGCCTGAAGCAAGTCTTGTGTGTGTTAAATGTTTTCAGTCATTCAATTACATTAAATTGGAAGTGACTTATAAAACATTTAATGACATTTAAATTCTCACAAGAAGTCTTTCAAATACTTTAGTACAAGTAAATTGAATTTTGAAGAAGATTTTCTGCTAAAACAATAATGGGAAACTACGTGATAAATGTTTGATTTGTATGTTTTTCATTTTAAGCTTTGTTGTCCTTCATTGGAACGTTTTATGTCATCACTCTAAGGCAGACATAATCAGTGTCATCTTGAAATAAAGAATAAGTTCTTTGCAAGACTTGAATATAAATCTCCACTCTGTTGCTAAGACAGTTGGTTCCTTGTGTCGTGTTAGACATTTTTTTCTCGACAGAATCTATCTTACATATTTATAAGTCTACCATTCAACCCAGCTTTGAATACTGCTGACATATCTGGTCTGATGCCCCTGATACATATTTAGAGATTCTTGATAAAACCCCAAAAAGAATCTACAATGTTACTGGTCCTGATCTGTCATCTTGACATCAGTCCCTCTAGGCTATATGAATTTAAGCACAGTACTAGATTGGCGACAAGGTCTCATCATTTTGCAATTGAAATAGCTAGATGTAACCGTAAGTTCTATGCTGACAGATTCTTCTATCGCTCTCGCTCGTGGAACTCTCTTCCGGCTTCTTGGCTCCCAGTCAACTTTGTTCTTCAAAAATTTAAATGCAATGTCAATCGTTATCTACTGTCTTCTTAATTCTTATTCTTTTAAGGGTCTCTCTCATTAATAGTGATTTTTGATTCTCATATTCTCTAACACTCAGTAACTGCTTGTGTCTTAGTGACTTTATTGCCTTACTTGGAGTGAAATGATTAAAAAATAATGTCTAATTTACTGCTTGAGCTGCAGAAAAGCAAAACTAACAATTTAATTTTGTCGGAGCAAAAGAGATAAAGATGAATCTCTGTGAGAGATGATTTAGGGTTGCCTGCTTACGCACAGAGACAGACATCTTGAGTTGTTATGACGATAAGTCATTGATTTGATAAGGAAGAAAGACTACTTAATAATTAATAATTAATCAATTAATAATTGAGAACGATTCATCTGAGAACTTTAGACAATTTAAGGCGATTGCATCTTATTTCTACTTGGTGTAAACAAAATGAAAGAAATACTCGTCAAAAATTAATAATTGACAATACTTCATCTAAGAGCTTCAGACGGTAAGACTACGTCTTATTACAACAATATATAGCTCTACGCGCTCTTCAAATTCTGGAGCTGCTCCCTAGACCCGAAAATGGAATGCGTACCCTTCCTGCCTTCTTTCATAAAAAAAGGAGCTGCTCTCGCTCTTGAAAAAAAAAAAAAAAAAAGAAAGAAAAAAAAAAAAAAGGAACGCGCTCCTTTTCTCGCTTCATCGATACTTTGTAGGGTTACGTCTACAAATTTGGACTGTATTTCGATCTAATCGATACAGTTTATTGTTCCCTAATTAACTACATGTGTGTTGTGAAAAGTGACTAGATGTCTATATTTTTGAGATGAGGTATTGTAATTATTTACCCTATTTACAATGTTCGGACTGTTATACTAATCTTTGTTGCCATATTCACGACGTTTCGGCCGTTGAACGCTCTGGCCTTCTTCTGGTGATTGGAATTTCGAACCGAACCCTTTATTTTGTCCACTGTGCTAGATTGTTCTAGTTCCGGATATCTTTAACTCAATCCTCAGGTACTGAACTCACAACTCTTTGAGTCAAGTCCCTGGATTACCAATGTTTTTATCCATTGGCTCATGTGTCTTTTAGGCCATTAGAGAATGAATATTTGCGACTCATTAACCTAATGTCCCAGTAACATTTTTTTACCAGAGCTCATATTACAATTTTGTTGTTATCATTGTTTCCCTCTATCACTCCGTATTACTGGTTCCTATATTGTATTCATGTCTATGCTTCGACTGCTTAGGAAAAAATTGTGGTCTAGCATATGCGCTGATTCCTTTCATATTTTTCATTGATGCTCTCTGTCTTTTATTTCCACCTCATACCCCAGTGGGCAGTGATCTCCCTTTTCCCACCATATGTGGTCAGCCACGACTGATTTTTCTATTTCCCCTCGTGTTACGGCTTTATCTTAATGGGGCAACCTGTTTCTCCATTATATTTCTTTCCTCGGTTGCATGAGATGGCGTACACACAATCCTTAGCCATATTCTCCACTATGGAAGGTCTTATTCAGTAGAGGTGTCTGCGAAGTGTTGTCCTGATGGTATATGGACCACAGATCTTTTGCATTTTATCCGATAATCCCTTCACATAGAAAACAGCCTCGGTATGTCTACCCTAAGTGTTGTTATCCTCTTGTACCATTCTATCCCTGTTTGTTGGAGCTGCTCTCATGTACCCAAGTTAGTTGTTACGTTGTAGGGTACTGCTTATACTGACCATTTCTTGTTCGTATGTCTCTGGGTCGCTAGTCGGTAATTTTCTGTCCCATCAATTATTCTAACGGTATTCCGCTCGGGCCGATGGTTAGCTGCCAAGGCTCTGTGTGCCACCCTCTGAGTCGCTTCCTAGTGGATATAGTTGACCCATTAATAGGAAAGTCACCATCATATGCCCGAAACTCTGTCCACTTCGTTGGGATAATCAAAGATGCCTACATCCAATCCAACGAGATGGTGAGTCTGGACGTAGTGAGTTTGTTCACCAAGGTATCCACGGAGGAGGTACTATCAGTCGTTATGGATAGATTGGCCTGGACTCATCTCTAGGAGAATGTACCAGTATACTGTTGAGATGTTGAGTTTCCCCGTGCGTGTATTGAAATAAGGACAAACACATACGTAGGGAAAAATACTGGTATATCTGAAGAGGTATTTACAACAGAGAGATTAGTAGTCAAACGAACGCAGGTTAGTCAGTAACAATTAGAAAGAGTATAAAGTCCAACTTTATCTTCCGGTAGAGAGACGGAAGTGTGATGGTCACCTGATCTCCCAAAACTCTATAGAACTGTCCTACTAGTAGTAGAGAGATCAGTCCATTCTGATGAGAAGGTGGGTGGCCCCAACATATACCAATAGACAACCTGATGTAGATACTGACTTTCTGTACACAAGCAACGTTCTGAAACGAACCCATATGCCACACACTCATAAACCAAACTATTCAGTACATAATTAATTAACATTTCGTTTAAATCAAATACTCCCCCGAGTTTTAACATTTTTTTTTTGTTAAACAGCGATTTTTTTGCTTTCATTTCGAAAAAAAGCGCATCCATTTTGGTGGTACCTAATTAATACCCACGCATAAAACTTATTTGTAAACCATATAGTTGACAGAAAGAGATACGCTCGCAAACACAGACATTGTAGCGGAGAGAAAGTCCGTCACAAAACTTAAACGTTTTTAAGACTGTAGCAATTTGTCTGTCAAAGAATTCAGTCTTTAGCTTTAGATCAAAAGAAAAAAATGACAGCATGACTGCCTAAGACGGTGCTATCATTTTTTCATTACAGCATTAATTAAAAGAAAAAATTAAATTAAATATCTCCCCAACCAAATATTTTGAAAGTGTATTCTATAACTGAAAGCTGGCTCAGACAAACAAGACTGATGGCGGCCCTTCAGATTTCACTTCAATTTTTAAAATCTTAAGAGCAGCAAAGGGAGTGCATCATCTCTCCTTTGCTCCTCTAAAAGGGAGCGGCTTCAACTCATGTGTTAAAAAAGGAGCTCTTCACTCTGGTAAAAAGGAGCGTGCTCATTTCGGAAGAACTTCTTAAAGCCTTGCTACTAGGTGAAAGCAAGCAAGAGAAATAAGATCAAAGAAATATTTGTCAAAAATGAATAATAATTAACATTGCAAATGAATTATCTTTGAAAATCTTATTGCAAATGGCATATTTTCATTTCTTCACATGGATAACAAATAAATCACTCAGCCTGTCATATCTGAATCCCATTTTAGATGAAGTGAAACAAGTCTGAGAAAAATAACTCCCAGGAAGCTATAATATATCTCAGGTTAATCTTAAACATTACATATTACTGGTAAATAATATTGTCAGTCAACTTTTAAGTTAAAAGCATATAAATAGGAATATAACGCCAACATTCATCTTATAAACAAATAGAAACCACAAGTCCAAGTGTCCAAATATATTTAGAACTGATTTTGACCAACACAAGATAAATTTAATTCACTGAGATTTTAGAATTTATTCATCTCAGATGACCCAAATAAATAACTTGCCTGCACTGATGTGAAGTGTGATACTGAGATCTGGACTGCAGTATGTTGGCCAGGTCTGGTACAAAGGCAGTGATTTTAGAAATTGGCCTGTAGCGTCAGTGTTACCAATATTTAACTTTAGCTAGGAAAGGTGGGATTAAGGACAATGCGTGGACGCAATGCAATTTATATTTGACGTAAATAGCACATAGTATAAAATACAAAACTGAACGGAATGATTTCAAACCATAACATTTGAATTTATTAGTGTTTGGTGTACAAGTATAAGAGATGAAGGTGTGATAGAGTTATGTCTCTTAGATTTGAAAATATTTGTATTTGAGCTCATAAAGTGAAAGTAATTGTTAAACTGTAGTTTAGAAGAATAAAGTTCCTTTGGCATGATTGGAATTGTGAGTTCTAAAGTTGGTAAAAGTTCAGAAGAGATTTCAGAGTTCGTACTTGCGTGAATGTTGGTAATGGTCTTTAACGTCTGACTACATTAGTCAAGACGGGAGTTCTTGAAGATTACATCTTGGTAGCAAGGAGAAAATGAATGAAAAGAAACACGAGGGAGCTTACACGTATTTTGTTTTTATAAGATCGTGTATCACGTGGGAGGCTCAGAACGAAAACGCGGGAAATTTCATTCCTCGCGTGCAGGATATCTGATTGGTCGGAACTGACCAATCAGCGAGCTAGTTTCGAGTAGATTAACCAATGAATGCTTGTGTATATATTGTGTTTATGCAATGTGCTGGTGATTACCAAAGAGGAAGAGTACATTTTCCAATGGGGTATAACTGGCAAATGTGGAAGATTCCACAGGCCGGAAAAGGCCAGAGGGCGCGCCACACAGTGCTGCTGCCATCTTTTGGTAAAATATGAAATTCAATTTCTTAGGTGTGTACTTTACATACTCAGATTGACAATACTGACGGGCCATAACTGATACATTTTATGACAGAGGATGGGGACTATATGAAATTTGATCTCGGACCGTAATTGGTCCCCCGGGTCGGACTATAGACATGCCTGTTCTAAGAGATTTAGACATTTTTAGACTATTACATCTTATTAGTACTTAGTATTATTAATACTTATTAGTACTTTTGGCGTAAATTAGGAAGTGAAATCAGCGCTATACACATTCATGGAGATTATTTTTTGATGATAAATAATTTGATTTAAGGCGTCCACTAGTAAGATGATGATACTCGTTTAAACGCCTTTAATTTTTTTTACAAAAGCCCTCACGTTTGAAAAATTCATATAAAATTGAATAAAGATATCAACAGACGTATTTTTAGAAAATGCAAGCTATCCCATAATAATTGTGAATGAACTCGACGTAGTTGCTAATGTTGTAAATAAAAACAATATAAAAGATAAATAAATTCAATGAAAATAATTTATTACATTCAGTGCTTTGAAGCATTAATTTTGAGAAACATTTAATTATTTTAATTTACATATAAGCAACCTTAAATCTATAAAAGCTATCAATATGTGTGTATGTGTAATAGAAAGCTTAAATAGTGTTGGGCAGGGCCGGTGCAAATGTCTCGTGCCCCACCCCCGATCTATGATTACCACCCCCTACTCTACTACATCTCAATTTTTATAAGGTACTATTCATAAAAAATACAAATTTTATTTAACCTAATTATGTATAGTAATGGATCATATGCAACATAAGTGAACAATTTACCTAAAAAGATGAAAATAAATACAATGTATCTAAAAATACAAATTAGAGACATGTCATAATAGATCATTCCATCTTAAATAACTTGAGATTTTTCTTATTAAAAAGTTGAATAATTTTAACACATTCGACATTATGGATAAAAAATAGTGAATTTTATATAGAGCTTTTTCGAGACTTACTTAGTAAGAGCAAACAAATTCACAGATTTAGGGGAAAAAAACCAAGAATGACATCAAAATCCGAAAATCTTTCATCTTTTAGTAATCAGTTGTGCTTAGTTTAATTTATAACGTATATAAATGTAGGTAGCACTGCCCGGGACTCACAATTAGGTTTCCTCTGGTCGGTGAGGGGGGTGGAGGCTCGAGGGTACTATATATTAGCTATGGTGTTGGGTCATGAAAACATTTCATTATACAAGAAAACTAAATCTATGATAAAACATTGAAAACTGTTCTGATTTGAAGCTTGAAAATCATTGTAAATGAACATACTGGCTTTTTTATTTGTTCTTGGCATTTAAAATAGTGTCGGGGTTACATGTTTGGTTGTCATTTTTTACGTCAATATTTTTTCTTTATTCATGTGTCTTATTTTTAAGTATCATTTATCAGTTTGGGTTTTGTCTTCCGTGTTCTTAAATTTCCAACAACCGTTGATTTTATTTGTGAAAATACATCAACATGACAGGAATGATTTTGAAACTTTCTTTTTTGCTTTTCTTTAAACAGTTCAGTATAAAACAGCTTGTATTATTAAAAATAATACTAGTCAGGTTTAAATGTAACTGCATGATGTTGTTGCTGGAACATATAAAGATAACCTACAGTAAATTTTGTAAATAAAGAAAAATAGGCAAATTATCAAATATTATAGGACAAAGGTAGTAATATTGAATGTTGCCAGTAATCTAAAGAAAACTAACCAAATGTACCAACTATTATGAAACTGAGGTAGTAATATTTATTAATAAGTGTTACCAGTATGTGAAAAAAAACCCAACTAGGCAATGTACCATTTATTATGGAACAGAGGTAGTAATATTTATTAGTAAGTGTTACCAGTAATACGAAAAAAAACCCCCAAAAAACAAAAAATCTTGTACCATTTATTATGGAACAGAGGTAGTAATATTTATTAATAAGTGTGGGCAATAATGAAAACTTTTATAGTTTCAGTAAATTTTGAAAATTCGTTTATCTTTGAATAGTGAATCTGTTTTGGGAAAATCCATCGATTTTGAGCCATTTTTTTTCTATGATTTTGTACATAATATTCTAAAAATTGTTTAATAGCCCCTATTTCTTTCAGAAATCTTATAATTTGCGCGGGTAGTCTTGATAGGATTTCTAGTTCTCTCAGAATTGCCTTGCTGTACAGGTTGAATAAATCCGGTGAGAAGACACATCCTTGTCTTACATCCCTTTTAAATATGATGATTGATGATACCTTATAACATGCTTTGCTACGAGGCGATGATTAGTGAGATAACTTAGTGACCTCAGTAGTGAGTTTGTGCTTTACCATTATCTTGTGCCAGACTAAAGTAAACTTAATTATTAATATGCATACTTTAAAATAAAGTTCTCACATTTAGCTTTAATATATATCTGAAGATGAGATATCACTTTTTACAAAATTTTATACACAAACCAGTTATATTAATATAACCCATACAGAAAATGATGCAAAGCATAGGCTGCTATGGAGAGGCTATCAATAATTTAGAAATTCAATTTACCAATCAACATAAAAAGAGACTTCTTCCAGTGCATTGCCACATCAGCAGTACTGTATGGAAGTACAGTGTAGACATTAACAAAAGCATCTAAAAAGGACGGATATGCCACACACACAGATGCTGTGTGCATCTCTAAATCTACTGAGGAGTCAGTACAACAGAAAAATAGCACTGCAGTTATCTATTTCCCATCCCACAGGCCATCCAAGAAAGAAGAAAACAATTGGCATGGCATTTTGGGAGAAGCAAGGATGCGCCGATGAGTGACATGCTTTTTCAAAAACCGAAACATGTATAGGCTAATACATGTGGATTGTCCTTTCAAAATGTAAATTCAGCAATTATGTGAAGATACAAGTTGCAAACCAGAAAACCTGTCAGGTGCAATCAATGCCTGGGAAGGCTGGGGAGACAGTCACGAGAATCCATGCAACCCATGTTGCCTACATATATATAAAGAAATATAGTTTTAAGGTGTTCTATATTTATGGGATAAAGTGCTCAATATCAGAGATAGAGCATATGTAAATATAAAAGTGAACATTGAAGTCAACACTCAGAGGCGACAGGCTGTTTCATGCTAGACACAATTGTCAGGCCACCTGACGATTGCGCCTAGCAATCATGGCTAGCTAAGTTTAAGACAGATTGAAGACTAACCTGCCCCTATCCCCCTTTTGGCCTTGTGCCACATTTTTGTGTTTTTCAAAATAATTATCATTTTTCTCGATTACATGAATTTAAATGTACTACTAGATTGGCAACTAGGTCCCACCGTTTTACTGTTGAAACAGCAAAATGCAACCATAAGTTCTATTTCAATAGTTTCTTTTCTTGTCTGTGGGACTCTCTCCCATTTTCTGCTTCCCTGCCAAATACAATCTTCAAAAATTTAAATGCAACATCAACTGCCATCTTCTGTTTGCTTGCTTCCTGTTCTTTTATTGTCCTTTGTCCTCACTAATATATTCTTATTCACTCTTGCTTCCAGTAACCTTTTACATCTTAGTGGCTTTATTGAATCTCTTGATTGAAATACATTAAGCTGTCAGTTTGATTTATCACCTTTATTTTCAAAATAATCTTGTTCGTCTGGCAGAATTATCTGATTTCCATTTTAATTTACCATTATTCTTGGAAGCAGCAAAGAAAAAAGAAAACAAAAAATATGAAATAACTCATTTCCAATGCAAGAATATTATTTCCAAAAACACTGACAATTGTGATTTTTCTGTTTTCCAATTCACTGAAAGTCCATAAAAATTAAATACTAGCAGTTAATTATCCAATTTAATTTTACAGCGCTAATATAACATTTTTATTTCTTGCTTTGTGACTAATGTTCACAGATTGTGTTCATTAACACCTTGGATCCCACACAACCCATCAGAGTGTGGTGGTGGTATGTCTTTTCTATGAGGATTATTGGGAGTGGGATTTTATGATTGGTTGCTTACAAGATTATGGTATACCAGAAACATTTTTTTCCCCCAGAATTGAAATATTTTTTTTTATCTTTTATTTTGTTTTCTTTCGGAATTTCTATTGTTGATTTTGGAGGTCATTTTTTTTTTTAATTTTTACATACATAGAGCTGTATCATGTATCTGTGTGGGTTGTATGGGACTCTGGATTGTAAAATGAACTCGGTATCAAACGACATCGGTAGGTTGTGGGTAATAAATAACACATATCCTTGCCTCATATATACTCATGAACTAAAATTAATTAAGATATAGGGTTGGGACCCTGGGACAACAATGGAAATGAGGCTTGGGAGCCAACATGTTTTTAAATAATGTACTAAGAAAATATAGGACTGGATTGGTTGGTTTGTTTTTTATGGCTTATCAACCTTTTGCAGATTATTTAAAGTCAGAAAATATGTTTAGATTGTAAGAAATTTTTGAGATAATGATTTACTGATACAGGTTCTACTAATTAACTCATAGCTAGGAGCAGAAGAGGTGGATTCATACCTTTCCTAAGGGTATTTGCACGTAAGTGAATATTGTAGGGACATTATTATTATTATAAATAAATAAAAATAAAATATAAAATTATAATAATAATGAAAATTATAAATAAAATAAAACAATAACATTTAAACTTTGTTTAAAATAAATTACATAAAAACTAAAAATAATAAAAACTCTCCCAGTATGCAACAAAAACTATTCCTGTCATAAATACAGACATCCTGCAAAAAGACATTAAATTTAAACGGGCAACACGTGTCTGACTTCTCTGTGATATGGCTTGTAATACTACAGATTAAATTTCTCCCTTTTTTCATATGTACCATAAAACAATTGTAACCTAAAAAATACATACACAAATACAGACAAAAAATATAAATATATTGTATAACATTAACAATTTATCATGCTTTTCCTGTTATTTCTATACATTTTATTTCTAGTCAAGTATGCTTCTATCTCAGTGAATACAAGGCTAATTTCTGTTGCAATGATGTGAGTGACCCCCGACAATATAACAAACCTAAATTGGAACTTGGCTCCCCAATTTTCAATTCTCAGCTATTATCCATTCCGTTATCTGCACATAAAAGCTTACAGCACCTGGTATTGCCAAGGTACTGACTAGGCTTGACATTGCTTATCTTCAGTGATCGTACAAGAACTGGTATTTCAATGTAATATGGTCATAAACCTCTTTGCTGACCTGAAGATAGTTTCCCAAAGTTAAAATTGGAATACACATTTAATTACTGCCAGGAGGTACATTTTCTTTAGTAAGACTTTTGATCTCTAGGCTGGTAGATATTAATATCATTGTTTAAAAACACTGGAGTGTCTACTTGAACATATGCACCTATTAAATATAACTTTTATTATTGTAAAAATGTTGGGTTAAAAAATTCAAGAATTGCTGTAGCAGTACATTTTGGATATATCCAAGCTTACAGCACTTGGTATTCCCAAGCGGTCACCCATCTGGGCATTGACCAAGCTTGATGTTGCTTAACTTTGTGGAATGTATGATAGCTGGTGTTTCAATGTGATATGGGTGTAAGACTTATAGTACTGGAATTAATAAGAGTTGGCCAAGGCTTCTTAATTTTGAGATAGTGAGTTCAATACTCATTGAGTCCCCTCCCACGAAACTTGTGGCTAAAGAAAAAAAAATTCATTTTAGGAAATAATAACAAGGAACAAATCATTCTAAATTCTTCTGCAGTCCAAAGAGATAGAACATGGATAAAGTTAGCAATTTGTACTCACTAGGTAAGAAGATAAATAAATATTGAATGATCAAGTAATTTTTTCATTAGTTCATATTTTTTCATTAGTTTTCATTTTTCATATGAGGGATGCTGACAACTTATCAGCTCAACCACTTCCCCAGATATGACCAATGAGAATGTTTCTTTTGTTTTTTTGAAGGGCTTCATTTGTGATCAGGCATAAACCTTTTCAACAACTGCCTCTTTAACATCTATATTTCTGCAAATTGTAACTATTTACATGACTGAGTGGATAAAAGTGTTGGTTGAATTAATCCAGTGACTTGACCCAGAGAGTTGTGAGTTCAATACCAAACCACAGCAGAGGTGAACAAAAACTTAGAGATTTGAGCTACTAAAGAGAAATAACTAAAACTGAGATATCCAGGGAAGGTATGGCACGTGGACAAAGAAAAATTTACCCCTGTGGACTAAATAAAGAGTTCGGTTTGAAATTCCAGAGTATATCACCTGAAGAAAACCAGAGTGTACAATGGCCGAAACATCATGAATATGACAATAAAGATGATGACAACAGTCTGAACGATGTAAATAGTGCAAATAACTGCTCCTTCATATGTTCTCTCTCTCTCTCACATAAATATACTATGGAAATTTTGTTCTCTGCTGACTTCCTATACAATAGTCTCGCCTTTGTAATCGTTGACTCCAGAAATAAGCAATTCTCACGTTTTACTTAATGATCTCAAAGCAGTAGTGATGATGCCAATTTGGATATGTCAAATGGAAGCTGTAAAATGTTTCTTTTATGTGAAAGTTATTGACTTCCGAAATTAATTCTATGCTGAGGTTTCTAAGGTCTATGGTAATAAATCTGTTTGTCACAATATTTATTGCAGTATACACAATGTCATGAAGTCAATGTATTCACAATAAAATTGTTACTGACTAACAGATATTAAATTTTTCTGGATATAAATATTTATTGGATAATATACCATGTTCAGTACTGTTTTAATGTTGCTTTGTTAATTGTGCAAAACATTTTAGTTGAGATGTTTTTCTGGTATTATTATTATTATGTTTATTGAATATCATATCCTTCTTCAATATTTAACAACTTGAGGCGGATAAATGCACCCAGTCAACTTCAGCTTGATATTATGTTTTTATTACAAATATTTACAATAAATTATTTGATGTGAGATTTTATAATACAACTCAAGGGTTGTTTATTATATTCAGGGCCAGTCTTAAGGTTGTTGTCACCCCAGGCAAGCTGAATTTTGGCACCCTTAAAAGTATAATTTTAAAAAATTTTCACAAGGAGAAAAACTGAAAATGTAGAATAATGAGTTTATTACAATATACAACTTAATTATACAAGCTAAAGAAAACATTCATTATCCAACCTAAAACGTTTTTTCTAGCCTTTAGATCTGCAAATCTTTTCATGGTACTCTCTATACTTATCTTCTTTACAAGATGATTTTCTATTGAGAAAATAGCCAAAGAATTAATCTGACTTGAGTCATGGATGATCACAAGTGTTTTTATAAGCTTTAGTTTACTAAAGCTTCTCTCTCTGGTATTTAAGATCAGAAAATATATTTTTAGATTGTAAGAATTTTTTTGCAGATAATAATGATTTTCTGATACAAGTCATTTAAGTCATAGTTGGGAGGAGTGAGAAGTGGTTTCATACATTTCCCAGTGGTATGTTAATAGAATGAACTCGCCTGGTATTTGAACTTGAACCTCCAATTTCAAATTCTGAACCAGTATCCATTACACCGCCTGTACATCCAAGCTTACAGCATTTGGTATTCCCAAGCAATCAAACATCTAAGTAATGATCAGACTCAACGTTCAGTGATCGTACAAAAACTGGTGTTTCAACGTGAGCCTGAAAACTGATTTTGAAACTAATTTTTAGTGATAAATAACAAGCTACATTTGATGGATCTAATAGTTGGGCTAGAAATTGGGTTCTTTATGAAAATAGTCAACCAATCCAACTTAGAAGAGAACAAAGGACAGGTAGCAATGTTTTTCGGTTATTACTGTAGGCAGTGAAAAAATAGCTCTTGTCAAAGTTGATGGATGGGAAATGTATGAAACCACTTCTCATTCCCCCCAAATATGACTTAAATGACTTGTATCAGAAAATCATTATTATCTGCAAAAAAATTCTTACAATCTAAAAATATATTTTCTGATCTTAAATACCAGAGGGAGAAGCTTTAGTAAACTAAAGCTTATAAAAATACTTGTGATCATCCATGACTCAAGACAGATTAATTCTTTGGCTATTTTCTCAATAGAAAATCATCTTGTAAAGAAGATAGGTGCAGAGAATTATTTTAAGTTCTTGAACAAATTATTTTTTGTGTGGTACAAGTTTCAACCAAAAAGCTTTAAGCTAAAGAGTAAAGTTTATGCAAGATGAGCATCTTCATATTCTACAAAGATGATTATTACTCACCTTGGAAGAAAAAAATTTTTTTCATTAAAATATTTAAATGGAAAAAGAAATCACCAAGCTTCTCTCAATGGAATGAAAAAAATTAAAATTATTTTTCCTTTCATTGATTCTTAATTCTGTTATTACTAAGTGTAAATTAGCAATAGAAAAAAAGATAGAGAAATAGTAGTCAAATATTAATAATTAACAATTCTTCATATGAAAAATTCCGACAAAAATTTGTCATTTGTTTTTTTAAATAAAAAAAAAAAAATTCCTGAGTTTAGAAAGGATAAATACCAAAATTAAATATTAACAGAGCAAAAATTACTTTTAAAATAATTTAATAAAATGGCCTTTTCTATTTCTTATTAAAGTTGATCAGGTTTTATTTGTTTTTTAAATATGCTGTTAGGTTGGTGCAAAAATAATGACGTAATAATGTCGTTTTTTGACATTAAAAAATATGTCACAAAACGACATTATTACGTCATTATTTTTGCCCCAACCTAATACATTAAAGGTTTGTTTGCACAGTTTTCCTAAAAAGTAGAACCACATTATCAAGTCAAAATATTGTGTTACAAACGAAGTTCCCAACAAAATTTTTTATATATACCATTATAAATTTTGATTTATACATTTATTTATATGTAAGTAAATGTAATATCTTTTGATTTATTATTTTCATCATTTCAAAGTTTCCAAAAATGGAACAGCAAATAACGTACATTGTTGCTGTATAATTACAAGTTTGGTCTAAATGCTGGCCAATCAAAACCTCATATCAAGAAATAATTGGTTGTCAAACAACCTACAATTGTTTTGGTATGACCAATTTGATCTCCAAGATCAGTCAAGAAGTGGTCAACCCTCATGCAATGACCATGTTTGCACTTATGTTGAAGCTGATCCATACCTGACAACACACAAGCTGGCTGAGAAGTTTGATGTTAGTCATACAGCCATTTTGCATCACTTAGAGGAAATTGGACATATGAGTCCCAAATTTGGCCCTCAACACCACATGGTGCATGACACTACTGTTCAAGAAGCACCGTTTTAATTGGTTGAACAAAGTAGTTACTGCAGATGAAAAATGGTGCCTGTACTTGAATGTGATATGCAAATGGAGCTGGACAGACAAGGGTGCAACTGCACAACCTCAAAGTTGGATGTCAATCAAAAGAAATTCATGGTTTTGTGCAATCAGTGCATCAATGCTCAACAACTGCAACATGTGGCTAATGCAATTGCACAAAAATGTCAAGAATTGACTGATGTCATGTTCCTTCATCATAACACCCAACTAGAAGTTGCAAAGCTCACTTACCATCTACTCCGGGTACTGCAGAACTATTTGAATGGTAAAACGTTGGCAACAGCAACTGATGATGAACTGAAAACTTCAGTTGGTGACTTCTTTGATAGCAAGCCAGCTGAATTTTACAAGGGTATCCATGACCTACCCTGTCATTGGAAGTAGGTGATCAAAAATAATGTTGATTATACTGATGCAGGGGTTCCCAAACGGTGCAGTGTGCATCATAAGTGCAGCAAAAGAAGATTGCAGGTGAGGCAGAATGATTTAAAGACAAAAATTTAGAAACAGTTTCAAAAAATTCAAATGCCAAAAATAAAATTTCAAAATTGAAAATATTATTATGGATTAATTGTAATTGCATGCATGATTCTTAGTATAGTTATAAATAATTAATGACCGATTTTATCAGTGATATTTTTGCATTATATCAAGTATTAAGAATATAGGAACAGCAAGTTGGAAGAGAGAATTAACAATGAAAGTGTTATCACTTTAAACCTGCAGTTATCTCCCTTTAATTCCTTTTTTTTTTTTTTAAATGTACTTTTTATTCCATAAAATTTGGGGAGTGGGTGAGCAAATTTTCATTCTGAAAATGTGGCCCAGAGAAAAGGAAGTTTGGGAAGAACTGTACTAATGTTTGCTATATGCCTTTTACAGCAATGTATCATTGTATATTGTTAGTTAAAAGGTGCATGAGAACTTTGTTTCCAACTCAATAAAATCAACGCAAAAAAAAAAAAAAATAAATAAATAAAATAAAATGCTGGTACAAGTTGTTTGAAAATTTAATTATAGAAACTGCAAAATCTCTCCACAAGATTTAATTTCTTTTTATAAATTGGGCATCAGTCTTCAAAAGACAAAATGGAGAATAGTTTCTATTCTTATTAACTAAGAAAAGAAAATGTCAAATGAAATTAGCTGCCTTACCTTCGAGTGCAACAAATATGGACAATTACAACAGAACAAAAACTTATAAATATTCTAAAAATTAATGCCTTTTAGAAATGTAACGAACTCGTACCTGAGCAGTTTTGTAAATTATAAAACAAATATGCAAGGCACATTTTATGTGTTGGCTTAGATTTATTTCTAACCTCGTATAATGAAAAACAAAAACTGAAGAATATTATAAAATTTATAATACCTTCTTGCCAGAATGATAATTTACAAACATGGATATTTATTTTTCACTTGTTTGTATTCAAAATATTTTCCATTTCTGTATTATTTTGAATTTATCACAGACTTTTTCACTCTTTTTGAAAACTTGTTTCAATTGAACGGAATGTTTACACGAACGGGAATCTTTAAAAACTGTTCTTCAGCATCTTCTGGAATTTCACAGTTCCATTTCAGAAGGTAAATGTTGTGGTTTTTGAGACAGGCTCCAAGGACAACCCCTGTTGGTGGATCACTGGTAAATCCATCAAGCCAATCTGTAGGACCTACAGTCACAGACGTGCCACCAGAAGTAGGCCTGTTAAAAAAATAAAGAAGATAATTAAAGAAAAAAAAAAAAAAAATCAAGAGAAACCAAAAACACTTAGTAATATTTAATGCTGTGTATCTGTCATATACCAAGAAGTATTAATAATCCATGAAGGCTGCAATTTGTAGTCTAATGATGGGAAAACCATTTTACACAACTATTTATTTCTTCAACATAATCCCCTTGTCAATATACGTAATGCTTCATTAATTAGATGTAAAAAAAAAAAAAAAAAAAAAAAAAAATACAGTAAAAATTCTAGATCATGGATTCTCAAATACAATCCACTTTATTCCCAGGGGTGGAATTTCAATCATGTCTAAGTCATAAGAATAATGATAGAAAGAAAAATATAAGATAAAAATGGAAAGGAATTGAAGAAACCAGGGATCATGAGGGGAAGACTAAAATTCAGCTAATAATGGTGTCAGGATACAGGTTTATTGATTCACATGCATGTGTCAGTCTGGGATAACAGTGTTTCTTTTTTATTTTTTTTTTACTTGCTGTTAATATCAGAGTGGTAATGTTCTTATGAGAAGGTTGCTTACCTGATGACTCATTCAACCAACCATTGTATATGCCAGTTGGTTGTTTTTTTGTTTAGCAGCATATCAACCCGTATGGGTTATTTAATGCTGAAATCTAAATATGAAAATTCAAACTTTATAATGAATTCAAGAGAATGACATTAATTTTATGATTAGATTATAATTACTTAGCTTTTTTTTTTTTAATTAAATAATCTTACAAAATCAAACAAGGAGTGAAAACTTGTTTCTCCTTACATGAAATGAGATTAATCATAGTAAATTGTTTTTTCTTTGGAATTTTTTTTTTCTTTTGACAATGTATGCCATGTCGTTAATCTTACTATAAAAATGTATTTGTTTTTTTTTAAGTTTTTTTTTATTTATTTCCTTTTTCATAAAATTTATTGCTGGTAATTTCCCTATAAAAATTTATTGTTGGTAATTTGTTTTATAAAAATGTCTATGTGTATGTGCATGAGATAATGATATTACTTGTGATATGTTTTGTCCTTCAGAACTTCATTGGACTAAATTTGTTATGTTGGTAGGACTACATATGTGCACAACAGGGGTGCTGGGAATTTTAGAATTTTTTTTTTTTTTAATCTGGAATGGACAAAAGTGATGGAAAGAAAAAGAAAAGACTAAATGAATTTGGTTATATTAAAAAAAAAAAAAAAAAAAAAAGTGTAAAATTCCCAGTACTGTTATCATGCACATGTGTAGTCCTACCAACATAACAAATTTAGTCTGATGAAATTTGCCATAAGTAAACTTTTTTTTCACTTTGTCATACACACATTTTAATATATATATATATATATATATATATATATATATATATATATATATATATATATATATATATATATATATATATACACACACACAACCAGATATAACAGCAAAATTGTTCAAATCATATTAGAGCATAATTGTCCATCCCACAAAATGTTGATTATCTTAAAAAAAAACAAAAAAAAACACTAAAATAATTGAGTTTCTTTTTTCCAGGTTTTCAGATAAGACATTTAGCTATCTTGATACCATTTGTCATAAGAATCACTCAAAAATACTGCGTTATTCAGTTAGAAAGCAAACAAGTTAAAATTGTTTTGTGTCAGTCCCACTGTCTTTTTAACTGAGCAATGGTGAGGGGGGAAAAATTTTTTAGGGCCTTCAGTAATGGCACCAACATTCATGCTCTGGCTTCCATCTTCAAAATCCATTCAAGAACCATCAAGAGAATGGTGTACAAGTTTAAAAAAAGAGGAAATAGTAGAGAAGAAAACTGCATCAAGAGGTCACAACAGGAAGAGGGATTATCATTTCAATTTAAAGCTAGATCAATTAGAAAAGATCCAACTCAATCTATAAGTCTTTTGGCATGTGAGAGAGGAGTTTCAGCTATGACAGTTCAAATAGCAGCGAAAAAAAATTATAAATGAAATTGTACATGAAACCTGTGAGGCACCTTGTTACTCCAGGACAGAAAGGGTGAAAATCATCTTGAATAAGTTGGAAAATGATCCTGAATTATTATATATATATATATATATATATATATATATATATATATGTGTTTGTGTGTGTAGGTATTTGAACTTTATTTCAATCCTTCATGAGTTTCCAATCTTTAGCTATGATTAATTAATGAACATGTCATTTTAATTTATAATTGATTTCATCATGATTCTTTTGTTAAGCTTGGAGAATAATTGGTCAAAGTAGAATTCAATAGTGCTAAAAAAAAAAAAAAACCTTGGAGAATTCCAGTAAGATATCTTTAATCATTTCTAAGATATGATGGTTCAAAGCTTACTCTAACAATTTGGGCAATTTTGCTGTTACACCTGGTGTGTGTGTGTGTGTATATATATATATATATATATATATAGATATGTTACAGGTTACACTGTATATAATATGTATATAATATATATTTTATATATAATTATTTTTTAAAAGAATATGATTCCAAAAATTTTGCTTGAGGATGAAACAGAGCTTGATACTTTAATTCAATTTAACTTTAACAATTATATTTGAAGTTTTTGGCTCCTGCTTTTGAAACAAGAACTCTTATGTAGTGAAGGAATCATTTTTTAAAAAAAATAATTATAATTTAGGCTCTACTTTTGTATTAAGTAGTGTTTTTGAAAAATAAAAACAAAAATACTAAAGAACTCTGGATTATTTACCTAATGTGTTCTTTCCTATTTTTCTATATATTTGCACACACAAACACACACATATATATATATATATATATATATATATATATATATATATAAAAATCAGCTTCTATTGGGCTTTTTCTCAAGTATTCTATGACTGCCACCAAAATGCAACATGATTATTTTAAGACAATAATAAACAATAGAAATACTGTCATTGATTTTTATTTTATTCATCGGTGATGCAGGGAGGAATTTTCTTTGTTCCTCTCAACACTGTGAACAATTGTGAAAGGATTAATATATTCAATTATTCTACAATGTACAAGGGCTCAATGTCATAAGTATGTGGAATAGTTCTCAGTGCCTCTTAATTTGAAAACTAGAGACTAAATAAACAACTAACAGAAAATGATGGAAACATTTACACACTAATTGATATTACAAATTTTTATTTATAGATTTTATTTCTATAAGTGATTTTTCTTTTTGCCAGACATTTTGTTAAGAAAAGCGGACAGCATAGCTCTCTCTTAAATCTAATTTGAAAGTCGATTTGTAAAATAAAACCTCAAAACATCAACTTTAACATCAAAGAGAAAAAGCCATTGTTAAACTCATTCTTTTGCTTCATCATGGAGATAAACAAGCAAGTTTATATCCTTATCAAATGTATTTTTCAAGCATTGGATATTTGGTAGTAAGGCCATTGCAAATCAAATATAAATTTCTTTTATGAGTGTTGCAATGCAGGAGAGAGGAGCTGTAACCTCAAAATTTATGCCTCATTTTTGACGTATGTTTAATAAAGTAACAATATTCCTGTTGTAGTACACACAAGTTTTCTACAATACCTTTTACCCACTAAGAAAAAAAAAAGTGATGTCAATTTTTCTTTTGTTAATTATAAATTATTGAATACTTACATTATTAACACTTTCATTGCTACTTTGTTATAGCATTGCTGTCTGGCTGTACTGGCCAATTTTGTGAAAAATAGAAAAGTTTCCCAAGTAAATGGCTATAAAGACACTGATGGTATTGCTATTTTGGGTTTAATTGCTCTGCAGTACAAAGTTAAATGACACTCCAACACAATAAAATAAAAGTTACATTACAAAAAAAAAAAAAAAAAAGGTTGCATTGTATACTACTATGTTTGTGCACTGGTTTGGGAATAGCACTAAGAACTAGTTAGTTTATAACTCAAACACTAAGGACAGACATTACATGGTGTCTTGAAAATATGTGTGTGTGTGTGTGTGTATATATATATATATATATATATATAAATTGATTTAAAATATGGCTTTTTTTCACTACACAGCTCTAACCATGTTTCAAAAATGGAAGCTAAAAGCCCCGAATATTAATACTCTGTAAATTTACATTGAGCACTATTTTGTAAAAATAAAAATATCTATAATAACACCGGATTATATATCTTACTGTTCTTTCTTTTTTATTTATATATATATATATATATATATATATATATATATATATATCTCAACAGCAGGCAATGTTAGTTTTGTAAAGACAATGTTCATAGTAGTGAAACTGTTAAAGGATATTTAGCAATTTGCAAAGTTGAAAAAACAAAACATTGATAGCTGTTTTCCCATATACAAGTATCATATCTAACACTGCAAGACTTTTACCACTGGACATGTTATGATCTGACCACTAATGAAATTCGTCCTCCAAGGTCAATGTTTGCTTTCAGACTTTAAGATTGTTATCAATATTCAAATATATGTTTCTGATAAAAAGACTTAAAATTATTTTTATTGTGATTACCAAATTATGCATAGCCTTCTCTCTCTCACTCTCTCTAAATAAATCCATTGTTTTCAGTCGTTTGGTTAGATTCCTGTCTGCCTTTTCTGCCATAGCCTACATTATCCTTTTTCTTTCCATTTAAAACAATTTAATAAATTTATATAACCATTCAAATCTTCCAGAAATTAATGTGCTTTTTTTTTTTTTTTAAACTAACAATGCATCTCATTTAAAAAATAAAGTTACATTGGTATAAAATGACTTAAAAAGGAACATTCATATTTGTCTATCAGCATATCACTAATATACAAAACAGTAAAAACCAATTTTCTATTTAATGACTATTGTGAATACTGTCCATATAATTTGCAGACAAATGTGAAAAATTTTTATTTGGATAAATTGGCAAATGTAATTTTCTGTTTGATTTTATATTGCTCTGTAAGAAGAGAAGATATTTTAATTCTATAAATATTCAAGTAATGGAGATTATCGAGATCAAATTTAAAATTCTGAAAAATATTAAAAAAAAGTTGCCAAAAAAAAAAAACCCCAAAAACCCAAAAATACTACACCATATATCCGACACAATTACTTGGCAAAAATCTTTAAACTATTAAGCATATCATCTCACATCATCCTCTTCAGAAATCTTACTAAAGAAATAATAATTATTAGAAATTTACAAACGTTTAAAAGCAGACAAAAGCTTTTATAGGAATCAAAATGGAAATTACTTAAAAAAATATTAACTTAAAAAAAAGTGAACGAAAAAAAGACTGCACACAAGTTATCTCCCTTATCTATGGTAATTTTCATAACATGAATAAAGTTATTAGCTAATCTTTTCCTGAAATAAATGTTTAGAACATGAATAATAAATTTAAAAAAAGAAAATCTTCAAAATAATCCTTTAAATTATACTTTGACTTACCTGCTATTCTAGAAAAAGAGTTAGTGATTTAACCTCAAGAAGAAAGTCAGAACACTTAGTAAAGAATGGTTAACTAGATGAGCTTGTTAACCATTGCTCCATAATGAAGCAACAAAATGTTTGCTTCATGAGTTTCTCTAGAACAATTTAATGCATTCATTAAAATCCTGAGTATTTCAACACTTGCTGAAGGCCATCTATATTTTTGTTAGGGTTACAATTAGAAATGACTATAAAAAGATGATTTATGGTTCATTTTGGTAAGTAAAATTCAATTTATTAAACTATAAATGAGTATTACTGATGTGCAGCATTAGTTCAGGCACTAATGGATAAAGGGTAATCAAGTCTTACTTTGCTGTGATGGCTTCATCTGGCTCAATGGTAAAGCACACTTAGCTTGAAAGTGGTTTTTAAGATTAAAAAGAGGATACATACACGATTTGTATTGGAAAGTATATTTTCTTTAATAAAGGTTTTAAAAATGTCTTGGCCAGTATATATCTACCATAATTTTTTTGATCAATTCACCCCAAGCAAGGCAATAATGCCATTAAGATGCAAGGGCTAATGAAACTGAAAGAGAATGAAAAAAAAAAAAAAAAAAAAAAAAAAAAAAAAAAACTTTAGAAGGAATGAGAAACCCAATTCTAAACAAAAAAAAAAGAGGGGGTGGGGATAAACTTCTACTCCTGTTCAAAAGACTGGGGAGGAGTGTGAACTGGCCAATAGGCAAACCTATCTACTCCAACTGAGAAAAGAGAAAAAAATAATTAGTAAATAAAATGTCAGAGTTCAAATGGAGATGTTAGAAGTATAGAGTTGATGTAGACTTTCGAAGAAACCAGAAATTCAACCCTAAACAAGAAACAAGGCATAAACCTCTACTCCTATTCAAAAGTCTGGAGAGGAGTGTTAACAGTTTATCCAAATGATAAAAATTAACTCTTTAGAGAAAGGGGAGGTCTACTTAAATGTGTGTAATCATTAAATGTAACATTTATAGTAATAATATATCTCAAAACATTGGTTATAGTTGTTACAACAGCTACTTAATGGGCCTTAAATAAAAGTGTGTAATTGATGTACATATCTGTTAGAAGCAATATGCAACAAGATATACATGTGTTCTGTGGCAGTAAATGTGTTGAGTTAAAAGAAAGTCTTATAACGTATAAATTCAAAATAACCTAAAATGACAACTTCATAAAGAGAAAGAAATTCTGTTTTGGTATTTAAAATTGAAGTCCTAACAATTATTAAATAATGATAGAAGCTAAAAGTGCTTTGTGCAAGAATAATTTTGCAATCAACCACAATGCAGAGTGTTGGATGTAAAAAAAGCCAATGCAAAGTAATACTGAATATATTTGAGATTTCAGTTTCTCCTTAATTTTTTTTGCATATTGCTTCCAATGATAAAATATTAACGGTTGATGGCTGAGGTGTCATTTTTGACACCTTCAAATTTTCAACAAATTACTATGGAATAACTAGTTTTGGTTTGATGCTGAGGCTTATGGACAATTATTGAATTTTAGCAAAAATGCTTAACAGACTTAATTCTTTAAAAAAATATTCAACGGAATAGCTGATATTTGAGGTTTTACCTTGAATGGCAGAGGTGTCGTTTTTGACACCTAGGCTATTTATAGGGTAAATTCATTGAAAAATTTCTCACAAGCAATAATACTTGTGTTTATGTCCCCTATCTATCTCTCTCTCTCTATATATATATATATATATATATATATATATATATATATATATATATAATATATATATTCACTTTTCATATACTAATATTTGTGAATTTCTTTTTAGACTTGTTATTCCTGACTTGAATATTGAATATATTAAAGATGGCTGCTTCACGGCGTAATGTAAATAAAGATGTCAAAGGAGCTGGCCATCCTTGTGTTAAGCATATTCAAATTTTTTGTGTTTAAACAGTTGATGCTATGAAGCAATTTCTTATACAAAAATCTTAAGTAAATATTATGCAACTTTATTTGTACAAAGAAAATTTCCCCAAAGAAAAACAACGTTGTCTCATTCTAGAGAATTTCAGATGAACAGTTTGTAAACAAAGAACATTCCACTTATCCATTTCCTTCTGGAGAAAGATTGCGGGGACTATTATACTAACAACATAAAGAAAGTTAAATAGTAAAAAAAGAAAAAAAATCTTGACTAATTATATAGACTTTTTTTTTTCTAGGTGATTTGGTGAAACAGTTTAATTTAATTATAAACATTAACAAGCTGGCAAAGTTTAACCTTAGGACCCACATAAAAAATTAAAAAAAAAAGTATCAAAAAACTTTTTTTTTCCTCTTAATACTTCTATTACTGCATACTATTTTGACTCCCTCGGCAATGTTTTTTTTGTTTTAAAACATTATATTTATAATTTTAATGAAAAAAATCTTACACACTATTTAGTTATTAGATTATTTAATTTTATATTTACAAGATATGTGAAGTGGCTACAATGAAATATTTATTATCTGTCATTTTATAAAGAAATATGAAAAAAAAAAATTTTTATTCAAAAATGTCTGAACTATAAAACAAGAAAATTTAAATAAAGTTAAGATTTTTCTAGTCATACATTTTCTTTTCAGATTAAAGACATTTTGTAATTCGACACAAGGAAAACTGTTGTCCACCCAATGACATGCACAAAATTTTGAGTGTTTGTGGTTCTGGCTAAAATCTAAAATTAAAAGAAATGTTCAGAAAATTTTTAATATAGTTACTTGTTATGAACACATCTTTTATAAATCTGAATAAGTATTTATATTTATAAAATGGAAATAATAAAAATTCCACTTGAGTTGGTTCACATATTTTTAAATTTTGTAAATTTTTATAAATTTGTGAATAAAAAAATTCATTTCCATATTTATTTCTTTATAAATTGGTAAATGATAAATATTGCTTTGTAGTCGATTCACATATTTTTATAATCTTGTAAATATAAAATGAGTCTTGTAAATAAATAATCTAACAACTAAATAATGTACAGTGTAACCCGGATATAAGAGAGTTGTCGGAACCGGAGAAGAAGTCTCTTATATCCGGGTTTGGTCTATTTTATATACATTAATACAGGCTCTAATTTGGGACCAGAGAAAATCTCTCTTATATCCGGGTCACACTGTATAACATTTTTGTTATTAAAATTCTAAACAGCTTTTTAAAACAAACATTGATAAAGGATTTGAGGTGGTATATAGTAAAAGCAATGTAAAGAGGAAAAAAATTAAAAAAACTAAACAAAAATGGCCTTTTGACAAATTTTTTTTTTTTTTTTTGTGGGTCCAAAGTTTAAACATTGCCAACAATTGTATTATTTTTATGAGAAGAATTATTTATAAATTAAACTACAAAAATAATTGTCATCCTCAAAAATAAATGTTGGCAAGTTATCCTCATAAAAGCAAACAAAATGAAAATTATCAAAAATTATCAGACATTATGCATTTAACAAAATTTATTCTTATCTTTCTAATCACTGAAGAAGCAAATGTGAAAACATTCTGCATTGATCAAATACTTAGCGTTAAGGCTGGCTGAAATTTATATAAACTTATTCTGAAAACAGTTTTTCAAGAAACTGAACCCCTGAAATTCTCCCTAATTGCTCTTTGTACTATCAATGGCAGTTTCCTTCCAAACCTTTTGTTTAAGGCATTATGGAAAGTTAACTGCTTGATTATATCATTTTCTCTGCTAGCTGTGCTTTCAGCTGTTGGAAATGTTCAAGTGATGTGGTTTTGTTATTTCATAAAGCTCTTCATTTGTCATTTTTGTAGCACCAGTCTACAGAGTCTGATGAAGAATAGTCTTTAGGATTTATAGGATTTATTCTTTTGAAACCATTTTAATCACTGATCTAAAAAAAAAAAATGGATTTATACAGATAACAGTTTAAACATTTCTCAAGGAGGTGGATGCCACTGTATGATGTCCACATGAAAGCTGATCTGATGCAGCTGTTTCAGAACATGTCTGTGGGACTGGACAATGACACTACTAACACAACTTACCTTATGTTCAAATTCCTTATCTCCAGTAAATTTTATGTAACGGATCCATACATGGAGGTATTTAAAGTGCTTAGAATTTACCAATTTAGCATTCTGGATTTCTATGATGGATTCAGGTTTGGTGCCATTACTATTTTCATTTCAATTCCAGAAATAACATAAAACAGTGATTCTCAACCTTTTTTACCCAATGCTCCCTTCACCATAAGCTAGAATGCCATCCCCACCTTTTCCAAGATGGTCCGATTCAAAAGATGCATTCCAAATAATATGAATATATTATTGAAAATCTTCATTCTTTTCTGTACATATACATTTACATGGATTATTTTTATACAGGAGTTTTACAAATTCAATAGCAACAGAAAATGTTGATTGATTTTTAAACCTGAATACATGTACAGAAATTTGTTTTAATTCATAATTAATTATTAAATAAATAAACTGAAGCATATTTCAATAAAGAAAACATTCAATAGAATGCCAAGGTCGATCGGAATTCAATAAACAAAATTCTGTAAATAAAAATCAAGAAAATGTAAAAGATTCCCTGTTCACCTGAAATCACTCCTGGGGGAGTTCCTCCTGATTGAAAACTCCCAACATAAGATATTTCTCTCTCTCACACACACTTTTTAATGACAAAAAGAAAAATGTCAAAATAAAACTGACATAAATCAAAGGGATGTACCTTATTGCAGGAAAAGGCTTTCTCATAATCAACTTGTTGTTGTGCAATTTAAATACTGACAAATATTCTTCTCCATACATCTTATTCAAAACCAAAGCAAATTTACTGCCAACACCCAACAAAAGTTGAACGCAAAGCACACTGTGTGGAAGTTTATGATGCTTAATGAGTGTCAGGTTGTGGTCGAGACGGTATGTATTGATAAATCCATGTTTACCATCATCAGACATGAAACAGATCCTCATGAGATGAGTGCCTTTAAAAAGTAAATGAGGGACAATCTGATGGTCTGGGTGATGGACAAGCTGGACTTGACTGACTTGATGGTCAAATGACATTTCCCATATGCAACAGATTTTTTTATCTGCACTGACCAATGTGTAAGGATGGTTTGGGCCATGTGAGAGTACTTTCACTTTGACCACCCAACCTTTGTGGTGACCGGCCAATGTTGCCAGCAACTGTGCTGAAGATATATCCCAAACTTTCATTGTTAAATCTGCAGAGCCACTGACAAGAATTGACAGTTCCAGGCAGATGTCAATGCTGAAAACGGCAGACACATGACCAATGTAGCGTTTGTGAAAACCCTGAGGGATTTGCCAACTTTCTGCTGACCCGTCAAACGAAGAGGTGTAGATGAAATTGTTCTCTAGTCTGACATCACTCACAGTCTGGGTATGAAGTGTGAAGCCACATTCCTCTGTATGACAGTCCCATACTTTGACTGTGTGGTCATCAGAACCTATAGGAAGAGAAGAGAAACACTGACATAAATTATAAGGCATGATGAACAAGAAGAAAGGTGCATACTTAGGTAATAACATTAGTAAAAAGATACACTCTTTTAAAAAGATGTTCAGCTATAGCCATTACTATTATGTTCAGATCCATTTTTGCAAATGTAAGGAGAAAATTTTTATGGTAAATTGACCATTACACCTTTTGTAGACTTCACGTACAATGATAAAACCAGAATTATCAAAAATCCTTTCACATAAAAGCATTTTTTAAATCATATTACTCCAAGCAAAACAAAAGCCACTAGGAAGCAAGGGGTTACTAATGCAAGTTCCACTTGAGCAGTTTCTTCCCACAAACCACTAGCTTGTGTAATCAACTCCCAAGAGGTTGCTTCCCCAATCATTACAATCATAACCTGTTCAAATCTAGAGTTAACCATTATCTTCCAAACATATCTGTGTAAGCTATGCCTCTTATTCTGTAATTCTCTAACAGGCCTTGTACAGGGATGAACATCATTGGAAAAAAAAAAAAAAAAAAAAAAAAAAAAAAAGATTGGTATTGCATTTAAATCTTTGAAGATCATAGTTGAAAGGAAAGCAGGAGGCTAGAATGAGTTTCTCAAGGAAGAAGCACAAAGGCAAACTATTAGCACAGAAATTATGTTTACAACTAGCAATTTCAACAGTGAAATTGTGAAACTTAACTGCTAATCTAGTACTGCACTTAAATTTGTGAAAAGTCATCAGAACAATTGCTGTGAAAATATTTATAGAAAAGGCAAAGAGAAGCTACATTATGACAGTGGGAAAGTGACTGAAGCTGAGATGCAAGGTCAGGACTAATAATGTTGAAGATTCTTTGAATTTTGTCAAGAATCTCTGGATATAAAACATAAGCAGCAGATCAGATGTGGCAGCAGTATTCGAGGCATGGACAAATATGTGCAAGATATATTTTGGCAAGAAAAATTGCCAAGTGAAGCAACTTTCCTAGCAGCAGATTAGCAATAGAATCAATATAATAAAACATTTTACATAGAGTGAACTCTACTGAAACTAAATACTAATGATCCAAAGTCCAACTTTTTTCCAAAATAGAATTTAATAATTAGAACCAAAACATTGATGCAAATAAAAATATTACAAATATTTACTTTTAGATTATTATTATTACACAACATTAAGAGAAGAGCGCGACTTGAGAAAAGAAAAAACAATATTTGATAATGTTAAACAATATTTCAACAGTATGTCTGTCTTCAAGTTATATTTAAAATTCCAAGATGAACAAGGCCACCTTCATATTAAGCATGTTTCAGTTGCATGTCGTCACAGTGGCAGCGTTTCATTTGTTTTGGCATGCTGATTACCAGTACAGCAATCTTTTCATTACAAGACAATCAACGTTTGTACAAAGACTTATAATTTTTTGTAGATTTATATATTTTTTTTACTTAAAAATTTTAAAAAATATAACTTGAAGATAGACATATTGTCTTCATATTGTTTAACACAGTTTTTTCTTTCCTTTTTTTAAAATCACACTTCTCTTGAAAGAGTTATGTCAATCATTTTGTTTAATATTATTATTATTATTTATGCTGTTTAAGTTTAGTTTTATATGAAATCATAAGAGAATGGCTCTTATTAAAGACTAAACTCTAAAGACTAAAGTTATCAGTCTATGACACTTGCTTGTTAATCGTTGCTCTGATGTGGTGACCAAGATTCATCATTAACTTATAAAATCTTATTTGTGGGGTTAGGGACCTTGTCTTTCAGTTTGTGAGTGTAAGGAGTTCGATCCTCACTAGGGATCCTCACATTTGTGGCTTTGTGCAAAGCTATTTTTAGTAAATACCAAAGATTTATTTTTTTTAATTTATTTTTAAATTGTGGGCAGAGGGTGAGGAGCAAATAAAAACATTGAAAATTAGGAAAATAGTTTGAAGGTGGATGAAAAGGTTCATGGCCTGAGACTTATTTTGTAGCTGAATTTTGATTTGAAATTTTCCCTGTATAATGCTCAATCTATGTGATTATTTATAACTGAATTAAGTACCTTTACAAGAGATCTTGTTGAAAAATAATTTATGTAAAAATCAATAGTATCTACATGTATGAGACAATGTTATAAAGAAAAAGTTTATTTTTTGTCAACCCTAAAGTACTCTAATAAGTAGCTAATATCAGTCTATCCCTTATACATGTACACTCGTTTAGATATTCAACATTTAAATGTAGTTCAATGCAAACTTGTGAAAAGACTGGTTGTATTTTGTGTGCTTGGGATCACCCTGAAAATGGAGAATCAAAATGAACATTATCAACACCTCATGCTTTTTATTTAAAAGAAGCCAGAAAGCAGTGGAAACCTGAAGGAAGATATGTGGTGTGTATGGAATAAGTCCATCAGAAGTGGTTTTTAAGATCACTCTGGTCAGCCAACTGACATTAACAGTGACAAAATGAAAGAGTTGATACCAACCTCCATTATATGACCGGGATGATTGTAGATATTCTCTAAATATCCAAATTAAATGGTGAAAACCATTTGCATCAACTTGGATACCTCAGCAGGCTAGATGTTTGGCCCCACTTCAATTGAATGAGGTTAACTTCACCCAACTTATTTCAATCTGTGATCCTTTGTTTGAATAGAATGGTGACAGGGGACAAAAAAATGGATTGTCTCTAACAATGCAAAGTGCCTATGATCATTGGGGTGGGGGGAGCATCGTGAACCACCACAAGCAGCCTCCAAAGCAAGACTTTACCTAAAGATTATGATTTCAATTGGGTGGAAGGGGGGTTATCTTTCACAAGCTTCTTCCCACAGACTGGACCATCAATTCAGATGTATACTGTGACCAGTTGGACAAATTAAATACAGCAATCCACCAGAATTATCCAGCATTTGCTAATCATAAGGGGATTGTTTTATCAAATCAATGCCAGACTGCACACTTCTTTGTAGATGCAGAAGTTACTTCAGCTTAGCTGGGAAATTTTGCTGCACCCTCCATATTAGTCCAAACCTGTTTTGTGTTCTTCAACTCTAAAGAGGATGTAAAAAAATTGACTGGAAGAGATTTTTGGCAGTAAAGACAGGAAATTCTTTAAGTAGAGACTAATGGATCTGCCCACAAGATGGCAGAAGATACTGGAATGAAACAGTAATTATATCACTGATTGAATAAATGGCTTTGTATTTAAAAATTGTGTCTTATTTTCATGTAAGAAACATGAATAGAGATTTTGGCCAAATCAAAAATATATATAAGTGGATACTGATCTCAACAACAATTGGTGACAGTCTGTTTCATGCTTGAATGCAATCTTCAGGTCTGAGAAGAGTGCAGCGAAGCATGAAACAGGCTGTCGCCACTCAGTGTTGAAGTCAATATCCGCTTTTATATTTATGTAGTCTATGGCTGATATTGAACACTTTTAACCATAAATATAACATACCATAAAAAAAACTATAAAGTTTTTAAAGTTTTTGACAACTGGAAAACGTTCATGAAAGTAAATTTGTTTCAAAATATATCCAATAATGCATTTCATCATTTAATACTTCATCAGATCTGAAAGCAAAAAAATTAAATGAATTTATGTGCAGGGATAAGTTTAGCCTAAGATAATGCACTGTAGCAATGATTAATAGCACCATGGCAATTTTTTAGAATTTGCAAAATTTACGATTTTTTAAATTTGTAAAGAGTAATATTAACGTAAAAATTGATAAAAGTAAACAAAAAGCTTTTTAAAATCAAATATTTTTATTAACAAATAACATAGATTATGATGACTAGAATTATTACATTGCAGCGGAACATTTTCAAAAAAAAAAAAAAAATCAAACATTAGCTTAGAATGTTATGGAAAGAACGAGATAATTGTATTACTGTATAAAAATATAAAGCTTTCTCAGCATAAAATCAAAATATCAATTTACACAAAAAAAATATGTACAGTAAATGTCAAAACGATCCTTTACTTTCTGACATGAATATTAATTAGTAATTTCTTATAGATAAAAATATATCCATGACTAATTTTTGTTGCCTAGCATTCAGAAGAACTTCCTCTACTAGGGCAATTTGTCAGAATCGAAAAACTTTAATTTTATTATTTTAGATGAGTGTGTGTGCGTGCCTTGTTTAAATACAACGCCAAACTGGTCTCTGACTTTTTGACATGCATGTAGTTTCCTTTCCTTTTTGAAGGGGACCAGTCTATTTAAGTATTGCCGTTTTAAAATGAACTGCATTATTACTATGAAATGTGTGTGTGTGTGTGTGTGTGTGTGTGTGTGTGTATATATATATACACACATACATATGATGTTCATTTCATTTCCGGTAGACATAAATGCTGCAAGATTGAAATAAACTTGTAACATTTGCTGAAATTCCTTTCATCTACCTTTTCTTTGAAAATATATTTGCATAGGGCTCTAGTCAAATTTTTCCTTGGAAAATCCTCAGAAAAACTTACCAATTTTCAGTTTTAATTTAAAAAAAGAAATTGACGTGGCTTGTTTTTTTTTTTAAAGGGCACCTCATCATTACATTAAATATTAACACTGCAGCATTTTGCTGTGGTGCCACAGTCTAAACTCATCCCTGTGTGTATTTGTGTATGTTTAAATAATGTAAAGAAAAAATTCATTATTTAAACATATACAAATACACATATTTCATTTTTCCGCCTTTGGATCTGATGAAGCCTTAAGGTGAAATACATTTTGAAACAAATCTACCCTCATAATTGTCAAATAAATGTGTGTATATATATATATATATATATATATATATATATATATATATATATATTATAAAGCAATTTCTTATAAAATTGTTATGTATTTCTTTTAGTGAAAACAAAAAAAAACAAAAAATCAAACAAAACCAAAAAAAAAAATCAGCTAACCTGTGACAATTTTGCCATCATGGTAGTGAATCGCCATCACTCGGCTGTGATGTCCAGTAAGCAATGTATCCACAAATGCTTGTCCAGCTTTTAATGGTTCCACCTGTAAAGCCGACACTTTTAAAAACAATCTCTTGTAGTATGCAGCATCTCTTGAGCTATGCAAATCAATAATACCGAGGTGTAGACACTGAAGTTGCCAGACTTCTGACAATGAGTTGACCAAATTGTGCCAGTGTTTACTGACAAGAGAACAATTGAACAAAGAACTGATGTCCAGATATTGCAGAATTACGGTGGAAATTTCCACAGGAAGCATTCTCAGAAAATCTCGATAGAGCAAAGATGGTAATATGCAAGTCAAGTATGTGAGTTGGGCTGGACTGCAGACATTGAGAAGGTAACTCAACGTGTGGTTTCTTTGTTCATCAGTCAGATGTTGAAAATGTGTACTGACAGCCTGCAACCATTCTTGGAAATCAGCCATTTCTTTGCTTTTTATTGCTCTTCCTGCATAACTTGATTAAAGCAGAAGTGAATGAGGTTCTGACTTCTTTCTCTAAAAGAAAAAAGATTTAATTAAAATCTTCAGTTTAAGCATGTTTTGCAGAAGTATTGAACTCTTTAAAGTAAAATGTAAAAAGAAGCATTAAACGAAAAAGAAAAGCAAATTGTTATCCTAGTTATTTTTTTTTAATGTCATGTCTATTCAGGATTTAGGCAGTCATGACTTGGATCTTTAAGTATGTGTACTGTTGTGCATTTTTGGAAAATATAGTGGAGTAATTTCCTGCCTGTGTTTTCTCCACGTTTTCCTTCTCTCAGCTTTGCCATCAAAGGCTAAAGAACCCAATCTACTTGAGAGTTAATACACAGCTGGGGGACAGAGAGAAGAGATAGATTTCAAAAAGGTATTTGTATGAAAGTGAATGCAGGCGACTGGCTTAAAATTTGAACTAGTCTGTTGCATTTACTAGTATAGTACCCATTGAAAATAAATAAAATTATACTATGTACAGATTGACAGTTTTGCCTCAGAACAAAGCACGTATGCACTACACACACCGTCATTTAAACAAAGATGTATCCAACAAATATAAAAGCATGAGATGCCTTGGGGATTGAAGATTTTATGAACTAAAAAAAAAAAAAAAAAAATGTAGCATTAAGCTTTGACTACTTGATAACATTTTCTATGCCTAGTTATAAAATTAGGGAAAGAATAGAATTAATTCCAAAGACAAAATAAACAGAAAAAAGTGATAGCTGAAATTAATCATCGTGAAAGATGTCCATGTCAAAAATTGGATTTTTCTATAAAATTTGATAATTAAAAAATTGATACTACAAGTGAGGAGGAGCATGAAAAGAAAGCGGACTTGAAAATTTGATAAGCAAATTAATACCTTATTTATAGTTTCGGAATAATAAGCGTAAAGAATGAAACAACTATTCTTGATACGGTAACCAATAAATTGTTAGTTAACTGATGTTGCCCCAATGAATTGTAAATAAAAAATATCAAGCTGAAGTAATTTCAAAGACTAATCCAAGGGAGATCACTCCAATTGTTTTCTTTTATGCAAAAAATTCTTCGAAGATTTTCTTTTCAGTAATTAAAAATCCGAATAAGATATTTTGATTTTCTGTTGTTTTCCGAGTATTCGCTAGTTTAATTTTGAATTTGTTAAATTAAAGTATTATGTATTTGTAGAAAAAAAGGGTCATACGAATAGGAGATTTACATTTAAGATTTTCAGATGACATTTTTCAGTTTTATTTACAATAGATCACAGAACAGAACATTACAATGTTCTGTTATTAAAAAAAAAGCTCTTTAGAGTTTGTTTTATACAGCTCTCGGCGATTTTAAATGCTCTAAACGGACACTAGTAAAGAAAGAATAAAGACCATCTTAAAAATAAAATATTTGAGAATAAAAACGAGATTATCCATTTGGTCTTTTAAAAAAATTAATTAAAAATATTCGACTACTTACTTGCACTTAATAAGACAAGTATTTTATTTTATAAAAGAAAAAAAATTGATGAAATGAAAAAATCATTTATGACTAAAAAACTAAAACATTGTTTTCAATTCAATTCGAAAGGAGTAAAAAAAAAAAAAATTGAATGTCTTTAAAAAGAAACTTTAATTTTTAGTTGAAACGAGTTCACCAAAAGAAAAAAATAAGATTTTACAAACACTAGATTGTATCGCCAATTTTCGAGTATTATCAACTTTAATCGAATCAAATGTCTCATTTTTACCCACGTCATTTTGTAAAGCAAGTACTCAATAATTTTTTTTTCAATGAATGGAGAAAGAATGATTAAAGAAAAGTTAAGAAAAAAGGAATAATCAAGTTTTTTTTAAAGAATCAGTTAAATAAATATTTTCTTTTTAAGTTAAAATAAAAAGGCAGAGGGGAAAATATTCTTTTTTACAGAAATTCATTTTTTTTAATTGTCGTAAGTACGTAAAATGAACGAATAAAAATAAAATACTTCCTTTTAGCAAACCGTAAGTTATTTTTTGTAGTAATAAACTTAGACTTTAGCAGAAAATTTTTCAACTTTTTGAAAAGAATAAAAATAAAATTTTTATTTTTGTCAGAAAAGGTAAATAAATTCAAACTTAAGGCCGTGATTCAAATTACTTACCATCTCAGATGACGTTATTATTATTTTTTAAGCAATTCCACTTATTGTTTTCTTAAAAGCCATTGTTTTCAAAGTTGAAATGTCCATAATTATAAACTTTTCTATCATCACTTTTTTTTATCAAGAAAAATTCATTAAGTTCATCTTTCGTTCATGGTGTTTGTGAATTCAAATAACTTACAAAAATGTGTAAAATAAAATTAATGAAGATCAACAGAAAAAAGTACGCATTATTATTTAGTAATAATTGATGGATTATCAAAATGAAATTAGGTTTTTTGATAAATACTAATCTTTTTGGTGCAAAACTTGCAAATTTATCTGATTCTGCTGCTTGCAATAATTTTATTTTCCGGTGTTGCAGATCAAGTGTTCCTTATAAATAAACATCCATACTGTTACATGGAGTAGAGATTTATAAATTTAAGTCAATGCGAATTTTTCTTTGACCTACTGTGTCCCATCGGGACAGGCGATCATAGCCCTCCACCTCTTCAACTACCTTTGTAGCTCTTAATAAGTTTTGTTTTTTTGTTATTTCTCCCAGACCCTGTTCTGCTCAAGCCCATTAAGTCACGCGTTGCTTTCCCATGACTCTCTTTTCCTCTATCCGACCTGTGAGTATCAGATTCTCTAAGCCTTCTTTCCTCACTACATGTTCCATAAATTTCAACTGTCCTTCCTGATGTTAAGTATAAGTTTCCTCTTTCTTTCCATTCTCTCCAAAATCTCGTCGTTGCTCGCATATTTGGCCAAAGGTATCCTTATCATCCCTCCGCAGAACAACATTTCTTTTGCTTCGAGTCTCTTCTTCATCTTTGAGGAGAATGTCCAGCATTCGCCGCCATATAGGACAGATATCACCTAGCAGTACAGTACTCTTTTCTTTGTTTCCAACGAAACTTTCCTGTCTATTAGTATTCTTGTAGCAGATCGTGGGTTTCCGTGTTGTTAAATTAGGAACACGTGTGTAACTCCTAATAGAATATTAAAAGGTCTACTACAAGAATATGGCGGACTCAAGTTGTGTCCAACCGAAGATGTAAAGAAAACCAACAAGACCGATATATATATATATATATATATATATATATATATATATATATATATATATATATATATATATATCAACAAATATATGTATTAAACAACACAATTTTACAATGAACATAGACATTAACAATTGTGTTTGTGTGTGAACGTAAAGAGTTTATATTTTGGTGAATGTTCGTACGTACGTGTATGTGTGTATAATGTTCACGGCGTCTCCCACAAATGGGAAGACGCAATCTTCTGCGAGAGCTTACATTGTAGATGTGTTCGCTGAAATGCAAAGTAAAAAGAGAACGAGGCAAGAAATCGCCCAGTGTTTATAGTATAGGGAGAGCGCGCCTTCGTGAACAATTTGGACAATTAAGGAGGAGTTAACTCCGACATTCTGCTTAATTTTTTGAATGCATCTATGACCATCCCAATACGTCTTCGGATCTCAGTGTCACTCTTTCTATCCTCTGATGTTAAGTATAAGACTTATATAACACTTCCCAGATATTTAAGTTTCTGTACCTGTTTGATTTTAGCATCCCCGACATTTAATTTGCATTTTTGCTGAGGACCATGCATTCTATCTTATTGTAGTTTATGCTTAGTCCTTTCCTCTTGCTCTCCTTCTGTAGAAGGTTTTGTAGTTTCCTTTCCGTGTCTTCTATCATCACTGTGTCATCTGTATATTTTATATTGTTAAGATTGTGGCTGCCAATGATGAATCCTGAGAGGATTTCTAGTTCTCTCAGAATCAACTCACTCTATAGGTTGTATAAATCCGGTGAGAAGATACACCCTTGTCTTACATCCCTTTCTAATTTTGTATATCTGCTGAACTAATTTTTTATCCGTATACCAGCGGTTTGCTGCCAGTAGAGATTCTTGATTATTCAAATGTCTTTTTCAAATATGTCAAGGTTGCTGAGCAACTGTAACAGATCTTAGTGGCGTACTTTGTCGAACGCTCTTGATTTCTTTATTTCCAAATAAAGGACGCTTGGCTCGGTGTCATGAAAAAACTTTCAAACTCGCTTCGTAAACAAATTTGGAGTGTTCTATTCTCAGTATTCCACTACTTACTACTTTAGCATTCCTGTGTCAGACTCTATGCTAAATTTACTAATTTGAATTATCTAACTAGGTATTCGGAAGCCAGTGAAATTTCATTTTCGCATAAAATACGCTCAGTTTGAAAAAAAAAAAAAAAAAACAAATAAGAAAGATTAGACGAAAATACAAGCTTAAGCAGGGCGGTAACCAAATTTTAACAGCGGTAACGGCTTTAGGTAAGTTGATTAGTTGTTTTTGTTCAGCGCCATATCAACCACTATGGGTTATTTAAAGCCAAAATCTAAATATTATGTACACAATAAGATAATAATGGTTTTAGTGATATAAGTCTTGTTAAATAACCCATAGCTGGGGGGAACAAGAAATGAATCCATACCTTTCCCAAGAGTATTTGCGTGTAAATGAATATAACGAACCCAACTGGAATTAGAACTCGGCTCTTCGATTAACAATTTCATATTATTATTCATTATACCACCCATACATCGAAACTTACAGCATCTGATATTCCCAAGCGATTACCCACATAGGTACTAACCAGTCTCAACGTTGCTTAAGTTTGGTGATCGTACAGGAACCGGCATTTCAACGTGTGTGGTCGTAAGCCTTTGATTAGTGATTCAATCTCTGAAAGTATTTGGCCATATTATATCTGCTCTGAATACGTCGTCATATGTAAGCTGTGTTTTCTTAACTTTTGAAATCACTAACTTAAAATGTATTTTTGAATTTTCTAATTATTATTATTATTATTATTATTTCCTTGGGTTTTTGTTGTATACACATTTCCTTCCGGGTCCCAACCAAAGACCTAAGGTCAGAGATGGCATCATGACATCTTCCACTGATGATTTTTGTAACAAAAAACAAAACTATGATCACACACATTTTACATAGATAAAACTCTTCGGAATGTGTGAGTTGTACCTGTGAGTAGAATTTTTTGAATTTCTTTAAGGCAGGGTTAACAGGAATTCTTTCAATGCGTCTATCGGAACCTTTTCCAATCCAATTGCGCCAACTTACAACTGGAATTACTGATGTCCTCATGTGACACACTTTTTTTAAAATTTCCATTTCAAGATCCTTGTATTTTGATAGTTTTTTTGAAGATCTTCAAAGATACATTACAATTTGCAGGGATTGCCATGTCAATAAGAAAACACATTCTGTTCTTGTGGTCTTTGATCGCAATGTCTGGGCAATTACCTTTGATTGTTCTGTCTCTGTGTATTGTAAAGATCCATAAAATTGTTACAGTTCTTATTTCTGTAACCGGGTCCGGTTGATGTTCATACAAGTTTATTGCAGTTTCCTGCCCGTAAAAGTTGCATGTTTTCCAGTGGTCCATTTCACGATGCTGAGTTTTATATTCTGTGGGTGCAACCTGATACAAGATGGTCAATTATTCTTGGATATTTATCACAGCATCTGCATTTGGAGTCAAGACCATTTTTCAGAATGTGTGCTTGGTAATTTCTAATTAGCAAGCATTGGTCTTGTGCAGCAAGAATAAAACTTTCAGTTTCAGCTTTTAATCATGCACTACGTAATCACTGATGGGGGAGAGGTTTGTCTACATCAGCTTGTTTGTTACGGGCAGAGTATTGACCATGAAGAGGTTTATATTGCCATCATTTCTGCATTTGATACATTGTATTTGCTTTCTTTTTTAGAAATGATTGATTTGTTGTTCATGATGACGGTCGTCTTTGAGTATAGAATCCAGAGGTTAGAAGTGAATATTTTGAAAACAGTAGGAAAGCGTTGTTCAGGTTAGCAGTGGATATTATGGTAAAAGTAGTAGAGCGTAGTTCGTCCTTTTGTTTCTCTTCGCCTGACAAGCTGGCACTGGACATTCGGGTAGAGTAGACAAAATGGCCGCCTTTATACACGACGGATTGAATATTCTACGTCTTCTGATTGGTTAACCTTCTATTGGTGGACTATAAAGTGAGTCAAGTCATTTTGGGCTAACTCACTAGTATATATACACAAAAAACTGCAACATGATTTGATTCAGTTTAATTACTTTTATTGTAAATATAGAGGGTAATATCACAAAATCCAGTCTCTTAATGTCAGTTGTGGTCCAATTTAAGGTGCTGAAACTGTATTGTACCACAGGGACAGCAAAAGTGTTTATGGCTGATATTCTGTTTTGTGAATCCGATTCGGTATTTAACATCAAACCGAATTTTAAGTTAAAAGAAGGCATTTAAAATGCCTTTTCGGGCTATTTTTGCAAAGTCCTGTGGCGATACCTAATAATTTCAAGTGTTAAAGAATTCAGAGTGAAAATTATTTATTTAAAAGTGGGAACTAGAACGATTTGAATAACTTTTTAAGTATGTTTATGCGACCAAGCATGCATTCTCAATTAAATGCTTGAATAACAAATCTATATAATTTTATTTTGTAAATAAATTTTACAATGTAATCAAAATGGTCCATTATTTTTAATTTTTAAATCATTTTATCCATACATCGCGCGTTTTTTTTTGTTTTTTTTACATACATTTTAAGATGAGATATTTTTAAAGCATTCGGTGATATTGCAAGCGTGTCTAATCTGGAAGACAGGTTACGTTAATGTCGCTCAAAAAGGTCGTTTGTTTTGACCTCTTAAACCGAGTTTTATTTTCAGCATTCAGTTGCTTTTGTTAATTATATTGTTGTTGGTATTGTTAAAGAATTATCCTATTTTGGCAGGAAACGAGTAAAGGAAGATTGTGTTGCGCTCATCTAACAAGTCGAGTTTCTCTGTCATGGAAATCAGCACATGAAAATCTAACTTTTTTCAGACTCGAACACTTTTCACCTCTGTAACATGAAAGAAAAAGAGGAAAAAAAAATCATAATTTTAACTTAGTAAGGCCCAAGCTCCTCACTCGCATACACACACAAAACGGGTTGAGGAAGATAATTTTTCCAAATGAGGAAGGCTTTCAACCTTATCCCTAAACCAAAAAAAAAAAAAAAAAAAAATCATTTGAAATCCTGTTGTTGGATACAAAGGTCATTATCTGTCATTACATATGAAGTGACACGTGACAATCCTACATGAACAGAAAATAAATCCATTCAGACACTTAATTCCCGAATGGCAAACTACACGAACTTCCATTTCCTTATTTTTAATGGTTTGAGAGATACCAGTACAGCATGACTGTATCTGGTGAAATACATTGATACATTAACGTTACGCATTGGTCGAAAAAAGTTAAATATTTATTTTCGAAGTATGAATTTATTAACCCGAAGTATGCACATTCCATTGACTCAGAAACTGTTTTTTTCTGTCATTTGTGTTTGACTGTCTTGGTGTTTATTTCCGTCTTCACTCCACTCATCCACGAGTTTAGTAGCCCGGTCTTACAATTAGTGTAAGCTTGATGGCACGTATATGTATCTAGGGTTCCAAAAAAGGGATAATCAGTAGAGGACAGGTACAATTAATAGAGAGGCTGAGACAGAATCTGGACACCAGATTGCATCCATGTTTACTGGGTGATATGGGAAATACGCGGACTTGTGTTCTTCAGTAGTAAGATAGAACCATTTCTTTATTCACTGCTGCGGGCCAAAATGTTTGAAACTTTTGACGCCATCCGCTCCAGATCATAACGATAGAACTCTGCTGCAATGGCCAGATTGTAAATCGCTGGCACAATGGCGCTATAATAGATTACTTCATTACAGAACCACCAGAAAGATTTCTTTTTGGCGGGATGTAAAGAATCGATTTTGGTAAGGCTGAAGTGGGAACAAGTTCGTCAACGAAAAGAGAGCGATGTTTCCAATTATAATAATGAAATTAATTTTTATTGACAGTAAGCATATGTGGTGAGTATGTAATAATAAAAACCCCACTTACTCACTCCCTTCAAATTCGGGTGAGCTGAGGAAAAAGACGGAAAGAAATTTGCGAGCATTTGTGAAATTTTCTTTGGACCAATGAAAACTTTGATTTCACAAAGATTGGGCGGCGATCTGCGAAAAAGATGAAAACAAATTCGCGAGTTTATGTGAAATTTTATTTGGACCAATGAAAACCTTGTTTTCACAGGAACTATCCGTTAAGCATAGGAAAAGAAAAGAAAGAAAATAGCGAGCCTATGCGAAATCATTTTTGAAATAAAACAAGGAAAAAATCAACAAGAGTGTCTGAAATCATATGAAAAGTTTAATTTCTGTTCATGCGTCCAGCGTTCAGATTTTCGTCAGTGTCAAATTACTTGCTAATTATATTATTGGCCTGAACGAAGCAGTTAGCACTTGAAAGAACTTTATTTCAACAATCCAAGAAAGCTAAATATTTCAAACCATCTCTTTTTGAACGTATGTATAGGAAATGATGCAATTTCTCGTCAAGCAAAGTTCGAGAAAAATCGGATCAATTCGGAACGAGTCCTAATCTGCTCGTTGATAATGTTCTGTTGGTAGGAGGTTCTTTACTGGGTGAGGAGTAGAAGGGGATGAAAACAGACACGACGATATGATCAGAGTTGCCAAGAGGGCAGAGCTGCATGGTACGAAACTCCCTTTACCCACTATCTTCAAATTCGGGCGAAGTTGAGGAAAAAGACGGAAAGAAATTCGCTGCCTGTGTGAAATTTTCTTTGGACCAATAAAAACCTTGTTTTCACAGGAATTAACCACTGAGCCTAGAAAAAAGAAAGAAAAGAAGATAGCGATTCCATACGAAATCCTTTGTAATAAGTGTGTCTAAAATCATGTGAAAAGTTTAATTTCTGTTCAAGCGGCAAGTGTTCAGATTTTCGCCAGTGTCAAATTACTCGCTAGTTATATTATTGGCCTGGACCAAACATTTAGCACTTGAAAGAACTTTATTTCAACAATCCAAGAAAGCTAAATATTTCAAACAATCTCTCTTCGTCTACTTTTGAATACATATAACATTATAACCTTTCTGTGAACTCTCTTATCTTTGTTTTAAACATTTTTGAATATTATTTTGTGTCAGGCGACTTAATCCGTTGTACGAACATTTCTTCTTTATGTTGAAACTATGGACTTTAAAAATGTCTGATTTATTTTCCTAAAACGACTTACTGACATTAATTCATACGTGTAAATTCATAAAGAAATTCTTTAACTTGTTTTGTTAAAATTACCCGTGTGTTTCCTTGTAATTATACGTCTCCATTAACCTTCTTGGTGTGGGTAAATCAATTGTTCGTTTTAACCCCCAAAAAACACACCAAATTCTTTTTGAAAAGCACCAGCGCAAATTACTATACAAGTTACTTATTATTTAAATCGTGGGATACCCACTTTTCTACTATTTGCTGATTTATGCCAAAAGTCTTCCAACTGTGACCCCTCAGTTTTGATAACTATGTCCTAATGTTTGCTTCTGGGTGATAGACTGCATACTATAGCATGAGGGTACTGTTTCCACATCTGGGCTGGGGCTGCTCAATTCTACATACACTGTATGGTAGACAGCATGCCATGGCGATAAGAATGTTTTAAACAAGAATTAAATGACTAAAGGGAGAGAAAAAGAAAAAGAAAAAAACGTACATTGAGTAAAAGTCAAAAATATAACAACAGAAGCTTTACATAAAAAATATAATGAGTTGATTGATGTTTGTTTCAATTAGATGCTCAAAGCCAGACTTCAAAGAAAATATTTCGCCTCAAGTAAATATCAATTATACCGTTGTAGTACTGATCTCTTAGATTCTCCATAGTCTCGGCAGCTGCCAATAGAAATTTATTTAATTTACTTACTTACATAGTTTATCTTTTCATCTAATTGCCAATGACATTTCATTAAAAGGCACGATCTCCGATGGCCGTGAAGATGAAAAATGCCGCCAAGTGACGACTAAGATTTTGGTAGCGTTAGGGCACGGAGCGAGAGATCGACCAAACGAAACGAGAGGGCCCTGTGTACCGCCAAGCGGGTTATTGAGGAAAACATCTGGAAGTAATTCCTTCTGGCAACTTCTAGAGAAGAATAATAATGATGGTAACAAAAAGTACCGCATTTTCCGGCTTATTGGGCGCATCCAAATTTTGGCATGGAATATTTAGGAGAAAAATGCACACATCACAAACAAAAAAATTAGAATTATAACCTTACTTTTATGTGACCTTCTCACTAACCATGAAGAAGCACTTACAGTATTAGTACAAATTATACTACTTGTACTTTTTTTTTAATAGAATTATGGTTTAATTATCAGGAAATTTTTTGGAAAAGAAGAATTTTTAGTACATTTCATCATGCATGAAAAATCTTTTATTTATGTTTTAGGGAAAAACTTCTGGTCATAGAGTAAAATCATTATACACTGGTACATATGGTAATAAGCAAAAAATAAAAAATAAAATAAAATAAAAAAATAAAAATAAATATGGTACTTGTTGGTCAATGAAGTCCCATGCCATACATGCAGAAAAACAAATTCCAATAGCTGCATATTAACGAAAGCACACACAATGCAAGCAGTAATACTACCAGTCAAAACTAATATTTCTGTAAAATCTGGAATTTCCACAAAACAAGTAGTAAAATATTGTGAAATACTATAAATATCTTAATTTCTTTTTCCTGGAGGAATATTTCTGGGATATTTTTATTGATATGTTTGTTCACTTTCAAGAGTCCTAGTTGCAGAGCTAAGTTCTATGCGTGCACTGATTCCTGGTGAACCCCACTTTTTTCATGGTCTTCATGCCCCTCCCATACATGATACTGCTGTATTGGACGCAGGGTAATTTTTGTAATCCGCGTTCAATAGGGAGGTACATTAAACAAAAGGCAAAGATTTAACAACAAAACATTGAATTTCAAAAGATAATAAGTCGTCAGTAAAAGAAAACTCGGTTTTAATGTTGTAAACGGTCTTTAGAAATGATCATGCTCTACCAACCTGAATTTATTTTTGTGATGTTAACGAACACTCGTTGACACTTTTATAATGTCAATTAATACTCGTTGTCACTATAATTGCAGATACAATTATAGTTACGTCGTTTAACAACACTAGTGTTAGACACCTTCGAACAATACCGTTCGAATAGTAACCGCCGAATAGTAATCAGTATAGAGAAATAGTATAGTGAATAATATAGAGAATAGTGATCTGAATACTAATAGAACATAGACTAAAAAGAGTGATCCGTATAGTCATAGAGGATAGACTAGAATTTGGCAATCAGATAGACGTCACATAACTTTCTATTTATGCGTTTCCTCTATGGTCACATGATATACTTAATTCAAAAATGGGATCGCCTGTGTTTGCTCACTGGCGATCTATGTTCAAACTCAAATGTCAGCAGCGACACGTTATTCCTATATAATATCTCCCCTTTGATGCGACTTCCTATGGAATCTATATTTCTTCAGCTTCGGTTCAATATTCAAATGTTCCATTGCTGTACTTTTTCTTTTACTGTACCTCCTTGGTTCACTAATTTCTGGTGGCGTGGGTATGTCAAATATGTCATACAATATTACCATCGGTACCTCTTTTCGTGGACTTACTAAACCAGTGAATCTCCGTTTTAACTGACTAAGGTGTCGCTTATGTTATCCCTGTACCATGTATATCATTTTGCCGATCCGTTTTTTATAACGCCATCTTCCCAGAATCCCTTTCTACGTTGATACATTTTAAAAATACCTTATCTCCAGGGTTGAAATATTTATTTGTGTCGTAATTTGTTGGTGTTCTCACCTTATGTTCAGGTAATAATTTATTAAAAACAGACTTAATCTTCCTGGCAAATATCAACTCTACAGACGACATTCCAGACACGGTGTTCGGATTTGGTGTTATTCTGTAAACACTCAGAAATTGCTGAATCATTACTTCATCTGACTCCGCTCCCTCCGAATTTTTAGTGTCCTTTTAAAGTATCGACAAACCGTTCCGTTTGTCCGTTTGATCTTGGGTGATAAGGGGGAGTTGTAATATATTCTATTGCTAATGATTTGCAAAAAAAAACTTGAATTCACTAGACGTGAATTGAGTCCCATTATCTGAAACAATAGAGCCAGGAACACCGAACCTTGCAAAAATCTCGTGTAGGAAATTTATCGTTACCGCGATAGTCGGTCTTTTACATTTTAATATTTCTGGCCATTTAGTGTAACTATCAACTACCACTAGATAGTATGCTCCGTTTAACGGTCCTGCTAAGGCTATATGTATTCTGGACCATGATATATCGGTTTTTGGTCATGGTTGAAGTTTGTTAGGTGATGACTTCGATGCTAGAGCACATCCTCTGCATGATTTCACTAAATTTTCGATATCTTGATCCATTTTGGGCCAATAAGTATAACACCTCATTAAATATTTTATTATAGAAATTCCTGGATGTCCGATGTGAAATTCTTTTAACATATGTTTTTGTAACAATGTTGGTATCACACTTCTTTCTGTGTACACACGTACATCATTACGTAATGAAAATGCATTATTTTCAATAATATTCTTTCCTTTAAATCTTAATTTCTTACACATTTTTCGTTTTCTTCCGACTTAACTCTTATTTCCTCCAATGTTATGGGCAGTTCTCTTACAGTATTGTATAATACATTATTAATTTCATTTTCGGCCCTTATCGCTGCAATTACTGTGTCCTCAAGTGGTTCGCAGAATCTTGGTATCAGTCTAGACAATCCGTCTGCATGACTTAATTTTTTGTATTTTATAATTATAGTTCAATACGATAATTCCCCAGCTCTGCAATCTATTTGCAGTATGTATGGAAACATAATTTTTTGATCCATGTATGGACAATAATGGATGATGGTCTGTCTGTAGTATGAATTCTCTACTATGTATGAATTTATGAAACTTTTTCATGGCAAATATGATGGGAAATGCTTCCTTTTAAATCTGGCTGTAGCATTTTTCAGCTGCAATTAATGATCTTGAAGCTTGAGCAATTGGTTTATTTGTTCCGGCCTCATATTTGGGTAGTATCACTGATCCAGTACCCGAATCGCTTGCATCTGATGCAACCACAATCTTTAATTTAGGGTCAAAATGAGCTTGTGACAAATCCGATGTTAAGATTTTCTTCTTGATCACTTCGAAAGCATTTTGACATTTATCGGTCCAATTCCCTTTCACATCTTTCTTTAGCAGGTTATTCAAAGGTGCTCTTAATTCGTGCATGTCTGTATATATATATATATATATATATATATATATATATATATATATATATATATATATATATATAGGGAGAGAGAGAGAGAGAGAAAAAATAGTATAGTGAATAGTATAGAGAATAGTGATCCGAATATTAATAGAACATAGACTAAAAAGAGTGACCCGTATAGTAATAGAGGATAGACTAGAATTGGCGATCAATTCGACGTCACACTACTTTCTATTTGCGCGTTTCCTCTATGGTCACGTGATCTACTTAATTCGATAATGGGATCGCCTGTGTTCACGGCAGCGACACTTTATTCCTATATAACACTTATCATGACTAATTAGACCAAAATTGAAAAGAATGACCAATAAATTTTATACTATTATATCTATGTTTGTTTTAAGCATTCCACTACAAGCAAGGCAATAAAGCCACTAAGACGTAAAGTGTTAAAGAGTGTGAGAGAATAAGAAAACATTAAGGCGAGTGAACAATAAAAGCACAGGAATTAAGAAGACAGAAGATAACGATTGACGTTGCATTTAAATTTTTGAAGATCGAAGTTGATTAGAAAGAAAAAAGCCGTTTGACAGTTTGTGATGGAAATGAAATAAAATCAATAAATAAAATAATAATAACGAAAAACTTCCTGAAATAACAGATTCTTTCTCTTTCTCCTCTTGGCTTCAATATCTGCACCACGCGGCATCATCGTTCCCATTGGGGAATGTTAGTTTCCCCGATCCACTGGCGACTGAACATCTTTCACTTTTCAACAAGATCGTTCGGGCGTGTTTTCAGCAGCCCTAATCATGAAGAAGAGGTTCATCCCAAATCAGCGCGAGGCTGACCTGAACTTGTTTTGATTCATGATGATGATATTTCATTATAAAAAAAAAAGATAATAAAAATCTGAAATTACATAATTCTAAAAATAACTTTTCCACTGTCTCCAGTGAGAGTCTGAAATAAGGAACGCGACCGTTACACCCCAAGCAAAAGAGAAAGAGAGTAGGGAAATCGACACAGACTGAACAAGACGTATTTTCTTCACTCCGTGAAAATCCAGCAGTTGACGATTTAAAAAGACTTACTCAACGACGAAATTTTCAGATCAAAATTTTAAAAGAAAAGAGAATAACACTGAGATTTAACATATACAAAACCAGTATTGTAATAACATCACGAAGATCAGTCAGTCATGTATTATGCATGATACACGCTTAGGCGATCATGTATCTTTCGATACAAGACTGACGAGGCAGATTTTTCCCCCGCAGTAGGTTTGCCATTTCTTTCTGCGTTTGACCAGTTGCCAACCCGGTCTGTCCTGCTATTTTACCGATAGGTCGTGGGAGAAGAAGAAGATTCATACCTTTCCCGAGTATATTAGCACATATGTGAAAGTAATGGATTCGACTAGAATTCGAACTCGGCTCAATCCGAGCTGCTATCCATTACTCCACCGTGCGTCCTCAAAGATACACAGTCTTATCATTAATTTTAACACGTGTCACAAAGTCTTGCTTGTTGTATTTTATTGTTGAATGTTCTATTTATTTTCATTTTCAGTATAATAAAGAAATCCTCTGTCAACTGCTAATATACGTAACACGGGTTAATTGCATTAACAATACAATCGAACCTATAATTTAGTTTTAATTTTATTTCAGTACATTCAACATAAACGGAATAAACGTCCGTAGCAGAAATACAAGTTTTAATACTTCTTTGTTTATATATTGAACATGCACCTTGACCTAAAAATACACACACACACAAATCACAATCGTGTTAATATCCACAAGTTCCACAAGTTAAAAGAGCGTGAGAAGAAACTGTTAGGATAGAATTTACGGTTATATCTTTTTTATTTCAACTGTAAAATGACAAGATCTTGCGGCTAATGTAGTAGTTCGCTTATATTCATAAAGTCTAGGTACTAAAGAGGAAAGCTGATCAGAACAATTACCGCGATACTAAGCATTAGTCGCACCCTCGAAATTTCTTGCCAAAGAATTAAATTGCATTGCTATTATTAAAGTATTTGATGCAACTTTTTATTAAACGAAAATAACTTCAGTTAAATTTTAAATATCAGTTATAACGTTGTACCGCTCATCTCTCAGCAGCTGTCAACAGAAGTTTAATTTATTATAACATGTTATTTTATCTTTTCATCGAATTGCCAGTGACATTTCACTAAAAGGCTCGTGCAAAAAGTTCATGAACATTTGTAAAACTGATGTAAAAGACATTTTTTTATTGCCAACATAAAAAGATATTCATATTGAAACATTTCTACTTGTTGAGATTTGAAATTGAAAATCAATAATAAAAGCGTTAATGAATATGAAAATATAAACAATTTTATTGATGTGGGGCCAAAGTTGGGGCCACAGAAGGAAAATGCGGAACACGGATTAGATGTAAGAAAGATATATTAACAACAGGTTACAGAGATAGTGTAAGCGGAGCTTACTATATGTTAGTGTCCAACACTGGTAGTCGTGCGCAGCTGTCACTGTCTCTCTCTGTCACTCAGTATGTCACTCTCTAGTTAATATAGGCCTGGAAGAGTCTATTGTGTAGGTAGTTTCCGGTCTCACAATACACCCCTTCCAAAAGTTTTCTTTTTGAAAAGGAGAGAAAAAATAAAACTGTTAATACTTTTTCCTCTTGGGATTTACGTCGAGCGGTTGAGTAAATTTCCTTTTCCTTCCTGAGCGTCGCACTTCAGGAGAGACTTGGGGCATGTCAAGATCGAAGTGATCGAAAATTACGTCGATCGGCTCTTCACAGTTATTTTGTAGTGATTCCTCCGATTCCTTCAAACGGCATTTTCTGAGCTGGTTCCAATTGCGTTTGTGAATTTTTTTCGGTCCTTGGATCATATATACCAGTTCGCCAATTCTCTGCTTTATGGTGTCCACTTCCCAGAATGTCATATTGTTCTTGTACACCTTGAAAAAGACCCTATCGCCAGGATTGAAATATTTCCTATGAGGCGATACGGTTGTTTTTTTTTTAACTTTGCTTGCCGTGGAATAAGTTTGTCGAAGACAGACTTTATTTTCCTTGCGAACATTGTTTCTGCAGGCGAGCTTCCCATAGGCGTGTTCGGGTTAGGGGCTATCCGTTACACCTGCAGAAATTGTTGCAATGCTCTATCTGTCGGTGTGCCTAGTGACTTTCTTAAAGCCCTTTTTAAAGTGTCCACGAACCTTTCGGCCTGGCCATTTGACTTAGGGTGGCACTGAGGCGTTGTAACGTGGTCCACCTGATATGACTTGCAGAAGTCTCTAAATTCACTTGATGGGAATTGAGTGCCATTATCTGTAACTACACAATCTACGACGCCAAAACGCGCGAATAGCTCGTGTAGAAATCCGATCGTGCAGTTTGTGGTTGGTCTTTTACATTGTAGGACCTCAGGCCATTTTGAGTGACTATCCACAACAATGAGATAGTACATGTTGTCCATAGGCCCTGCAAAATCCACATGAATTCTTTGCCAAGGATGATCTGCTTTGGGCCATGGTTTGCACGTCGTGTTTGGAGCTTTTGCTGCAAGCGCGCATCCTTTGCATGATTCTATCATGTCTGCTATGTCCTTGTCCATGTTTGGCCAATAAACGTAGCAGCGCATGAGGCTTTTCGCACGGTTCTTCCCCGGATGTCCCATGTGAAAATTCCAGAGGATCTTTCTTTGTAGGCTGTTTGGAATCACTACGCGGTCATTTTATAGTAGGACATCATCACAAAGGGAGAAAACTTCAGGCACATTGGGGTCTTTGTTTCGAATTTTGCTTTTTATGGATTGAATGAATTCATCCTCTCGAGACTCCCTTTTTATGTCGGCCAAAGTAACTGGGAGCTCTCTTATGGTACTCGCGATCATGTTTTTGATTTCACAATTTGTCCTTAGAGTTGCAATGATAGAGTCTTCAAAGACTTCTATATTTTTTGGAATGAGTCGCATAAATTGTCTGCATGGTAAATATTTTTGGATGTGAGGAACTCTATCTTGAAATTATAGTTTAAGAGAATCGTTCCCCAACGAAGTAGTCTATTTGCAGTATAGACTGGCAGACCTTTTTTAGACCCAAAAATTGTGATTAGAGGTTTATGGTCCGTCTGCAGTATGAACCGTCTACCATGTAGATATCTGTGAAACTTTGTCACAGCGAATATTAACCCTAGAGCCTCTTTCTCTATTTGGAAATATTGTTTCTCAGCTGGAAGTAGAGATCTTGATGCGTGAGCCACAGCTTTTCGCGAACCGTCTGGCAGTTTATGTAATATGCAAGCGCCTATGCCGTACGAGCTTGCATCACTTGCGACTATGATGTCGAGACTAGGGTCGTAATGGGTGAGGGAGAGGTCTGAAGTAAGAGTTTTCTTGATCTTCTCGAATGCGTTTTGACATTCCGGGGTCCATGACCATGGTTTATCCTTTTTTAAGAGTTGGTTGAGAGGCTCTCTCAAATTTTGCATGTTCTTAATGAACCCTTGGTAAAAGTTAGCTAGGCCGAGGAAGCTTTGTAACGCTTGAACGTTATCTGGGGCCGGCATGTTTCTGATCGCGTTGGCTCTTTCTGGATCCGGCCGGCGACCGTCTTTATTTATGATGTGACCTAAGTATTTAAACTCTGGTAAGAAAAAGTCATACTTTGCCTCCTTAACCTTAAAACCGTATTCTTGTATCTTTTCGAATACGTTTATTATATGGTTCCGGTGCTCTACCGTAGTTTTACTAGTAACCAGTATATCATTCAAGTAGGCTGTTGCGTAGTCATGGTCGCCCAGCATGGCGTCCATGACCTGCTGGAAAATTGCAGGCGCAACCTTTACTCCAAAAACCAGTCTGTTGTATTTGTACAACCCTCTATGGGTGTTTATGGAACAATTTGGAACTTTCTTCTTCCACCTCTATCTGAAGGTATGCGTCCGAAAGGTCAATTTTAGAAAAATTTTTTCCACCATTGAGTTTATTGAAATTTTCTTCAGGGCTTGGGAGAGGATAATGGTGATCTTGCAATGCATCGTTTAACCCTGTGGAAAAATCTGCGCATACTCGTATTTGATTGGACTTCTTTTTTACGTAGACCGTAGGTGCTGCCCACTCGCTGAAATCTGTTTTTGACAGAATACCTGCTTGTTTGAGTCTATCTAACTCTTTCTTAATTTGCTCTCCGGTTCTTTTTGAATACCGGTTGTGCACCGTCCTTCACCTTGAACTTAGCTTTCATTTTAGTACATTTCCCAAGGCCGCCAGAAAAAACCTGGGGAAATTGTTGTTTGAGTTCCTTTTTAGATTTACTAAATTGGACGTTGTACTTTGCATCTTGCGACAAAATGTACTCATTGGGCAATCCCAAAGATTGAATTTTTCTATCCAATCTGTTCCAAATAAGTTATCTGAAGTTTTCAATACGTAGGCTTTGAGCTTTTTGGCAACTCCATATAGTGTTACTGTAAGTATTACCTCGCTTAAAATGTTAATCTTTTCGCCAGTTACGGATTTTACTGTTTTATCCGTTTTTAATAAGGTCGGCTTGTTCAATTTTCGCCAAGTACGCCAGTTAATGGTTGAAAGATCGGAACCCGAGTCAAGCTGGAATTTAATGGAATTATTGCAAATATCCACAGTTACATATTTCCTTAAATTCCTATCGACAATATCGTCAGATTGAGCTTGCCTAATTTTATTTTTGGGTTTTCTCGTTCTGTTGGCGTACCAGCACGAAGTTAACTTATATCCACTTTTATTGCAATTTTTGCAATATTTTTTGTTCTTAACTGGACAGAATTTCATCCAATGCCATTTACCACAATGGTAACATGGTCCGGGCGGTTTAACTTATTTGGGTTTTGGTTACTGCGTAATTTAGGACATGAGATTTGCCTTTTGTCTTTTTGAGGAGAATAGGAGGTAGACTTACTTCTGATTTTATTAATCTGAGTCACACCTGATTCCTCGATAGTGTTTGAGTCACACTTTACAGATATTACTTATATTTTTGGAGAGTCAATCCTTGTTCGTTCTCAAGCTTGGTCAGTACCCGTCGTCTGACTTCGGCATCTTCTGCTGATACTAGACCTTGTGCGAAAACTAAGCACTTAAAATCATCGGCAGTCAGTTCGGCTAGTTTAAAATCATTACATAGCTTGTTTACCGATGCTGCAAACGTTAGAAAATCTTGCTGGTTGTCTTTGACTGTGTTCAGGCATTTCCAACGTTTGTGGAACAAAGTTGTGTTAAGCCCGAATAGTTCCGATAGGAGCTTAATAGTCTCTGAAAAATCCAAGTCAGTGGTTTTCTTGGGTAGTATGAAGTCTACAAACCTACTATGTTCTGTAGTTCCCAGTTTTCTCAATAGTAGACGTACCTTTTTTTTTACTGGACCATTGTTCACAGTCTACATTGAAAATATCTTCGTAGCGCCTGTAAAAAGCGTCGAACGTTTTGTCGTTCTCTGGTACGTATTCAAAGGTTTCCATTGAATTGTAGATTGTACTCTGGGAGAATATTGTATCTTTTTCAGAGTTTGAGCCTTTTAATGCATTTACGAGTAATTCTTTAAGTTGTTTCTGTTGTAGGTCAGCATTCTGAAGCGTAATTTTTTGGAATTCCATTTGTTGTTTATGTAATTCCAAAAATAGTTGTTGTTGTCTTTAATCTGATTTTTGTTGCTGATCCAAATTTAGTTTTAACATTTGGGCAACTACTTTTTGCAAATCTTCCATATTTAAAAATTACAGCGCTTTTTTTTGCTTTGAAACACGTGTACTAAGAGGAGGTACACAAAAAAAATCTTGATAGAATTTTGTTCTTTTTTTTTCTTTTACAGAAAAAAAAAATATGGACAGACAATAGTTAAACTAAACTAATTATATTTAGCTTTTTTTCCCCCGTGGTTCCGTTAATTTTGACGTAATTGTATAAATTTTCACCACACTTATGTATTTTTTTTTTTTTATAGAGGTACAAAAAGAGAAAACTCACCTCAGTGATTTGAGGGGAGAATAATTTTATGCACGAGTTCAACTCAGTTACATAAAAAAAAATTTTCGATAGTTTTTTTCGAAAACTTGAGTACAATGGTAGTACTTCGGCACTTGTATTGTCAATTTGTTTTATGAACAAACTTTTTTTTTGTGTGCGTGTGTGTGTGTGTACGAAATCGTTCTCGTAAAGTTATTTGGACAGACTTTAATATTGCGTAGATGTCGAATCGCTAGTTCGTCACTGATGTTTGGTATTGGAATATATGTAGACGCTGGGTGTTTAGCTTTTAAATCGCTAATGTAGTAATACCAGCTTAATTTCTCGTTCAACACTGCTGTGGGATCGCGTGTAGTTTGTGTATTTTTCGAGTACTGTCGCTACTGATATGGTGAGAACGAAATTCTCGAATCTTTCTGTCGCCACTGTTGTGGGACTGGCAAGGTATTGCGGTTTTTCGATGTGAATGCGTTTCTCGAATTCTTCGTCGACACAGATGTGGAACTGGTAAGGTATTGAGGTTTCGCCGTGAGTGCGTTTCTAGAATCCTCGTCGCCACTGATGTGGGTGCCAAAGTTGGGACCACAGAAGGAAAACACGAAACACGGATTAGATGTAAGAAAGATATATTAACAACAGGTTACAGACATAGTGTAAGCGGAGCTTACTATAAGTTAGTGTCCAACACTGGTAGTCGTACTAGACTCTCACTGTCTCTCTCTGTCACTCTCTAGAGTGCTATGTCGCCTACTTAATATAGGCCTGGAAGAGTCTATTGTGTAGGTAGTTTCCGGTCTCACAATATTTATATTGACATACCATCTCGTTTATAGCAGTAAGAGAAAATATTATTGTATAATTAGTTTGATTAAAAACCCTGTGGATGAGTGTGTTTACGTTAGTAGTGTTGTAGGATTTTCCTTTCCGGAAACCTTGAAATAAAACGAACTGAATCAAAGTTGTAAAATGAATAATATATTTTTATTTATTTTCTTTAGATTTAGTTCTTTAGTATTCGGTGGAGCAAAAATGTTCGTTTATAAGGCGGATATTGATAGCGGCTTGGAGAAATGTCTGTTTCGGTTCCGTTGCGGTAGTTTTGAAGTCAGTGTCAATCTACTGTGTTTTTCTCGGCGCTAAGCAGGGTAGCAATATCATTAGCAGATGACCTCTTAATTGCTCCTCCACACGTCACGCATGGCTGGTTTCTCCGCGGTAACGTTCTTTGGTTTCTTCCTCTCCTGCCGTCCGCTCTGCTTCTCGATCAGGGGTGTCAGTTTATATTCTTTTGACCAGGCTACGAGACTCTGAGGCATACATTTGTTTTAGTTTCTTTGTGTCATTTTTTTTTGATTGATCAAAATTAATTCATTTTCCTCCGTTTCTTTCATTTTCATTTTTTTAGAACGGAAGTTATGAGTGGGGCCTCCCTGATTTTTGGTATTTTTTTATTCACAAATGATTAAGCTCTGATCCTGCAAACTCCTGGCGTTTTTCGTCCGCGCTCAGTCGTTTCTTCTTTTCCGCTTTTTATTTGAGAGTTGCATTCTGGTTAGATGAGAGAAGTATAGAGAGAAAGAAAGAAAGTGATAAGTGTTTTAAAGGAAAGCACGAATGTCTTATTTTAATTTGAATTCTTTTCATTTTTGTTTATATATATCTTATTTTTATATTTTATTTTGATCGAGACTCACTTCAGTTTTGAAGAAGCACAATTCAATGAAGTGAGTATATTTCATTATTCAGGATGTACTTTTGGTAAAGTTCGCCGGCCTTACATAAAAAGTGGATGTCGTTTCTACCAGGATTTATCCTGGTAATCACAGCACTAAATAAATTAGCTTCGTTTGCCCGTAGACCCGTGGTTACTCGACGTAACCTATAACGGTTCTTGGCTCTCGATTGTGAGGGGCTGGACCGTTCTCAAACTCAACTACAGATTTACTACGATGGCATATATATATATATATATATATATATATATATATATATATATATATAGGTTACCAAACAATTCCTCCTTGTCACCCCGGATGTGACATCCGTATACTCCAACATGCCACACGAGGAGGGAATACTAATCTGTAAGAATTTTTACGTACCATAGGCTATCTTTATATATATATATATATATATATATATATATCTTACAACAGTCCAGTCATAGCAGCATATGAAACCTTTGTCAACAAGAGAAATTAGGCATAATAACATTTCCAAACCCAAAACTTTTAAACCAGAGATCGGAAATTATATCCCATTGTATATATACTAAAAAGGTTCCTTTTGAGTTCATTTGAAGTGGGATAAAAAGAACGTTTCATTTAATTCCCCACCGATACATTTCCAATCCACTTGATTTTCCCCTCCCCTACTCATACTTCACTTCCTCCTCACGTTTGCCACACCTAACGTCGCGCGCTTATTCATTTAATTATTTTTTAAAAACAATATTGTGTTCATAAATTAGCGTTTTTTAAAAATAAAGCGTGAGGAAATCAATTGATCGAAATCGCTTGAGGATACCGAAAGGTTGAAACCAAGGTAGCAGAATCAGTTGATTTGTTATATATATATATATATATATATATATATGGACGAGTGTGTAATGTTAGCGCGCGAGTATTACTCTCTACACGACTGAAGCGCGACCTAAGTAAGTGACATTACTTTGATTCTATATTTCAAATTACAGTCCTCGGTATTTCGTATAGAAAGAAGTTCCATGTTTTTTCTGTAGGTTTCCTTGCTAAAAGTTCTTTGCATGTGTGTTCGTTGGAAATCTAGAAGGAATGGCGTGGGATTTGACTGTAGACAACTAGATGCAAGAACGAAACTAAACAAAGATTTTTGACTGTCTAATCCACACGTTTCTATCACTGAAGAGTTGCTAACCCCTAATCGGAAACAATGATCCACTTAATGATTCAGTCCAGACCAGACTTGACTGAAATGTAAGTCACAATCTAACAATAAAATAACGTAACTTCTAAAAATGGGATGCAAATTTTCAAAACAACTCTAGCAGGATAAATTTTGAGAATGCACAAACCTGTTATCAATTTGTCTCTTTGCAGGTGTGTAAGCCTGGGAATCTCTAAGTTTTACTGCTTTTTGGTTAAGTTTTACTGCTTTTTGGTTAAGTTTTACTGCTTTTTGGTTAAGTTTTACTGCTTTTTGTTGTTTGATGTTTCAATCATCTCGAGACCATCATTAATCTTATTTTATAGGTTTTAATCATTTTTTTTTAGCTAGGTCTTGTTCTCAATATATCAAAGGCCACCCACTCATATTCGCCAATTTTTCTCCCATTCAGCTGTAACATGCACTAATAAATATCGAATTAATAAATTCGCCCTGTTATCGCCCCTTTTATTGAAACTAAAAGAATGAAACTAGGCTCATTAAATACTACTGGACATTAAATCTCCTTGGATATGCGCTCCTATCCTGGTTATTATAGTCTCAACTTTTCAGCTCTCTATGAGGCTCCACGTTTTGAACCTTTAGTGTCTCAATTTCATTCTAGAACTCAAGTATGTAAAATAACCACAACGGCAATTACTTTATTCTCGTACCAACAAGATGCAACTACATTTGACCCCTGACCACTCAACTCTTTATATAAAACTGGACAACGTAACATGTCTGCCTGTGGAATTCACTCATTATCTAATGAGATCTTTCATTTTTACTCTACGTGCGTAATCCCTCCTCTGACCACAGGACGGAATGACGTGGTCAATTGAAGGTCTGCCCCAGAAGATGTGTGCGATTGTCCTTGCATTTGTGGGGATTGAGTTCGAGTTGTTGGTGTGTTTCAACGTGGGCGTTGATTTGGGGCTGGTGTTCGCCCGATATTATTTTATATTGAACCCTCTACTGTTTCCATTTCTTCTGGTTCATTACTCGCGCTATTTGGTTTATGGTGTACGTTGGGTGATAAGGGATTATAATGAGTATCGATCACCATAAAGAATTCACCGAGTCGCTGCAACCAGACTCCAGGACCTGCAGTGGTATTATACAGTTCTGGCCTAGGTATGGTTAATCTGTTTCTCGTGTTGCTATCTTGAACCAGCTGCAAATCAGGGTGTCATGAGGTCGATGGATCCGCTCCCTGGGTAGAATGATATGGGACGTCATAACTGGGTGGCTTTTACAGAAGAAGTGACGGTTGCGTAGAGTTACCCGATTGCTTCCATCCACATGCATACGATACTGCCGGTTAACGAATATTTCCGCGATTCTTCCTGTTTTCGTCCACCGACGAGGGTAACGGCCATATTGATTCTGGATCTGAACAGAATTGACAATTTGAAATTCCCGAATTAGGCGACAATGTTCATTGTAAAAGTGTTCGTTTCTCCTTTTACTCATTGCTTCCTCGCTCAGTTCAATTTCTCTCCATTGTTTATGCATCTGGTATTTGCTCCGTAGGACGGGGGGGGGTCTTTGATAACATGTATAACATCATAGCAAGAGACATGCGAAGATCCTGGACGGGAGTGTTGCGTTGGGTCAGCAAAGCACGATCTGCACGATCATGACACAGACGACCACAGCTGTCCGTGTTGTCTGTGAGTAGACGCTTAGACGTTTTGACGACAAGTTTTGCCCGGCCAAACCTTTGTGTGTAGTAAGCCGACGAAGTACGTTTCCACATTCCCCAATTGTTAAGGAACGAGTCATATTCTTGGGAATGAGAAGGTGGTCAGAAGAAAGTTCTTCAGGCGCACCATATGTGCAGAACCAAGTTATCATGGTGTCGCATACTGCCCTGGCCTTCCCAGATGACATCATGGCCACTTCCACCCAACCAGTGTACTGATTTGCATATATAACATAATTTCTACCGTTTAAGTCGAAAAAGTCAATCACGGTTTGTTGAAATGAGAATTCAGGGTTAGGCAGCGGCATCATAGGCTCCATATCTGCCATTGGGCTCTGGTCCATTGTACGCCTCCATCCAGACAAAAAATAGGCAGTGTTTGCTAGCATTTTACAAAGCAAAATATACCGATTTCTGTTTTTCGACAGAGCACAATTCCTAATCTGACGGGAGGTCACCTGGGCGTGATTTGGGGAAACCACTTCTTATATATTCCGCCAGATTCCGACATTCTTCATCAATGGCTGCCGAGGCAACGATTCTATCTCTTGAGATAGCCCTAAATCTAGTGTCATGCTCGTATGTGGACATGAATGCAGCCTTGATTGTACTGTCGATTGGTTTGACGCACCGCCTCATTCTACGCTTCTGTTGTATATGCAAATGGTATTTTTGGAACGTTCTGTCGAGTCCTTTGATGGCATCCATACTGAGTACCAGGAGGCGCAATCGGATGCAGCATTAAGTTTTTCTACTCCTTAATACTGAATTTGGTCATTAGTGTTCGTCCTTGAAATTAAAGAGAAAATTTTTATGACTGGATGATAGTCAACAGTCACTAGCAAATCTAGACATCATTCCAACATGATTCTAGACAAGAGCCAAGGCGTCACATTTGATCGGTGCATGGCGGGATTCTGCGTCGTGGATAAAGAAAGATCCGGCCAAAATAATTTTTAGTGACCATCACTGCAATTTGGGTTCGCTACGCCTGGGCAATTACAGTGTTTTTGAAAAAGAAAATAACCGATTTCTGTTTTACTTTAATCTGTTGAAAGATATATCGATCTATTGATATCAAATACCTTGACTCCGTCCTCAATTTTCGCACCTTTACTCGTTTCGACTCCTTAAAAAGTTGGTCAAGCGTTTCGTCCCGGTATAATTTTTGGTTCTTCGAGCGCAGTAATTCCCGGAAGGGGGCCATCAACTTAGCGTGCGAGAATGCATCAGATGCCTGATTCATCAGTCCAAACCAGGACCTGTCGACCGTGGTATTTGTGGGTGTAGGAAAGTGAAGAATGACCTCAGTCATTTTCTTCGTTGGTTTCACACCATCGGCCGTTATTAAGAACCCAGCAAACTCCACCTCATTCTCTGCAAAATGGATTTTTTCAGGGTTAAACACAATCCAATTCTTCCCATAGTGGGTTACATATTCCATTATGTGCCAGAATCGTTCCAAATGAGGCTATCGTCTACGCAACGGACTTTTTGAACCATGCCCACTGTAACATCGTCGAACCGACGGATTTATCCGTCTTCAGACGCATGAAATTCATGGGGAACACGAAGATACATGTACCGGTTCTATTCAGTGATAAATGTAGCGGCACCTTGTGCGGTTGGGGAAAGCGGTAAGCTGTGGTACCCGTTCGATGCGTTCGGAACTGTTTTCCTTGTCTGAGTTGGAACAATCGAGACCTGATTAAATGGAGGAGGGATGTGATGAGTTTCCCTTCGTGGAGGTAGCGTTCAATTCTTGTAAGTCCATCGTACGTCTGAAGGAGCCGTCTTTTTGGGTGCGACTACCATTCTTGAGCACCAGGTTGTATGAGTGCTCACTGGTACGGGTTCAATTATACCCAATGCGACATCTCGCTCGAGGACTTGTTTCACTCTCTTCTTTCAATGGTGAAGGACAGGGATCAATGTATGGCCCGCCGATGGTGTTGCATCAGGCACAAAGATAATGCCCAATGTCTTTCTTTTCATAGTCTGTAAGGGTTGGTGTGGGCATGTATTAAATCCGCTGGACTTAAAATGAGACCTTCCATTTCTACTTTACAAAGTAGAACTCAAATATACAACCCTTTGCTAAAGATATTGGAAAAATGGTCGGCCTTATCTGATTCCTGCCATATTTACAAGAGTTAGATTAAACTAAAAATGTGGTATTGTTGCCATCACTGGTCTGGAGATGCTTAATTCTTTCCTGCTTTGAATTCAAAAGCGTTTCCGTGGCCAAGTGGGGGGGACTTATTCCCCACTCTACATTTTCTCTCCGACAGATCCAGTGTCGCAAGCCTATCACTATTCCCCTGGCTATGTTCATTTGAGCGTTCCATTCTTTTGTTTCAAGACCTTTACAATCAGGACACCTGATACTACATTGACTCATTCTTATTTTCTTCGTATTTCAAATGTAAGGATAAATTTCTACACAGCATTTTGGTCAAGAAAGGCTACTTTCTGAAAGAGACCCCAGCATGGGTACTTACCTGAACACTACATTCTTAATCTCTTCAAGCCAAGTGTCAATTTTTATCTATTTTTCTCATAATCGTTACTTACTATCACTGTATCTTACCTTCATATCACAAACTTCATTCATCATAACTATTTTAACAGTAACGCTCTATCTTGAGTAGCTCTCGAACCTTGTATTGGTGAACTTTAGGATAATAACGCAATAAAAGAAACTAATATCTGTTCATTCTTGATCAGAGAGTACAACAACCAAAACCTTGGTCGTTAGAGTATATTAAGGCATTTATCCGCACGCCATAGATGGGATCCTAACAGGTGCTTACTACCCTGGGTCAGGATGGACCTGGGAACAACAGTAATTAAGAGGTGGTTCAACGCACCTCAAAACCATCACTCTCCCGATCAGAGGCCTTGCTGACAGATGTAGTTTATCTTCATACGAACTTTGCAGATTCACTTGCAACAAAGACACTTCGAGTAATCGAACTATTGGTCTATTCATGACCACCAGAAAGAACATTGATTTTTAATATGTAAATATATGTACCTGCATGTTATTATATTTAGCTTGGTCTTCGTTTTCTGCAAAGATTATTTTTTTTTTAAATTTCTCCACTTAACATCATTTCATTTTATTTCTCTACCTAACATCCGGGTAGACTAACCCCACAACATCTTTATTCATTAGTGGATGCTAATTTTGGATCTGAATTGTAAAATAAAAAATGCAGTAAAACTAAGACATTATTTAGAAAAGCTTTCAATTTCTTTTATGAATAAGATATATTAAAGACACTATTGTCTGAAGAAAAAAATGTTCGATAAATAATGAAATTTTAGAATTGTTTTCATTTTAAAAAAATATTTTAATTAGAATAATTTATAAAGTTTGAAATCATTTAAAATTCTATATTAATTTGTATCGGTCAAGTGATATTGTTATTAAATTAAAATTACATTTATCTCTATCTATAAAAGGTAGGATGTGTGTGTGTAACGAATGCACGGCCGCAATTTTCGACGGATTTGCACCAAAATTTACATGCACATGCTCCAAGTTAGCGGGAAGGTCAAGACCGACTTTGCATTTCCCACCCCCCATCGATAGTGGAAATAATCGATTTTTTCATGCTTCTACGGCAGTTTTCATGTAGTTTGTAAAAAAATCGATAGCTGCATTCGTCACAAGTGGGAAAAATTTAAATCTGCATGCTACTTTACCCCAATTGGCTCATTCGCTTGCTTAAACTCAACATTGATTCTGATTCCGCAGAACTGGGTTAGTTATGAAAAAGTATTTGTTGTTAACATTCTTTTTTCATTCGGTTTTTCCAGTTACGAGTCCTTTTTTTTAAAGCTGATCGTTTTGTGTTCATTTTGTTTTGTTCTTTTTTTCGTAACAGATTTAATGTTTAGTATAGAGCTTAGAAAAAATTCGCAGTGTGAGATAGGCAAGAAGTAAGGCATGTAGCAACATCAGCACGGCAAAGGGCACTCCTTGAAAGGTAAGGAAGGGAAAAATATTTTAAGTTAAGTGATAGCGATTGCTGTATGAGTCGTATGATTTTTGAATCAAGCACGGGCAACGCCGGGCCAAGCTGCTAGTTAATCATAAATATAATTCAAAGTCATTTTTATGAAAAATGATTTTTTTATGTGTGTATAAACGTTCCGATTTTTGTAAATACGGATGTCCACACAAGACATTATCAGGAAATAAGAACGGTAGCAATAGTAAATTTAAATTTTATTGTTAATTTTCTCATATTCCTCTAAAAGTCTCTTCGTAAGTAAAATCATAAAGCTAAAATACTTAAAATTCAATAAAATGTTAGAATGCTTAAAATATTTAAAATTTTTAAGCACCTCATAGAAACACCTGCTTCCATGTTAAAAAAAATGCTTTCCTGCGAATTTTGAACTAAAAGTAAATACTATTTGTTTCAATTCAGATTAGGTAAACTTTAAATCAGTTAATTTTTCTAAAATAACAATTTCAGAAAAGTATATTTTATTTTTGAAAGATTTCCTAATAAAGAGAATGATCATATGTTGATAGATTTGTCAATGTGGGCGATTTTATAGATTTTAAAGATCACCAGAAAAAATAATTCCAATCATTTTTTTTAAAAAAAAAACATACCTAAGTACGGCTTTTTTGAGGTAATTAAATAATGTCTTCTAAGATTAGAGAATTATCGTTACTGCTGAAATTTCTCAATTCTGTGCATTAAAATAATAAATTGTATATTAACATTTAAAATTAAATGAATCATTTTTCTACGTAACTTGAGTAAGTGCTATTTCTGTATTTATTGGAAACATTTTTTCTTCGCACTTTCAACTTTGCCCCGACACAGAAAATGAATTCAAAATTTTGTTTTTTAAAGAATTTTCTCAGTTGATGTAATTCACCCACAAATATTAATTCATGCTAAAATACAAAGAATTTATATTTACTAATATTCACACCAAATTCTCCTTGAGCAAGGCCCTTCCATTGTACTCGGGTTGGGTTAACCCTTGTAATCGCCCCAAATGTGGGGGACTAGGGTGCGCTATTTTTAAGTATGGGGCCTACATTTGCGCATCACCCCGATAAACAAGCGAAAAACAGATTTTTTTTCATTATGTTTTTTTAATTGAAAAAATTTCCTTGTGTCTCGAATTCTCATCCGCACTTATGAAATGGGAATAACTCCCTCATTTTTGGTAATTTTTCATTCTGAGGATTGGAATTTTTGCGAGGCAAGCTAAACAAATCTTGATTTAAAATTTATAATTTCAAAAGCGTGCCATCAATTTAATAAAAAAAAACAAAAAAAAAACAAACAAAACAAACAAATCTTGATTTAAAATTTATAATTCCTTGGGGTGAAGTAATATTTGCGATAAGTAACTTTACATTATTTGGGGTGAATTAACAAAAAAAATCCACGTAGTCAATTTGTATTGTTTTCCTCCCTTTAATAGTAAATAGGAGAATGTGAATTATTTATTAGAATATAAATGTCATGTATACAGAAGACAGATGGTCGCCATTTTTGTGGTAGAAAGCGTTAAGTTATTTTTTCCCACGATAAATAAATAGAACAAAAATAAAGGATTAAAAACATCGCCGGTTTGAAAGAGACGTGAAGAAATGCCATCAAAAATAGATGTTTTTAATAGTTTTTTTTGTTGCTTTGCTGTGATGATTTTATCCCACGTATAAACCAACTTTTCCACAATCTAGTGCAGGGTTTTTCAAACTGTGGATTCCGACCCTTCAGTGGGTCACGAGATAAATATAATGGGTCGCGACAAAAAGGAAAAAATACACAAGTGAAATCAAAGTGCCGAATATAAACAATTCTAAATGTTGCACAGCACTCGTAAATCATCACTAATTTTTCACTGATCTTTCGTATTATATTTTATTTTTATTATTATTAATATATATATATATATATATATATATATATATATATATATATATATATATATATATATATATATATTCTCATTGAGTTTCTTGTATCTTGTTTTGGGTTAAGGTCAAAGAGGAATTTCCACTACTGAGTAAAAAGTCTGTTTTATTACTATTGCCTTTTACAAGTACTTACTTGAGTAAATTGGGATTTTCTACATTAACCCTATTTAAGACGAAGGACAGAAACAGGCTGCACCTGATATGCGTGTAGCATTGTCTTCATGTTGTTCATAATTTGAATAAGCTGCTTATGAACATACAAGCCCATCTCATTAAATGACCTTTTTTTTTTCAAATATTATTTACTTTACTTTTGTGTCGTAATGTCCTTTAAATTTATTTTTCTAAAAGTAATAATTTTATATTGATACAAATAGATAATACAAACAGAAACATGCAATTCCAATATGTGTGGATTATAAGAAATATGTATATATAAATTGTCGATGCTAAATAAATAAACTTTGTTTGTCTTTGATTTATTACACGTAAATATAATGGGTCGCAATGCAAAATGTGATTCTTGTTGTGGGTCACAGTAAAAAAACAAAAAAACAAAAAACGCTGAACTAGTGAACTAGATATTATATGACTCGTTTGACAGGAATCTTGGACGATTAATCTACTGTCGCTGACATGAATAGTTCAAAATTCTCTTCCAGCAATTGTTTTCACTGATCTCTTTCGAAGATAATTAATAGAACTGGACTTGAAGTCATTAAACTGTATTAACCCTTCGTTATATTTCAAGTTTTTCTTTTGTCCCCCGATTAAATGCTTCAACCTTCTCTTACACCAGTTTTCATTCAAAGTAATATTCTTTCAAACAACTGTTATCAGTTTATCAAAATGACTTTAATAGGGTTGCTAGATATGCCAAATGCAGCAGTCCATAACCTACACATATACAGGGTGTATGAAAAATATTTTTACAAACTTTGTGGCAGGTTCCTCACACCGAAACAAGGACAAAAGTCCATATAAACATATTGTTGTAGCATAGCATTACGGACGATGTATGGGTATATCCCCATTCACATAAATACAGTAGTAAATACTGTATGTTGGTCTGCAGTTGGAGATTCATTGTGGAATTCACTTGACTCACTTCTAGTAGTTGACTACTACTTCTACGCGCTGCTGGCGAATCTTATATGTGTTGTTCGTGTCCTAAGTATTATCATTCATTTCCAACTTTCGTTTGATTATTCTATTCCTAGGTTACAACATATATTGAGTGAAAGAGAATGAGTAGACAGTAGAAAGAACTGGAAACTCAATCCTAAACAGGAAATAAGGGGGAAGAAAACTCTACTGCTGTTCAATAAATGAAAAAGGTGAGTGAACAGAGTAATAGGCGAACCTATCTACTCCTAGTAATTAACAATGTTGTTTCATTGTAAGCAAGGCCTAACCATCTCCTTCTTCAGTATTATATTTACCTGCTATTGATACGAATATCCTGCCATTGTTAAATGGAATACTTCTCATTTAACTCACTACTACACACGTTGAAAGTTGAAGACAGACAAGCCACAAATGTACACGAATGACAAATGTAACCTAGTCCAGTGGCAACACAGCGTCATCTACTGTAAACTTCCTTTAAACTTAATAACTTCCGGACATATGTTTATATTGGTTCTAGGAACATTCGCTGTAAACATTTTTACCGTAGAAAACTGCTGTATAGGATTTTTTGCCGTAAGACAATTTCGCCGCAATTTTTTTTAATATGCGAAGTACCTTATCAAGTATATCTGGCTCACACTATTGTGACTTCGATTTAAACACTTTAATAGGCGAAGTTATAGGATCAAAATCCTACAGCATCATTCATCCTCGTCAGTGAGGAGCGCAAAAATTTCAATTTGACACCAGAACCTGCGTCACGCAATTTCATATTTCAAGACTTAACGTTAAACTTCCTGTTAACATAATATCAATCTGCCAATAATTCCCGCTCAAGTAATATATATTATTTCAAACAAACAACTTGAATAAGCAACCAAACTGAATATAAAATATCTGATCAAAGAAAGATAACCCTTTCAAAACTCTCAGTGAGTCTTTTGAAATTTACACAAATTATTTGCCAACAGACTGTTTTAAATTCACTATAAATACCTAAATATTGAAATATACTTTCTTATATTTGAACATACTACACTTTCGATCCAAAATATAATTGACATTCAATTTATCAAACACAAAAAAAACATTTAAACAATTTAAAATACCACCTTGTTATATAATTAAAATACCCAACTTGAATACGTAATTTGAACACTCAAAGAAGGAGTAGAGTTATCGAAAAAAATGCGGCAAAATTGTCTTACGGCAAAATTGTCTTACGGCAAAAATGTTTACGGCGAATGTTCTGGATACGCTTTATATGGATTTTGTCTCTGTTTTAGTGTGAGAAACCTGCCACAAAGTTCGTAAAAGTATTTTTGACACACCCTGTATATGTGTAGCCTAGTCTACTAGAGCAGCTAACTAATTCCCATTACAGACGCCTGCTCAGGCACGTTTTGTGTTTGTTCAACACCCACCGAACCTATCTGTGGTTTTAACTGCAACTATGCTAAGCGGACCTTCGTTACGGTTTCTGGGAGAGAGCGTGTTATCTAGCGTGATCAACAATCAGACCGAGGCCAGCACACTCAAACCCTCGGTCACGATGACTCGTGACTTCGTGCTAGCACAACCACAGACAGCTCATAATGGTTGCGTCCACCTAATTTCGCTCAAAAGGCTTGTGTCAACTCGTAGTATGGCTTTCAAGCAATTTCCAAGGGTGCCGCACACTAGGATCGCCTCCTACAGACTGATAACATCAAGACGTTCCTGATAAATCGACCATGGTGAGATTCGAACATGGTCACTCGGCCATATGTATATACCCACACAAGAATTAACGCACGTGCCCACGATTTTGTAAATTTCAAAATCTGTTTAATTGAATCCATTCTGTGCGGACGTAGTAGAGAATCATACCACGTGACAAATAGAAAAAAAATAAAAGACCAATTGGATCGTTCTATTTTGGCTTTTGAAAAGTTTCAAGCTCGAAACCTCTAGAAAAAAATCGACAATTCAAAAGTCAGTTGACGCACAGAAAAAAAAAACACCTTTTGATACCGGCAACTTCAAAGGATCTCTCACAAATAGTCTATTCACTTTTAACGACAAACTTACACCCAAATATATAGATAAAAGTTTAAGAAAGTCCTCTCTCTATATATGTATATAAATTCACTTTCTTATTCACGAATATACATACAGACCTTTTATTTAAACCGAAAATTTTCAAAAGATCATTCATTTTTTTTTCTCTATTTAAATTATAGCAATTAGTTGATTAATGTAACTGTGGAATTCATTTATTTTAAGATTTATTTACATTAGGACTAATGACCTAATTTTTATTGTTATTATCCCTTGTCGGCCCTTGTGCTCTTCAATTATCTTCTGGTGTTCAGAAAATTTCGAACTGAACCCTTTATTTAATCTTGTTTAGATTGTTCTCGTACCTCTGCCCAATGTCGAAGGATATCTTGTCATGCTTTAATTTAGTATTTCTCAGTTAGTTGACCATTACTGTTTATACTAAATCTGTACTACCCAGCCCAGGGATTGAACTCACAATTACTATGTCGTCAAATTGACGAACCAACGGTTTAATCCACTAGGCTATTCTTCCTAAATGTTTTGACATTAATAATAAAGATGATTGGAGTCTGAATATAAATAATTTTAATAATGATAACTCCTCATCCAGACATATACTTTGAGGTTTTTGAATTTTTCTACTGAATTTTGTCAGGGGATTTATGGTCGTGCGTGAATAATGAACAATTATTTACGCAAAAACATAAAACCTAGAATTAACAGCTATTTATTTTATTTCCTTAACAGACTAAATAGAAAAAAAAATACAAAATGGGCGAATAAAGGCGTTTATGTAGAGATGTATGTATTGTACTGTGTATGTCTGAAGATCCCATGAAAGATTATTTTAGAAGAGTTCTCTTAGTTTGGTAGAACCATAGGTTATGTCTGTGTGTGGTCAAGTAGGTTTAAGGCATTACATACAATATTTTTGTTTTGTTTAATGTGACATGAGGTTCGGTGGGGACCTAAAGGTCCCAGCAGAGAGGAATAAAATATGTCCTATCTGTGAGGCTTACCGATGGAAAAGAAAAAGAAAGAGAATGAAACTTTTTCCCCCTTTTCTAATAAACGCCTTTAGAAATCACGTGTTGTTAATAGAATTTCTTCGTCAGTAAAGTGGGAAAATCAAACAAGTCAAATTAGACATTGCACAACAAAGAAAACGGAACTGCACAGATATTCAAATTAACATTTAGCATCTAAAACAGTTTGCCCATCTGGGTATGTTTTATCATAAAGATTTTCACTTTTTCTTAAGAAAAAGCTAGATTCTGTCAGAGTTGAAAGATTCGGTAAATAGCAAACTGGTTGACATTTGAAAGCCAATCAGTAATAAATTTTGAATTGATATTCGTTAAGACAGCCCAGCTGATTTTAAAAAGAAGCATCAAAAGTTACATGTATCGATATTACAAATTTAGTTGCGCTTGGCTTTCAAAAGTTCCGGCAATTTTAGCGTATCCATGAGGTACAATTTTACTTTATAATTGCTAATTTTATTAAACTAATTTGTTTCTTTACGTATATCTTTTAAAAAATAAACTTATGAGCAAACCTAGAAAGACTTTTGTGGGTGGCAATTCTTAAGTTTCAGACAAAGAAAAAACTTAAGCGTTTATTTGTGTTGCTAAGATGTGAGGATAATTTTAACGTGTAAGCACGTTGAAAATGATTTCTTTTCATTTAATCAAATTTATATTGGAATCAGTTATATACAACTCCTTTTCGTATAGTAAATTAAAAAACCAAACAGTCGATTTCTGTATTAATGGTTGTTTTGCATTTGCCCAGATGCATAGGCCGGTAAAGAGCTTGCTTCTGTGTGCACACAATGTTAATCTTGGAAGATTTATTTACAATCTTACAGTTTATAAAGAATAATTTTACTTTCATTCAGACATATATATGCGGAGGGAGAAAATGTGTATACACACGCGAAGATGCAAACGTATTCGCTCACTTACAAACACTCTTGTAGTCATAAGAGTAGCAATCGGAATGGACACTGAAATGATATAAAACATACATTTACATGTGATCAATAAGTTCAATAAAATTGTTCCCAATTCAAATGATCTCTAATTTCAAAAAGAGATGCACGAAAAAGAAATTGTTTTGAAGAATTCCATCGTTTTTTCTTTTATTATTCTGGTAACGTTTCCACAGCTATCAGTGGATATTTTGGTAAATTATAAGCGTTGTCATATTCATTCCATGGCTCATCTATGACCGAGTTTGGATAAAGCCACTGATTGTTGAATTTTATCCCAGGAATTCTGATAGGATTTGGAAATACAGACCATATTGGTGCTCTCCAGAATCTATTTCTACGGGTAGGATTTGATGGAATGTTATTCAAGAATTGTTTCGTTTCCCAATCTAACGGAGCTAAAGTCGTTGTTCGAAATATTTTTCGTTTCGGTACGAATGCAGATTCTGAGATTATAGATTTTGATTTTTTTGGTGGAATAAAAGAATTTGCTCTCCAGATTTTTTCTAGCTGGGGCGATTTGGTCTGCGGTTTCCAAATTTTATTTTCTGCTACTGACCAAAATTGTGTTTTCGGTTGCCAGAAATTGGTAACTGTTGGGAACTGCCATTGCTTAATTGGCGGCGACCAAAAGATCGTCTCATCATTGAACTGCGGCTCTGGCGGTGTTAAGTCTGTTGTTTTAAGTTCATCACTGTCGGGAATTAATCCTGGTTCGAGTAACCAGTCTGTGCGTTGGCGTCTGTTGAGGTACTGCTTGACGCAGTAACGTTGTCTTGATGCTGGACTAAAGATGGGATAGCTGTCCGAGCTTCGTGACATGCGGGTAAAACACTTTTGAAGGTTTTGTGGAATACTCACATCTGTGAAATCGGCACTTGCTGGAGACAAAACCGTCAAGATAATGGCAGCGAAAACACCAGGAATCTTCATAACTGCAAGAGAAAGAGATAAAAAATGTTAAATAATTCTAATGAATTAGTGCAATTAATATTGATATTGTTCGTACTATACATTAACATTCATTTTAATCCATAATATCTCGCCCTATGTGTCTTGTCGCTTCAGAACTAGTGTTCTGTTCTGTGTACAACAGACCTACTAGCACCCATCTCCCTTTATCGGCCCCTTTGCTTGGGGGCTTCTTTCTGACCCTACACCGGTTGAAGGTTCCCGGTGCTCAGCCTCTATCTAGTTTAGCTGCCCCCAGCACGGCCACATGGCATGCCCCCAGCTTGGCCGCATGGCATAGTTTTCATCCTTTAAATATCTCGTCATTCTTGGACATCTCCGGTAAGAACTATCGCCTTTTTTCCTTCCTATTATGGAATTATTTAATGCAAGCATTATTTTTTAGTATCATTTTCTTCCTTAAACGAACTTTGTTTACCTTCTCACCACGTGCGGAACCTCCATCTTTCCTCTCTGAACTCGACTGTTACTCAGCATAATTTGTATTCTTTTTCTTTCTATGAGTATTTTTTATGTTCAAATGCTTCTATTCTGTAAGCTTATCGTACCTACAACTACTTAAGGTCTTAGTAAATATTCACCTTCATTTTGTATTTCTGAAGAAACGTGTTTTTCTTTTCTTTCAGTTTTACCTTTGTCGACTGTCAATAAACCTGTGTCTAAAACATACCATGTCTCAGAGTCTTGATTGTCGATGAGAGTTTATGCTAACTGTCTAAGGGTTGTGTACATTTCAACGAAATACACGCATCCCGGAGACAGTATAGTAAAACGGAGGCCCCCTAATGGTCGGATATTTCGTGGTCTACACCAACCGTCGGAACTACGGACGCAACACCAACAACAGTAGTGTCACACAGTTCGCTTGAAAAAAACTATCCTCAATATAACGAAGCTATTCTTTCGGCCTCTCTTCTACCACCAATCATCCTTTTTTCTCAACAATGGCAGACAACGTGTCAAATCGGTCAAGGATTCATGCCTCCCGCTACTCTCGGTCTTCCAGCAGATCGTCTACGGCGGCTGCTGCTGCTATCGCCCAAGCAGCCAAAACACGTTTAGCTTTCATCGACAAGGAGCTAAAAATAAGGATGGAGTTGGAGAAACTACAGCTTGAAAAGGAGACGGCTGCTGCCGTAGCTGAAGCAGAAGTTCTGAGGGAAGCTGCCGACGAGCTAAAAGAACGGTCCAGCTGCAACCACTCAAAACTCGACTGCACTCCCGCTGACCCTAGCACACGGGTCCGAGAATACTTAGCCGACCAAGCAAGCCAACCGAAACAAGAGATGACTGGACCCCAACCACCTCTTAATGAACAAATCGTTCAGGGATACCAGTATGGCCGGTTTGAACGCGGAGACCGACTTCTCCCTCATAGGCCAGGGAGCCCAGACAGACCTACCCAGACAACCCCACCTATTATCAGCTATCACTCCCCTAACTCACGTGTCGAAGACACCGAACCTCCTAACGACCGGTACCCCACCAACACCAGGGACGCCTCCCAGTCTCAATATACCTCAGACCTTGTGAGGTACTTCACCCGGCGGGAACTCATCACTACTGGACTGCCACCTTTTAACGATAGACCTGAAGACTACAGAGCATGGAAGCGGTCTTTCCAGAGTGCCATCAGACACCTCGGTCTCACATACAGCGAGGAAATGGACCTTCTCGTAAAATGGCTTGGTAAAGAGTCAGGGGGAACATGCGAGGAGGCTAAGGTCAGACCACCTGAACCACCCAGAAAGAGGGCTCATGAGAAATATGGGCCCGACTCGAGGAGTGTTACAGGGCTCCTGAAATGATAGAGGGATGCTCTCTTCAAACGAGTAGATGACTTCCCCAGACTGTCAAACAACGATCTTCCTAGACTTAGGGAACTCAGCGATTTAGCTACCGAACTCTTGTCAGCTAAGGAAGATGGAAACCTTCCTGGCCTCGCCTACCTGGACACTGCTCGAGGGCTCCGCCCCTTTATAACCAAACTACCATCCTCACTTCAGGACAGATGGCTGTCTGTTGGTTCCGAATATAAGGAGCGGCACCAAGTTACGTTCCCTCCTTTTAAGGTATTTGTAAACTTTATTACACAACAAGCTAGGATAAAAAATGATCCAAGTTTCAAGGTCAATTCACTGGTGGGTAGGTTCCCCTCACAAGAGAGCAAACAAAGGGTGGTATCGGTGAATAAGACCGATGTGTCCCCCACAGTTTTCAACACCACGCGTCGGCAAAACAAGGATGGCAACGACCCCACCCAATATTGCCCATTACACAGAAAATTCCACTCACTGTTGAAATGCCGCGCCTTTCGAGAGAAACCCTTGAAAGAGCGTGAGACTTCCATAAGAAACAATGGCATCTGTTTCAAATGTTGCTCCTCCACAGCACACATAGCGAAATTCTGCAGAATGAATATTACATGCAATGAGTGTAACAGTGAAGAACACAACACTGCTCTCCATCCAGGACCACCACCTTGGCCCATCAGCATAAGATCCGCTGCAGAGAACGGCGGGGAGGATAACCCCCCTATAGCTACTGGAGTGGTTTCGCAGTGCACACAAGTTTGCGGTGGTGACCTCTCAGAAAAGTCGTGCTCCAAGATATGCCTCGTCAATGTTTACCCTGCCGACCAACCAGACAAAACAGTAAGGATGTACGCCATCATCGATGAACAAAGCAACCGGTCTTTGGTACGCTCAGACTTTTTTGATACCTTTAAAAATGATGGGCCCAGTTTCCCTTATTCCCTTAAAACTTGTGCCGGAGTTATACAAACCATGGGAAGAAGAGCGTCAGGCTTCCAGGTGGAATCCTTAGACGGAAAAAACAGCCTTCCACTTCCAAGTCTCGTCGAATGCGACAAAATACCCAACGACAGGTCCGGCATCCCAACTCCTGAGGCAGCCCTCCACCACCACATCTGAGAAAAATAGCACACCTCATCCCCACCGTGGAGCCTAAAACTCCTATAATGCTCCTTCTGGGGCGTGACATTCTAAGGGTACACAAAGTGCGCCAACATATAAACGGCCCCCATGATGCCCCATATGCACAGAAACTGGACCTCGGATGGGTCATAGTCGGCAATGTCTGTTTAGGGAAATTTCACCCACCCACCATAATAAACACATTGCATACACATATATCCGATGGGGGACGCCCTACCCTTTTCGAACCGTGCCCGAACAAATTCGAAATTAAAGAGAGCTTCGGCATCAGCAAGAGACCATACTCCACCGAGATGGAAGACCACCTATTTCAACGGACCAAGGACGACGAAAGGGCGGCGCCTTCTATTGAAGATATTGCCTTCCTGAACATTATGGAACTGGGAGCTGAGAAAGACAAAGACAACAGTTGGGTCGCTCCTCTACCCTTTAGATCCCCCCGACGTCGTCTCTCATATAACAGGAAACTGGCAGAGAGTCGACTTTCTTCACCGAGACGTAGCCTCGATAAGAAACCTGCGATACAAAGACCCTTTACACGTAGGGGCGTTTTATCGACCCTCAACAGTCTGTATGACCCCTTGGGATTTGCTGCCCCCGTCACCATTCAAGGAAAGTTAATCTTGAGAGAGCTAACCCATGAAAACAGCGAGTGGGACTCACCTCTTCCTCAAGAAATGCACAAAATCTGGTCTTCATGGAGAGACTCCTTGGAAGCGCTAAACGAGGTCCGAATCCCTAGGGCCTTCACAAACATACCACTCTCAAAAGCAGTACATAAAGAGCTGCACATCTTTTCCGATGCATCGACCAAAGCCATCGCTGCAGTGGCCTATCTCAAGGTCACCGACGATAAAGGAAACAACCAAATTGGCTTCGTCACATGGAAAGCGAAACTTGCCCCACGACCCGAACATTCAGTTCCCAGACTGGAGCTCTGTGCCGCCCTCCTGGCAACCGAACTGAGTGAACTAAACACCTCCTCAGACCCGTTGCCAGGATTGTCCTTCTCTGTGACGAGAACTAGCACATTCCTTGACGTCCAAGACGTCAGGCGGGGAGTGTTCTGTTCTGTGTACAACAGACCTACTAGCACCCATCTCCCTTTATCGGCCCCTTTGCTTGGGGCTTCTTTCTGACCCTACACCGGTTGAAGGTTCCCGGTGCTCAGCCTCTATCTAGTTTAGCTGCCCCCAGCACGGCCACATGGCATGCCCCCAGCTTGGCCGCATGCCATAGTTTTCATCCTTTAAATATCTCGTCATTCTTGGACATCTCCGGTAAGAACTATCCTTTTCTTCCTTCCTATTATGGAATTATTTAATGCAAGCATTATTTTTTAGTATCATTTCCTTCCTTAAACGAACTTTGTTTACCTTCTCACCACGTACGGATCCTCCATCTTTCCTCTCGGAACTTGACTGTTACTCAGCATAATTTGTATTCTTTTTCTTTCTATGAGTATTTTTTATGTTCAAATGCTTCTATTCTGTAAGCTTATCGTACCTACAACTACTTAAGGTCTTAGTAAATATTCACCTTCATTTTCTGGAGAGCACCAATATGGTCTGTATTTCCAAATCCCATCAGAATTCCTGGGATAAAATTCAACAGTCAGTGGCTATATCCAAACTGGCTCATAGATGAGCCTCTTAAAAAAGATTAAATTTGTTTTCTAAATTATTTTTTAAATTTGAAAGCTTAAAATTGCCCCCACTAATTTAGATTCTGTGTATACGTTTGACATATTGATTTGATTGACTATTTTTTACGGCTTGTCAACCTTTTGAAGGTTATTTAAAGCCAGAAAATATTATTAGAGTGACCAATGATTTTGATATAATAAGGAATTATTGATACAAGTCCTACTAATTAACCCATAGCTTGGGTGGGAGAACAGGCGGATTCATACATTTCCAAACGGTATTTGCTCGTAAGTGAATATAATGTACCCGATTTCCAATACCATTACACCACCTGTACATCCAAGCATATAGCACCTGGAATTCCCAAGTAATCATTCATCGAGGTACTGATCAGGCTCGATGTTGCTTAACTTCAGTGATTGTACGAGTGATGTGACCATAAGTCGCTTTTGACTTATATTTGAATGTAAAAAATACTGTTATAACCTTATCAAATGAAAACAATCTGAGAATGTCATTCATGGGTTCTGAATAAAAATCGCCATAATAACATTTACGCTTAAAAATGGAACTTGATGTATTTACAGTTCTTTACATAAAAGTTATTTTGCCAAATTTTGGTGCTCAGTCGGTATTTTTTTCATCAGAAAAAAGATGTATTGTCAATGGTCATGAATTAATGCAAGTGTTGCTGTCAGAATATAACTATTAAATATATTTAATGGATAGCTAGTTCACAAAACTTGCATAACAATGACTACTGGTTTGCGTAAAATACATGGTGTCCACCCCCTCCAAAATTGACATCATTTAAAATGTGAACAGGAAAAACGAAATTAAATAGGCTTCATGTTGAAAAATAAAAGATTCGAACAAGATATTTAAAAGGATATAGAATTCATAACCGATTTCCCAAAGCTTTACAAATTTTCAGTATGCGCACCACATGTGACACGACGGTCTGTAGACCATCTCCTGCCAAACACGCTGTAGCATGTCTTGTGCAACATTCGTAAAAGCGCCTCAGTAATTCTCTGCTTAAGTTCCTCTAGGCTTGTGGGAAGAGGGGAAATATAGACGTGTCCTTTCACATAGCCCCGTAGAGAAAAATCACAAAGTGTCAAGTCAGGTGAACATGGTGGCCATTTCAACAACACATTGTCATTATCACTGACACGCCCGATTCATCTTCCATTTGGTAGATTCTCATTCAGATAAGTCCGCACAATCAACTTAGTTTTTACACATTTTGTTTAAAATTTGAGATCATTTGAGCGAGAATTGACTATGTTACTAGACTACAAAACGATGTCAATTTGGGGAGGGGCACCCTGTATTTATGAATCTTCACATGAGGATATAATGTGACACAAGGCCATTTTTATTGCTGGATCCTATGCATATTTATAAGCAGATAATACAGATTTATTTTAGGGCAACGATTATTTAGCATATGGCCGCAAGTGTTAGGTAATAGTTTTGATCTTCTTTCTTTTAGTACAATGGGGGAGTGTACTGCGTGGGCGATGGATCACCGGGAAGTTTATACGTTATTTAAAATCTTCGGTGACAAATCACCAGAAGTTTGGTTTCTGTATCAGAAAACTGTTTTTGCTAAAAAAAATTCCTCTAAACCAACAACAGACAAATGAACGCGTCAGGCATCAACAAAGATACGTTAGGCACTAATATAGAACAGAAAGATGTTATAAATACTTACATATATAGAACGCAGACACACATACACACGCACACGCACACACACACACACACGCGCGCTCGCGCGTGCACACACGCAGGCACGCACGCAAATACAAACACGGACACACAAAACACGCATACACACAAATACGCACACATAAACACGCATCTACACACATACATACACAAACATGCATACACACACACACATATACACACACTCATACAAACTCAAACAAACACGAACACACACACAAACAAGCACGCACAAGCACACTCATACAAACATAAACAAAACACACACACACATTTATTTATAAATATGAAGAGTAGTTTCATGCACTTAGTGTATACACTTTTGACTCCCTCGGTAATTTATATATATATATATATATATATATATATATATATATATATATATATATATATATATATGAGCGAGGTTCACCCATGCCATGGCGTGTTCTTGCTGTGAAGGTTTGATTCGGCGGGACCAAGTGTTATTGACAAGATTATAAAAATATGTGAACCAAGTACAATGTAATATTTATTATTTATCTAAAAAAATTATTTCCTATTTTATAAAGAAATAAATTTGAAAAAGAAATATTTATTCAAAAATTTATAAAGAATTACAAAATTATCAAAATATATGAACTAACTACAATTCAATATTAATTATTTACAATTTGATAAATAATGATGAAAACAAGGTTTTTACCCTATCTAATAAATAAATAGTGTTTAACATCTTTGTTGTCAGTTCTCAAGAGTAAAGCAAATATATAAATCTATTTTCATATGTTTGAGATTTAAAAAAATCTCTAATCATTGCTTTTTTAAAAACAATAAACATTGCCGAGGGAGTCAAAAGTGTGGTCAGTAATATCGGTATCAAGGGAAGAACCGTCTTTTTGACACATCGTTTTTTGCATGCACGAAAGTTAAACATTGTCTCACGTTCTTTGAAAATATTTGATACTTCCGATATTTTTAGTCGGTGCCCAGAATCTTAATAGCATATAGGTCTACCACTCGTCCCTTCAGCCCCTCAACCTCCGGCGTCTTCCTCTTTGGGTTGAGGCGCCCACTCGGTCTGAACCGAACTCAGGGGTAGCTGGCCGCACGCTCCCTGAGTACCCGTAGATTGTTCGACCGGTCACTGGCCAAATTCCGCCTGCTGCCCACGTTGTGTTAGTTTTTAGATCCAGTAAGCGGGGTGTTGTCCATAGGTCGATTGGGGATGTAGGCACGGCTGTGAGGGTGGGCGGCAGGAAAATTAGAATGTGGCAAACAAGGAAATAATATCTGCAGAAGCCGAACAAAAATGGGTAAAATATTGATGTCTTTTATGTGAAAAAACAACAACAGTGAAAGAGTTTACAGAAAGGATAGAAAAGCAATTAACATAAGAACAGAGGACCACTCCTCTACCAATTATACCAAAAGAGAGAGCTGTGTGTGTGGGAATTAACTCGTTCCAAATCAACTTGGGAGGATATGTGACTCGTAATACCAGCCCTACGTGGAAGTGTAGCTTTTCAGTTGGTTGTCGTAAGTGACAAACGTTAAGTTTCAGTGACTTTTCAATACGACTGCTACAACGACGATGATATTTTTTGAAGTCCTTATCTCTGATTTGCCACTGGACCGACTCACTGCAACGACAGTCTCTCTCTCTCTCTCAACGTCACTCTCGTCTAACGCCCAAGTCTCCCCAACTCGGCAAAACTCGCGTTTATATAGCAAACCGAAGGTTATACGCCAGTTGTTCACGCGCTTAACACGAGTGTCGCCATAAGCAAAGTTTAAATTCAGATCTATTTCAAATCTCTTAGTGGATAAAATTAATTAGTTCAATGTTCATTTCAATTGTCTTTTCGATGACCAAATTCAGCGGATACAACTTGTGTTTAGATCAGATTTCGCTAGCGGTAAACATACACTGATCTTACCTCCCCGGTCCAATTTACTTCAATATGTTTTTATCAAAAATATTATTTTCGTCTATTTTTTTTTTTAATGACCCAAATTAAACATCGCCTCCTGCCCTTTTGCATTTGTTTATAAACAAGTCCTCGCCAACCCGATTTGAAATTTATTCTTTATCCATCAGCGGTCTCGGGTTTCATATATCATTGTTCTAGATTCTTTCCTATTAATAGCGCTGACACAGTTTGTAACTTTCACGGAAGATCGTGCTTTCCATCTTCAATCAATAAACGTTATATTTGCGTGTGTGCATTCATGCGCGTCAACCTCTCTCTGTTAGATAGGTACTCGTAGACATGATAGTAACAGAAAGCGGGAAGAAAGGACTAACCATCATTTGTAAGAAGACAGAATGTAGGGGCATTAAAAAGGGGCATAACCCAGGTTGAGATCTATGAATTGGAGATATCAAAATCAAGCAAGTCCAGGAGTTTAACTTTCTGGGAAGTGTTATAAATGGCATACGGAAATCCGAAGGCGTATTGGTAATCACGAAAGATATCTTCCGATAACTGGACAGAGATGTGGTTTAGTAGAAAAATGATGAGAGTACTGTGGACGGAACATGTGAGTAACGAGCAAGTCTTAAAGAAGATGGAAACAAAAACGAGATTTGTCTTTAGGATCAGAAAGAGACAGTTGAAATTTCTAAAAACACACAATGAGGAAAGAGAGCTTGATGAATTTGACAGTCACAGGATATATTGAAAGCAAGAAGGTCAGAAGTAACCAGCGAATAACTTACCTAACGAGTTTCTGTATATTGGATGTCAGAACAGGAAACGGAAGAGATAATAATGAGACAAACTTTGCCAAAGAATAGGAGAGCCATGATCGCCGTCGTCCTGAAGAGAGACGGCACATAAAAGAGGAAGAAGATCAAATTAATGTCGGCATAATCAAAATGGGAATTTTGATTGGAACCATTTGTCTTTGCTCCTTGATAAAATCTAAAGAAGAATTAGCAATATTATTGGTCCGTATCTGGCAGCTAGTCTTCAGTCACTACTGTAAGGTTGCCTCCCTGTAACATTTCTATAAATACTTTCATGGTAATTGTTCGGATGATCTCTTCGCTATGGTACCTAGACTTTTTGAATTTAAGCGCAGTACTAGACTGATGTCGAGATCTCATCGATTTAAAGTTGAGCTGGCTAGATGTAGCCGTAAATGCTATGCTAACAGTTTCTTTTCTCGCACTTCTCGCTTGTGTAACTTCCTTCCGGCCCCATGCTTTCCAGTCAACTTCAATCTTCAAAAATTTAAATGCAATGCCAATCGCTATCTATTGTCCTCCTGATCACTCTTTTTGTTCTCGCTCATTGGTAATGTTCCTGCTTCTAGTTTTTACACACCCAGTAAACCCTTGTGTCTTCGTGGCTTTATTATCTTGCACAAAGTGAACTTGATTAAAAAAAAGTATAAATCCGACATTTTAATCTTTTTCTGTTTTCTGCACATAGAAAAGTTCTTTTCAGAAACAAGCATTTAAAGAATGAAGGAAAGGGAAAAAATAAGAAAAGGAAAAAAAAACTGATTAGAGCTCTGATGGATAGGAAGTTGTGGAAGCATAATCGGCCACATCCAAAAGGGACTCTTCCCAAAGAAGAAGAAGAAGAAGAAGAAGAAGAAGAGAGAGAGAGAGAGAAGGCGTTTATAACATCAGGGTAAACGGTCATATATAGAACTATATGTTAATATTAAATTTGATCTAGAAATACATTATATTTCCTTATGCTGTAACTATCAATCCCGATCAAAATATTTTGGTCTGGGACAAGTGTGGGCTGGAAACTGTGATTTATGCCTTTTTTTCCAATAAAGCTAGTAGGGGCGATAGTAAATTATGCACCATAAAATAGAAACCGTTTTGTAGGCTAGCAGTCCACCCTGGTGAGCACAACGAGGTGGAAGCTGTATTTAACGTTCTTCGCTTTCTCCATTTACAATGTCCAGTCTTCCTAACTCTCTGTTGAAACGCATGGATAAACCAGAATAATTTCTTCAACTTTATCAACCGTGATTTCTTTACGGCAGTGAATGTTGGAGAAGAGACTCGAGGCGACGGAGATGTAGTTCTACAGAAAGATGCTAAGGATATCCTGGATCGAGCGTGTGAGGTCTTAGAGAGATTACAAACAAGGAGAAGGCTTATATTTAACATCAGGAAGAGGTAGCTGAAGTTTCTGGGACGCATAACGAGGAAGGAGAGCCTGGAGAATCTGATACTCACAGGTCGAATAGAGGGAAAGAGAGACAAGGGAAAGCAGTGCATGACATACGTGGCGAGATTGAGCAGGTAGTCTGGGGGGAGGAAGCAGAGGGAAGGAACTTGTTGAGAGCTACAAGGGATAGAGGGAGGTGGAGAGCCATGATCGCCAACGTCCTAAAAGGATACAACACATAGAAAGAAAGAAATTCACAGATTGTTTGAAGAGTGTCATCGTGTATCGCTACAGGTCTCAAGGGAAGTAATTCGAAGCGGACTAAAACGTCATTACTCTAGGTCGGATATTTTTTCGTTAATATCAAATAGCTGGATACATGTTCACTTTCTAAGGAAAAGGTATGAACCCACTCCTCCTTGGGCCTCATCTTGACAAAACATATCTTTACAAACTGTCAGGTCACCATAAAGCCAGGATAGTTGACGAAGAAGTGTTTAGGAAAGACTTGGATAAACCAATGTCTTGAAACTATCTTAGCACTTATCAGTGGCGACAGTACCAGCAAAAATATTGTTGTCGTTATTGCTAAAATTGACAGGATCCAGTCAGTCACATATAAGCTTAATACACACAAACGTGACATGGGATTTGTTCAGCTTAGAAATTAACTTTCATATCTTATTTTTCCGTGTTTCCGGAACAACAACAACGTATATATATATATATATATATATAAACTGTTACATTCGAAAATGAAAGTTAACGCGACAAAATGCATATTGGTTTTGACGTCTAAAGACGTCTCGTCAGGCGGCTACCACCATTGTTAACCGCCTGATGAAGACGTCTATAGACGTCGAAACAAATATGCATTTTTGTCGCGGTAACTTGTATGTTCCAATGTAACAGTTTACAATAAATAATTATTGGTCTACGTTTTGTATTGAGCCCTTTTTTAAATTAATGTCATGAACGTTTGAATTTATATTCTTTTCGTTCTTTTTACATGTATATATATATATATATATATATATATATATATATATATATATATATATATATATATGAGAGAGAGAGAGAGAGAGAGAGAGATCTTTTACAAAACCCGACTTAAAGTGTCACACTGTCACAAGGCGACAAAACACATGACATGCGCATTAAAAGAATCGTGAAAATATGTGACCACAATGTTAACGCCATTAAATTCTTTTCGTTCCGATTTTCTCACGCACTGTAAATTTTTATCGAGACTTCCCACAAAAGAATCTGTTTTCTGATCATTGAAATTGTTTTCTTTTTTACGTGTAAGTAACGTCTTTTTTCTCTTTTAGATTTTGACGTCTATAATTTGGATTATGTGCACTATTATGCGTGCAATTAATAATATGTATATCTTTGTTCATATTAACAAGTAAGAGTGTCCATTGCAAATATTCGTTACCCAACAACAACAAATATGATATGTAGTCTTTTTTTTTTTAGTGGAGTACTCATATTCGATTTAAGATCCTACAGTGGGTTACCCAGAAATTGCCCAGGTTTCTCGACTGTTGTCACAAACATTAGAACATTCACCTACCCATCAACCTTTTAAGAAAATAAGATAATGTTTGACGTATGACAAACATCACCAATGCGTACACGCGCACGAGGTTTCGGTTCTTTATTATTATTATTATTATTATTTGGAGATTTTTTTCTTAATTTCCTGCTTTGTTCACTTGTTCACCAATGGTGTCGATTCCGTCCTTGGGGTGACCATGATGGTGTGATATGTTCATTCGATGGATAGATTCCTTAATATCTGAGTAGCACCGTATTTCTTGTATCTTGAAGTTCTCAGGGATTTTGTTGGTGTATTTTTACATTTCTTTGTTGACAAGACGGAAAGCACATATTACCGTTGATTTCGTTTTGGTCTTTATGCTCCACATTTTCTCAATTTCTATTGACCTTTATATTTAGTGTTTCTGTAGTTTTCAGGGAGGGGTTTCTCTTCCGTGAAGACAGACATGAACAGACATATTCTTTCATTCTTATTCTTCACTAGGTCATTTGACATTCTTCATCGTCTTTAATTGATCCTCCCCAGAAAATAGTAGCTTCATCATTTTCAGTTGATGGATTATGTTCATAATATTTGTTATAATGTTTACAGAGCTGACTTGTAAATATAAAGCATAGCAGACGGTGTCATGTATTTTCTGAAGCGGTACAGTGAGCAAACCATTTTTTCAGCTTCCTTAGCAATGGGTTGTACGTCTGGGGTCTAAGATTAACCCGAGTCCCAATTGACGTTCAAAACAAGGAGCCTCATTAAGAGTGCAGCCGTAAACTTAGCATAACTTGGTTATTATACACACAACATTTTAACCAGCGTAACCTTTAGCCTTCGTCAGGTATCTTTTGTTGTACATGGTAATTTTCTCAGAATTTTGGATAGAACACTTTATTCAATAAACACATAGGTAAATTGTACTATTTTCCAAACCACTAAAAAAAGACTTTTGATCGAATAAAAAAATGCCTTGCATCTGGAAAGTGGAATGAGAACAATCTACCCGATGGATTGAATAAAGTGTTCTGCTTAAAATTTCCATAAAATTATCTAGTAAACCTGGAGAAAGCTGAAGGGTGAAACAGTAGAGACATTATAGGAACTAAGATGAACATGTTAGTCGGAATAATGAAGCACATATTGCAATAAATCTTCATCTCAAAATATCCCGACATAAATTGCAGTCTTTATTCTCTAGCCGTAAACTGTGACGTACAGAGCAGCTACAGTAAAATCTAATGACAGTATCTCCTGAAAAAGAGGACGCTTATTCTTATGCAGCTGGAGGGTGCACTTTTCTCGAATATTCAGGCCGGCAGACAAACATAAATATACTGTTTAAAAATAAGCTGCACAAATATGGATCTCTACTAAAAATAAGATTGGAAGTAATAAAAACCGACAGAGAAGTTTCGCTAAAAAACAATGAGCGCAAAGTATGAGATCAGTCTTACAGACAATTCGGCTTATGTTGTTGTACAATCACCGAAGTTAAGCAACGTCGAGCCTGGTCAGTACCTAGATGAGTAACCGCTTGTAAGCTTGGATGAGTAAGTGGTATAATCGATAACGGCTCGAAACTGGAAATCCTAGTCGGGTTTGTTAGATTTCCTTTCGCGTAAATGCCATTCAGAAATACCCACTTCTTCCAACAAATATGGCTTAATTACTACGACTTGTATCAGTAAATCATTATTATCTAAAAAAGATTTACTTTCTAAAAATATTTACTGGATTTAAATAACCTGCAAGCGATAAAATGGCAAACCAATCAATCAATCAATACAAATAATTCATAGAAAGATAATAAGTCTTGTCAAAATTATAGAGTACCTCGGAATTAGAATGTTGAAAGTGGTTTGGGTAGGATAAAGTCATCACTCTTGTTGTCACTATTAGAAACAAAGGTTTATTTTTGCTTTATTGTGATAACTCCACACGTGGGAATATTCCCTGATCAACTGGTCCAGCCAAAGTTAGCAACGAACAAAATAGTCACAGCGTAACAGGAAATGTTTTACTCAACTGTGATTCAGAAAGAAATAGATGTGATTGTAGTGAATGAATAATGTAGACAAAAAAGAAGCTATGTTGAATAGGTTCTCAAATTTTACACGTAGAAAAATCTTGTTAAACAGGCCAAGGTGTGGCACCTCGGATAGCGTGCTGCTTTAAAAGTTAATCTCGAATATCAATTCACTAGTGTAGAGAGACAAATCAAAATGCGATATAACGAATTGGAAAGGTTAGAATCAAGTCAGTACAGAAATTTAAATATCTGGAAAGAGTTTTAACGGTTGATGAAAAATGTGACAAAGAAATCCGAAGGTGCAATGATATAGAAAAATCAATGACGTTTACACTGTAAAACTTCCAAAGAGCCACTCGAGGTAGCGTGTTACATGATAAGAAGTACAGTTTATGTGGATATGTAGGGAAGATAACAATTAACCCTAGATTTGAACAGGTTAAGATTATAGTGATCGGGAAAGCATCCTCTTGGGTGTCAGTTCCACAAAGTAACAGTTTGTGGAAAAAAGCTGTTCGAGTGGAACTTACATCTCACTAATTGGGTACGAAGTGAATGAGAGTGGTTCGCTACATTGGGCGTGGCATGGTGGGTCCTAGCCGTGAAGCTTAGAACTGGTGGAACCTTTACCATGCCAATTTTGCTACTTAGAAACGCTGTGATTAATTTGAAAGTTTTTTTTTTGAAGATTTAATAATAAAATTAAAAAAAAAATGTCTATGAGCAAATCAATGAGAAATTTACATAGGAAATTGTTAACTGTAAAATATAATAATCTAAAAAAAGGTTATCTCATTGAACGACACGTTGACAACAGAATAAAAAATTTTAAACTTCCAACTGGCTCTTGTATATTCCATCTAACGTACTTCGTTCTAATATTTAATATTACTCATTTTATCATATATATATAAATTTGTTCCGACGACTGGGGCTTATTCGTTTACTTGTTTTCCTTGTACTATTTTCCATTTTGCAGTATTTATAAACAACACCTGAAATTAAAAAAAAGACCCCCACTGTTTCTACAATACACCCAAGAAAGCCAAAGAATGGATTCTTCAATATGTATTAACAACAAAAAACAATAAAACTACTCTCATTAAACCACCAATGAGAATTTGTCTGTCCGCCATTATTATGGCTGATGCTAGACACATAGAAAGCAAGATTCCGCCTTTTGGCCTCACTTTTTCGACTGACTTGAAGTGGAGCGACTACATCGAATCAGTTGCTGCATCTTCTGCAAGGAAAGTTAAGTCACTGTGTCGTGCCAGAAAACTTTTTCTCGCCAGAGTCCATTTTGCATATTTACAAATCTACCATTCGTCCGTGCATTGAATACTTCTGCCATATCTGGTCTGGTTCCCCTGCTATTCATCTCTAGGTTCTTGACAAAATCCAAAGAAAGATCTGTAATGTAATCGATCCTAACTTAGCATCGCGACTTCAATCATTTTCTCACCGACGTGTCGAGGCTTCTCTCTGTCTTTTCTACAAATATTTTCTTCGCAACTACTCTAATGGACTTTTTTTCCCTACATGAATTTAAACGTGGTAGTAAATTGGCATCTAGGTCCCACCCGTTAATTGTTGAAATAGTTAAATGTAACTGCCACCACAACAGTTTTCTTTCTTGTACTCGCTTCTGTTTGCTTGCTTCCCTGATAAATACAATCTTCAAAAAGTGAAATGCAACGCCAATCGCCATCTTGTGTCTTCATGAATCCCGTTCATCTTTTGTCCTTTTCTCAATCCTCTCTATACTCAGCTCTTTCTCTCACTTTCACTCTCTGTACCCCCCCCCCTGCGTACAAGTGGCATTTCCGCCATGCTTAGGGTGAAATGACTAAAACAAGAAGAAAAAAAAAAGCTCAATAGTTGAAACAAATCTTGGAACATTGATTTTCCCTTATTTATTACGTCTTTTTATGCTGTATTTATTATGTCATTTTGTGCTATATCCAATATTAAAGACGAACGCCCTTTCAATGCTTATGAAAACAAAAATCCACAACCATAGTATGTTGTCAGAAGTGAAGATATTTATAGATATTTATTGGTATATAAGTTGTAATATAAACTTGTACCTAAACACTCGTCAGTGTCGGGAAAACATGGAGTTGTGCTTTGAATGATTTTTAGGCGCAGCGTCCATTGTGATTCTGTTGCTTCCAATTCTCCAGTGTCTGGATATGAGGGACAGACTATTACCCTTGTAGTAGATATATCATTTCTACGTCGTAGAAATGATCCCATGTCAATACACATGATTCCGGTGTCATCGCAGGAGTTTACAGGACGTTGCTAAATACAGTTACGTAAGAGATTACGACACCAGATTTTTCCTCGGGTTCGACTTCTGAAGCCTTTCCTTTGAATGATTTTAGCCGTAAGGCAGCGGAGGTTTTAAATTAAAATAAGAGTTGTGTTTCTTTTAGCCCAAGATCAGAGAACCCATTCTGCCCTACTATTTAACACGTGGCTGCTTAGAAGTAGTGGGGTAAAGAAGTGATGAGTTCATAAATTTTCCCTAGTGCATTGATGCGAAAGTGAACGCAACGGTCTCGGCTGGAATTTGAACTCTGCTCGCCAATCCGATTTTTGTGCGATAACCACTATGCTCTGCGCACACCTTAAACTTGTACATGCCACAGTTATTGCATATTAAGGATGAGGAGATATGCGGTGACCTAATCATTATCAAGCTGAGAAACAGATAATGTCAATGTGAACGTCGCACTTAATAATCTTGGAAAAGGCATGAATTCATCATTTACTGAGTGCTACAGGTAAACGTCGCTCGTAGAAAAGAATGCGTGAGTATTTGAGTAAGCTACATTCGCATCACCGTCCTACCTGTCCAGAGCTGTTATAACCATTGTCAACTTTAACAGGAACTCGTCAGTTATTGGTCAAAGACAAAAATTTGATCATCATTCTACAAATGATCAATATATAAAAGAAATTACAGAAACTGTTTCTTTTTCCTCGGGAGCAGTCAGCCTAAATATGACTTTTATGTAACTTCATGAATTAATCGACAATTGCTCCTTTTATTGAAATATGTCGACTATCTGCAGTATATCTGAAAGTTTCCGGTCCGTGATGCTAGGTGACTTCGTAATTACTCGGTCGCCACTTAAAACCAAATTAAGTCATAGTTAAGAAAGAAAAACAAAGCAAGCAAGAAAGAAAAGAACGTTGAAGACTAATGTACAATCAAAACTGTGTAAGTTATTAATAAGGAGTTTATTTAAAGCATTTCCGCACCTATAACATGGAACTTGATTGGCTAGTTCCATTCTCACGTCTTATATCATTTCCATATTTTCATTAAAACAAAAAAACAAGCGGCCATGATGGAATTCTTTAATAGCCGCCAATTATTTCTGTCTTCTTTTGGTTTTATAAACAAAGAAATGACTGTTCATCTAACAATGAAATCGCATACATTATACAGACACGCAAGTGTCCGTATATTTGTACACGCGTAAATTTTCTTTCTCTATTTTTGCCTCACCTCGTGGTTATCTTTAACAAATGAATTCTTTGTAAAGAATAAAAAGAACAAATGTTTCATTAGTTAGTAAGATCATAGAGCATGAACACTAATTCATTTTTTATGGTCTCACCTTTTCCTCAATCTATCATTTGATTTAACACCTGTTTGGACACCTACATATACTTCAAATGTTTTAAACATGAATAACTTACCACAGTTTTAATCGTCTTATTAAGATTATGTGTGTTTGCATACAAGGTGAGCTAAAAGTAGGTTTACAGTAGTTTCGCTCTTTGTTTCACATTTCCACAGCTTAGAACCAGAATAAATTCGCTGAAATGTTCTTTCAGCAAGATAGAGCACGTCCCCATTATGCTTTGGCAGTAAAGGACTAACCAAACCTTTCCGCATTGTTGGTTACGTAGAAGAGACAGCATCGTATGGCCACCACGTTCACGTGACCTAACACCAATGGATTTTTTTGGGGGGGATGTAGTAAAAAGCAAGGTTTATGAGAAAAATCCCCACACAGTGGACGAATTAAAAGAGTACATCTTAGAACTATTTATTAAAATTGATGAAGATCGAGATTTGTGTTGTGCTGTGTGTCATAGTGTTCTGGTGAGGTTTGAGGAATGTTGTAAAGTTGAAAGAGGACATTTTGAGCACTTCAGAGATTAAACTGCACTAAAAAATTGCAAGCAAAGTGTTAAACAAATGTACATAAACAGTTGTGAACAAATATTATTGTAACAAATAAATAGAAATGTAATAATTTAAAAAAATATAACGTGCATATCTACTACAAGTGGTATAAAAGTCATGTAAATATGGCGGGTGGGATCTATTTTTTTTCCTGTTATTTTTGTTGTATGCGGGCTTGTGTATCCTTGAGGAAGAATGACATTTTCCATTTAATCCACTGTGTATGCTACCATTATTTTTCTTTTATGTGTCGTGTCCCTTCAGGACGTAGGCGATCATGACTCTCCACATAATCTTTTCGCATGTCGATCTTAATAAATTTTGTCTTTTTGTTTTTTTCTCCCAAACCCTGTTCCACTATCTATTTGCTTAAGCCCATCAAGTATTCCTGCTTTTCACTGTCCCTCTTTTCCTCTCCGTCCTGCGAGTATCAGATTTTCCAAGCCCTCCTTCCTCATTATTTGCCCCAGAAATTTCAACTGCCTCTTCCTGATGTTAAATATAAGTTTCATTTCTCTTTCCATTCTCTCCAAAATCTCATTGTTGCTCACATTTTCGGTCCATGGTATCCTCAGTATCTTTCTGTAGAACCCCATTTCTGTTGCTTCAAGTCTCTTCTTCATCTTTGAGGAGATTGTCCAGCAATCATTGCCATACATGGGGACAGATATCGCGTTACAGTTCAGTACTCTTTTCTTTGTCTCCAGCAAAGTTTCTTAAGACTCCGCTTAGCTTTTAGAATGCATCTCTGACCATAAAAAATTAAGCTATGTTCGTGTACCCTGAATTTATTCTTAACTGCCACGTATGATTAGTAGTTAAGATGATACATTCGTCATTACAGTTGGTTTCCCCAAAACGGAAATTACTTACGACTCATCCTAATAAGTGATATGCACAAATCTATAATCCGTATGCCTATAATAACTCTATTCTGTCAGTAATTGCAGAAATATTTATACAAAAGTAATCATGATATCTTAGTTGTCGACACGCGTAGAGTTACCACGCGACCAGCAGTTCTTCTAATTATATTATATATGTTTTCAAGTATTCCTTCTTTATTTATTTTCTTCGGATATTTTCGAAAAAATGAAGACAAAAATACTGAATAAGTAATATTATGCTAGGTAATAAATATCGCATTTATTAATAAAGCTAAATTTGATCTAATCTTATTTCTGGCGCAATAATATACCTTCAAAAATGTCCATAAAGAAATGTCGGCTATGTTTAAACTTGTCCGAAAAAAAAAGAAGAAAAAATACGGTGTGTCAATAGGGCAGTTATTCCTTTGATACCGTTATTACTGTATACACTTTTGACTCCCTCAGCAATGTTTATTTACAAGATTATAACAAAATATATGAACCAAGTAGAATGAGATATTTAATTACCTTTTATAAAGATTTATTATTTACCTTTTATAAAGATTTATTATTTACCTTTTATAAAGATTTATTATTTACCTTTTATAAAGATTTATTATTTACCATTTTATAAAGAAATCAATTTGAAAAGAAAAATCTTTTTTCATCAAAGATTTATAAAAAATTACAAAATTATTCAAAATATGTAAACCAACTACAATGAAATATTTCTCATTTAGCATTTTATAAATAACTATGAAAACAAGTTTTCTATTCAATCTAATAAATAAATAGTGTTTAATTCTCAAGAATAAAGAAAATGTATAAATCCACTTTTATATATATGGGTTTTAAAATTCTAATCATTGCTTTTTAAAGAATTACCGAGTGTATACTTAAAGAATGAATAACCGTTTCTTGACAGACCTTTTTTTTAACGGTCACGGACGTTAACATTGTTGAAATGCCATTCATATTTGAACTTTGATTTTTAAAATTTTTATAAAGTTTTGGTATCGTCTACTTTGTACTTTCCATTTTCTTTCTAAATATTTGATTGCTGTATCGATTATTTTCAGACATTTATGTGATGTGAAGAACAAAATAAATCCTTATTAGTTCTTCGCTTATTTCTTCTAAAATGTCTATCTAGTTTTCTTAAAATTTATTCTGCATTTCTGATGTCATTTCTCCTCGAATACAAAAAATAGTAAAATTTTTAAAAAATGAGTTATTTTAGATTTATTAAAATAAATACAATTTTATAATCAAAGAACGAATATATGTATCTGGCATTGGTCATGTAAGGTCACCAAACGTCAACAGAAAAATAAAAAATTCAACTGTTTTTCAAGTATTCCTTCTTTATTTATTTTGTTCGGATATTTCACTAAAATCATTTATGATGTTGCTCATAAAATAAAAAAGAAAAGAGAACGATTGATTCTGTCAAAAGCTTCCATTTTGCATTTAAGGTTTTATGGAATCATGTTTCGGGGTTTAGGTTCTTACCATTTAGAAAAATAAAAATAAATGAATTAGAATGTTGAATTTGATTTGAGCAAGATTTCCAGAAAAGACATTATTTGCTCGCCGATGGCAGATGAATTGACTGCCGGTATTCCTATGTTTTGATTCACAATGATTTTCATTTTTAACCACAATATTTCGACAAAATTAAGCTGAGGTGAATAAGAATCGAGTCAAAGGTTGATAAACCCAAAATATTGGATTTGCACATGGGGTAGCTTATTAAGGTAGGGAGCATTATCGTACACAAAGACAATTTATGTCGCAATATCTCCAGAAAGGGACAATTTCAAGTTTCATGGTTTTTCTTTGACGCTTGATAAAGTCAATATCACATGTATATTTGAACTTTTCCTTTAAGGCAATGAAATCAATATCTATTGACATTTTTGTTTGCAACATTGCGTTTCTCGATAAAAGAAGTTGTAGTTTGTTTCGTTCATCCAAATTGTCAGTTTTCGTTATTGAAACTTCTACATATTAAAGCCGCAATTGTTTGCTACTAACAAAATTAATTGTTCAAATTCGAACGTATCTTCGTTAATGGAATGAATTGTGTCTGTAAATAATTGTGGACTGTTACTTCTGGTACCTCTCAACTTGAAACTTACGGCCATATACTGTTGAAACACCGGTTCTCGTGCGATCACCGAGGTTAAGCAACGCCAGTACCTAAGATGGGTGAAAGCTTGGGAATAGCAGGTGCTGTAAGTTTGGATGCGCTGGTGGTGTATCGGATAACGGCTCAGAATTTTTAACCAAAGAGCTGAGTTCCAGTTGCCGTTGAATTCGTTATATTCACTTACGCGCAATTACCCTTGGGAAAGGTATGAATCCACCTCTTCTCTCCCTCAACTATGGGTTAATTAGTAAAACTTTTATCAATAAAAATCATTATCTCAAAAGAAATTCTTACACTCCAAAAAAAATTTCTGGCTTAAATAACCTGTAAAGGGTTGATAAACTGTAAAAACAAACCAATCAATCAATGGACTTGAAACTCGCTCTTGAGCTTATTGGAAATTTATTTCAGCTGTTAACTAGAAGTCGCCTATAATTCATGCATACAATCGGATATCCTTATCATCATTGTCATCATCATCGTGAGAGATGTTGAAGGTACACTGCAAATTAGTGTGATTGCTCATTTTCAGAATCTTTGTAAATATCTGTTATCAGTCTGCTGCAAACCTGCTTGTTCTGGGCTAACTAACAAAATTGCTGCAGATCTAATCACTTCAAATTTGTTTTTATTGAAAATGAAGTTTTATTGATAATAATTACTACATGGTGAAAATAAGCAAAAGAAATATGATGAAAGTAATAATTTGTACATATTTTCTGGTTTCATCTTTTTTATAGATTCATTTGTTCATATATTTTTTATTTTGGATATAACGAAGAATCAATCATAAGAGTACTTACCGAAGCTTTTTTTTCTTAAACTGTCTTATTGGAATAAAAAGTTGTCTGTCCTGATGGTCACGAGAGTAGCGTATTTACTCTACGTCTATCCCTGGTTTCTTTTCTTTTTTTTTTGTTTTGTCTTTCGGTGCCTTTTTTTGTGCGTCTTGATCGAAAGTGACGCAGTTCTTATTCGATGGTCTGCAAAACAAACGCTTCTACTTATCTTTCTTTCTCACAATCACGTGGTTTTAATCGTAGGTTCATTTACATAAATGTCCATTTCTGACTCGTTCTTTTTATCAAGTGATTTGTATCGTCATTACCTTGTAACGACCGGTCAACCAACTTCAGACCATTTATATTCAGATTTTTCTGTCCATTAAGGGAAATTCTAGATGAATGGTATCCACTCCCACCCCGCCGTATTCTTTTTCTTTTTTTAACCATCATTATTTGAATGTTTTTTTTTTTCTTCTTGAGACTACCGATGGAAAAAAAATACTTCGTTTCACAATTATTCATTGACTTGATTCAAAGCAAGGATTGACTCATGACTGAGAGATAATAACAAAACTACTCCTTAATTTTTTTAAATGTCGTCACGTTCTCTTAAGAATGAGAACTCATACGTCAAATTCATTAAATTTCACCCAGTTTCGCATAAGTACTGTACAAGGCCAATATTTCTGTACAGGACTTAACGTTCCAAAATGCCGTCACACACCGAAGCCCTGATCAGGCATGGACTCAACTTTACTGTGGTCAATCGACCATCGACTCTTTCAGCGTGACTTTCGATTTGTGTAAAGGAGGAAATATGTACTTGTAAAAAAGGATTGATAAATTTAAGTAACAAGAATCGAAAACTGGAGCAGAAATATAATATGTAAATATTTACACTATTTATATTGTTCGAACTGTTGTCCTCATCTTTATTGTCATATTCACGACGTTTCGGCCATTGTACTCACCGGCCTTCAGGTGATATAAGTTGGAATTTTGAACCGAAGTCTTTTGTTCACGGGTAGATTGTTCACGTTCCACGTGCCATGCCTTTACTGGGTATCTCAGTTTCAGTTAATTCCATTTAGCTACTCAATTCTTCAAGTTTTTGTTCACCTCTGCTGTGGCTAGGTATTGAACTCACAATTCTTTGGGTCAAGTCACTTTTTGGATTACTTCAACCACTGGGATAAAAACGTTGGTTGAAGTAATCTAAAAAGTGACTTGATTCAAAGAGTTGCGAATTCAATAACTGGCTCAGCAGAGGTGAACAAAAGAACTTGGAAAATTGAGTTATTAAAGGGAATTAACTCAAACTGAGATATCACCACATCTCAGAAATACATGAAAAGAATAAAGATTGATTTTAAAATCCTTGTAATATAATTTCTTATGAATGTTAACATCTCTGCTTTAGGCAGTAACCCGAGCTTTAAGTCGCAAAATGACAATCACATTGATTAACATTAGATATTTGCCGGTTTTACCGTGGTCATTAAACGAAAAATTAAAAACTCTTTCATAAACTCATGTATCAATTTCTATCCAATTTAAAAACATACCCAGGAAATAAATGATTATTAATATTAGTTTCAAGATAAAGTGATTATATTGAATCAATTGTTACGAATGTTGGTTCACTGTTTCGTGTTAAACATTTTTTTCTCTCGTCAAAATCCATCATGCACATTTATAAATATACCATTCGTCCGTTTACTGGATATTGTTACTATATCTGGTCGGGTGCTCCGGTTTGAGATTCTCGACAAAATCTAAAGAAGGGTCTGTATTGGTTATCGGTCCTCACCTGTTATCTCGATTTCATTAAATTTCTCACCCACTGACATGACTTATGCCTGTCTTTTCCATAAATATTTTCATGGCAGTTGTTCTAGTGAACTCTTCCTCTTGGTAACTTTACTGTATGAATTCAAGCGTGCTACTATATTGGCAACTAGGTCTCATAGACTTACTGTTGAAATGTTGACATAATATAACCGTAAGTTTTATTCAAATAGTTTCTTTTCTCGCAATTCTCACCTGCGGAACTCTCTTCCGGTTTCTTGTTTCCCTGACACCTACAATCGTCAAAAAATTTAAATGCAACGTCATTCGCAATTTTCTGTCTTCCGCAATCCTGTTCTTTTATTGTCTTAAAGTCTTCTCATTCTCTTTCACTCTCAGTCATCTATTACGCCTTAGGGGCATGATACCTTTCTTGGGGTCAAATGATTAAGAAAGAAGTTAAAACTGATTTAATATGATTTGTTTTTATTTCAGTCGTATTTATTTAAAATCTGAGGTGGAAGAAATTCATATCTAAGAAAGAATACTGTAGCTTTGGAGGTAGAACAAAGTTCTTTTTTTAATATTTGATATATGGTTATTATGTTGAGCATTCTTACATTATTAACCATTTTGTGCTTTATCGATATATAAAATAAATACTTTATCGATACATAAAATAAATACTTTATCGATATATAAAATAAATACTTTATCGATATATAAAATAAATACTACTGTATTCGGCCGAATCTTGAAGCATTACCTTATGCTAATCGGATGCTGTAGTTTAGTAATTGTGTTCGTTCATTCATAATTTTATTGTCTCTTATGGTGTTGGATTATCTAATCACACTCCTACACGTGTCTCTTAAATAGATAATTTACTTATATTTGAAACTGATGTACATCTGAATCAGTCAGTTAAGTGCCATACGTGATACATGCTTCAGCGATTATGTATCTTTCGATTCATGACTGACCAGGAAGAAGTTTTCCGCAGGAGGTTGCCGTTTCTTTCCACAGCATACTGGTGGCCAACCCACGCTATAGGATTCAACCCATAAGCTATGCTATTCAACCCATAACGAGGGGTGGGTGGGAAGAGGGTATTTGTGTATAAGTAAACGTAACGAACCTGACTGGAATTCGAACTCAGCTCTCCGGGCCCATATCCATTACACTACAACGCACACCTGATTACTTGCAATTGATCTCAAGTTCCCATGATTCTTTCATTGTTTGAAAATCAGATGTCCCCAATGCTAACAAGTGGTCCAAGATTTCACCCTTTCTCTAAATCCACGTAAAACTGGCTGAAGAGTATAATTTATTACATTTTATAAAATGTATAATTTATTACATTTTATAAAAAAGAATTACTATAAAATACAAAGAACAATTAGCAATATTATTGGTCCTGACCTGGCGGCTCGGCTACAGTCATTTATCCACAACCGTAATCTATTTTTTAACAAATACTTTAATGTTAATTGTTCGGATGAGCTCTTCGCGATGGTACCTAGACTCTATGAATTTAAGCGCAGTACGAGACTGGCAACGAGATCTCATCAATTCACAGTTGAGCTTACAAGATGTAGCCGAAAGTTCAATGCTAACAGTTTCTTTTCTTGCTCTTCTCGCTTGTGAAACTTCCCTCCGACTCCATGCTTTCTAGTCAAATTTAATCTGTAAAACTTTAAATGCAATGTCAATCACTATCTACTGTCTTCTTGCTTACTCTTTTCTTTTTCCGATTATCATTATTGTTTCTGTTCCTAGTTCTTCCAGACCCTCTACCCACTTGTGTGTTTTAGTGCTTTTACTCCTTTGTATGGGATGATGCCGATTAAAACAAAAATACTGGATTTAATCAATCCCGGTTAGTTAAGCCAGCGTTCGAACCTTATTGCTTCTGTTTCCACCATTCATTTATGAGTTTTAATTACGATTTTTAATGGTTCTTTCTCTCATCGATCCCGAGTCGATGTAACCTTTCTTTATGATTTGTGTCATTTACTTTAATTCGTTTCTACGCGACACAACTCTTTAAAAAAAATTATTTTCATGCACAAACGGACATGATTTTCGTTTATCATATTTTTTTTCATCTTGAATGCCACGATCTGAAGGAATGACAAAATATTATTGTGCAATGCCTTATCTACCATTTTTATTTTTTGACATCTGCAAGAATCGAAATAGAGGCTTGAGCTTACGTGACTATTATCAGCACAGAAAATGAAACCGGAAAACCAGGCAGTAACATTAAACATTTTTTAACCCTCGGTCGCCTTGATGTATATTAATACTTAGCAAGTTTAGTCTTCATGAATATTACTAGTGGGTGGACATATAAAAAAATTAATAAACATTAAATAGCACAATAAATGTTGGCATGTAAGATCAACGAACCTAACCTAATCAAAATCAGATCTTGACAAGAACCAATGAAATATCAAGATAGCTTCAACATATGTGTTGCTTTATCAAATTTTTAAATCAAATATTTAGAAATTTGGTAGATTTCTTTTTTTTTTATAAATAAAGCTTTAAAAATAGTTTATAACTCATTCACCTATTTTATAAACCATAATATTAATGATTATTGCTAAAAGAGTTTATCAAGTTTTGAATAAGCATGGTGATTGCTTTGGATAATCTCAAAGACATTTAACAGGAATTGGCATGCTGGTCTTCTTCATAAGTTGAATGGCTATGGTATTTCTTGGCAAATCTTTGAACTGATTCAGTCTTTCATATCAAATCAAATTAGTCACTCTTCTAGATCTTATTTCATTAATGTAGGCGTCCTCCCCCCCAGATCCATATATCCTTGGACCTAAGTTGATCCTAATTTTCAACGACCTTCAAGATGGCCTCAGTTCTCAAATCGTTATCTATGTTGATGACACAACTATTTACTCCTGAGCAGTTCCATGAGATCTAAAAAAAAAAGACTTACAATCTGTTGTTAACGGGGGCAAGAAATGGTTTGTTAATTTTAACGTATCCAAAACAAAACTGCTCTCTGAGGGAACCCTGTCTGTCTTCCATCAGCATGGCTGATGCTAACCTTCAGGAGTGGCTCATTTTGCCTTCTCGGGTTAACGTTTTCCACTGACATGAAGCGAAAAGATTATATTGAATCAGTTGCTAAGTCTGCTAGGAAAGTTGGTTCACTGTGTCATGCTAGACAAATTTTCCAGTTCAAGTCTGTCTCATATATTTATAAGTCCATGTGTTGAATATTGCTGCCACATATCGTCTGATGCCCCTGTTATATATTTATAGATCCTTAATAAAATCCAAAGAAGAATCTGCAATGTAATTGGTCCTGTTCTGGCATATCGACTTTCCCACCGTCGTAATGTAGCTTCGCTGTGCTTTTTCTGTTAAATACCTTCATAGTAATTCTTCTGCTGAACTTTCCTCTATGGTACCTAGACTTTATGAATTTAAGCACCGTACTTGATTGACGACAAGGTCTCATCGCTTTACAATTGAAATGGTTAGATGTAACCGCAAGTTCTATGCTAACAGTTTCTTTTCTCGCTTGTGGATCTCTCTTCTAGCTTCTTGATCTTCAAAAATTTAAATTCAATGTTAATCGTTATCTTCTTAATTCCTCTTCTATTATTGTTCTTGCTCCCTAATAATATTTTTCTTTCACACTCAGTAATCCCCTTTGATTTAGTGGTTTTATTGCCTTGCTAGAAGTGAAATGAAAAAAAAATTTCTAAAGGAAATAAATTTATATTTTTAATCCGATATTTATATTACTCCAAACGTTATTATTGTTAGACATTTTCATGACGGTCGATCCTCGAGTATCGCATCCAGAGGTTGGCAGTGAATATTTCGGAGACAGTAGGAAAGCGTAGTGGAGGTTCGCAGTGGATATCACAGCAGAGTGTAGTTCATCCTTCGCCTTTGGTCCTTCCGGTAGGAGGAAACAAGATGGCCGCCTTTATACACTATGAATATAGTGTTGGGCGGCTTCTGATTGGTCAACCTTCTATTGGTCGACTATAAAGGGAAATAAGTCATTCTGACTCGCTCACTAGTTATATGGCATATACCCAAAAAAAGGAATTACATCAAACAGCTTTTAGGTTTTTTTTTTTTTTTTTTTCGCGAAATTTTGTTTGATGGATAAAATACTTATGTAATATTATCTACAATGTCATTATTATTCATTTCTTATTAGTATTTCTTTCTTTTTATCTCTCTTACTTATTTACACCGAGTAGTAATGAGATGTAATCATCTTAATTTGTTTGAATCTCTTAGATGAAATATTGTTGATTATTTATAATTTTCGACTAGTATTTCTTTCATCTTATTTTCCTTGCTTAATGGATAGCGGAACAGGGTTTAGGAGAGATAACAAAAAGACAATTAATAACGACAAAGGAAATTGTGGTGAGCCATGATCGTCTAAGTTCCTAAAGGGACTCAACACAGAGAAGAAAAAATAATACGGCGTAATAGTCTTAAGTTGTCTAAAGTAAGTATTGTTAGTTATTATTTTTTAACAGGATTTCTTTCATCTTATTTCTCTTGGTTTTTAAAACGTATGTGAAACAGGACATGGAAAGGGTAAATATTAAATCAGAAACTATGTGAAAAAGATGGCAAGACTATGGGGATTTCATAAGCGTTGCTCATTGAATCATCTACGTAGAAGGAAATAAGAATGAAGGGGAGCCGGACTGATATTAGATAAAAAGACAAGGAGAAGTGTATTGGGGGAGGCTGATAACTGTCAAACAGTTTTCTGTTGAAACTTAAAGGGAAGTCATTCTATATAACGGTTATTGGCATATAGCAGTGTTTTTCAAACTGTGGATTCAGACCCTTCAGTGGGTCGTAAGATTAAAAAATGGGCCGCGAGAAAAGAAAAAGAAAAAATACACAAGTGAGAGCAAAGTGCGGGATATAAACAACTTTAAATGTTGCACGGCACTCATAAATCATTGCTAGTTTTTTACCGAGGTAAGCTAGTATCATATTTTATTTTTAAATATAATAATAATAGTAGTAATAATAATAATATATATATATATATATATATATATATATATATATATATATATATATATATATATATATAGATTATGGAAAATATACATACATATGAAAAATATATCTAAAAAAATTCCCATACATGTATATTTTCAGAAAAATTTTCCAAGAGGAAGGATCCAGGTAGAACTCAATGTCTAGGACAGAGTAAGGATATAATAAAAAGGCTTAAACACTAATATTCCATGGTCATAATTTATTCCATTGGAATCGTAAATACGATCCAAATCATCAGACCTACAAATTCAAAATGAAAACAGAAAAAAACAACTCCGGAAATCAAAACAGAATTTAGAGAAAGTGTAAGTATGAGGATGAGTGACAGAGAGAATTTTTTGGAGATGTGGGTGGGGTGGATTTAAAAGAGGAGAGAAAGAAAGTCGACGGATGTCTAATACATAAAGATACATTTCGTGGTGACATATACACACCACAGACAATTCGGATAGGAAGGGAAAAAAAAAAAAAAAAAAAAAAAAAAAAAAAAAAGTGTGTGTATGTATATATATATATATATATATATATATATATATATGTATGTGTGTATGTATGTATATGTATATGTATGTATGTGTATGTATAAGTATGTATGTATGTATGAATGTATACATGGGGCATATGTATGCGTGTATATGTATGTGAAAAGTGTGTGTATATGAATATAGATGAATATGTGTATGTGTGGATATGTGAATATATTTTTAGGTTTTTGTATATATATATATATATATATGTGTGTGTTTGTGTGTGTGTATATATATATATATATATATATATATATATATATATATATATGTATATATGTATATGTATATGTATGTATGTATGTATATGTGTATGTGTGTGTGTATGTGTGTATGTATGTGCATGTACACGTATGTCTGGGTGTGTGTGTGTGTACATGCCTAAGTGTATGTACCTACTTGTATATGTTTTTTTGGGTGTATTAGTATGTGTTTTTGAACATAGAAATATTTGGTCCTTGCGAAATGAGACAATCGTTATATTCATCTTCATATATTTATATTTGATTTAATTTTCCCAATTACGAAGCGGCCCTTTATGTAAACACATTTTTATTTTCCTTCGTCCCATCCCTCTCCCCCAACCTTTCCCTTTTTTTTTTTTTTTTTTTCCTTCCTATCCGAATTGTCTGTGGTGTGTATATGTCACCACGTAATGTATCTTTATGTATTAGACATCCGTCGACTTTCTTTCTCTCCTCTTTTAAATCCACCCCACCCACATCTCCAAAAAAATTCTCTCTGTCACTCATCCTCATACTTACACTTTCTCTAAATTCTGTTTTGATTTCCGGAGTTGTTTTTTCTGTTTTCATTTTGAATTTGTAGGTCTGATGATTTGGATCGTATTTACGATTCCAATGGAATAAATTATGACCATGGAATATTAGTGTTTAAGCCTTTTTATTATATATATATATATATATATATATATATATAAAAGAAATATGTTGTAGTGGTTCCAACGAGAGAAAAGTATGTATATTAAAAAAAGAAATAACTTTAAAGAGGTGCCGCAAACGTTTTTTGGTTGTAATGTGGATTTATTTAGAAAAAAAATATTACGCTTTGTTTTTACATAATTTTTCTACGATATGAGACTGGTCTCGTTTACCGTCTTCAGGTAAAAGCGAATTGATTTCCACATAAATTAAAAATAATTAATTTTTTTCTTATGTTCAATGTTAAATATTCTCGATGAAAAACAAAAGAAAAAAATTAATTTGTTTAATAATAATCCAAATTCTTTCTTAAAGACAGTTACCAGACCAGAAACACGTGTCGTAAAATTATGTAAAAAAAAGCATAATATTTTTTTCTAAATAAATCCACATTACAACCAAAAACGTTTGCGGCACCTCTCTTTTCTTTTTTAATATATATATATATATATATATATATATATATATATATATATATATATATATAGTCTGTTCTCATTGAGTTTATGTATCTTGTTTGGGGTTAAGATCAAAGGAGAATTTCCGCTACTGAGTAAAAAGTCTATTTTATTACTATTACCTTTTACAACTACTTTCTTGAGTAAAACTGGATTAAAATAAATTTAAAAAATATATAGATAAAGAGGCGTATGGTATTAACGGAAGAGGAGTCAAGGAGATATTCTAAGTAGAGGAAAATTTATAAATTATAATCAATATAGTATAAAGGTTTTAGGCGGGGGTGAGTAACTTAGGGTAACTAAATAAGGCAAAATTCCACTATGGGAATTAGAATTAGTCTTTTTTAATTTTTTTATGTCGACATTTGAAGAGTTAGAGGGGATAGAAGTCGAGGAGTGATTTTGGATAGCTAATTAAGGCAAAACTCTATTATGGAAATTTGAATTTGTTTTTATGGCAATATTTGAACCCCAATTCGTTCTTCTGATTCAATATTTGACTTTCATTATTGTATTTTATTATTTTAATTCTTCTTCTAAGCATAAATCCTGCCTGTCTCTAAAACTATTCTGCGTTTTTGCAGAACCTATAATTTCCCAAACTATCTCCGGGTTTAAATTTTCGTCCTTCAATTCCCCAAACATTTTTGAAAGATCTATTTGGTGTTTAAGTTTATAGATATAAAATCTTTGTTTCCACTCCCCCGCGGAAATTCCAATGTAAACTTTTTTTATTTTGCATATTTTCTTTGGGGGGAAATGGCCACTTGAAATATAACCCTAGTAGTTTGCATTTGCCCTTTACTGGACAATTATCTTTTGGTCTAGAACTAATATATGTATATATGTAAAGATTTTCAGGTAGAGTATATCTGTAAAAAGACAATATGAATAATAAAGACAAAAGGAAAACCTTAGCTGATGTGGGACTTTATTAAAGCAAATACACGGATTCTATTTTGTAATAAGTAATTATATAGAAAAGCAAGAATGTTATTCGTTTTTCAAAATTCTTGAGTGAGGAACGCTCATAAATATTCAACAGGTTAGCTGAAAACGTGAGACAAGTTATGTGTGATGCGAATTGTTACAATTCAATGACGAATAAACGAAAATGAGTAAGTGATGTTTCTTTCCTGGTTATATATATATATATATATATATATATATATATATATATATATATATTAGTTTATGCAAACTTAGGTAATCCGTATGGGTAGACCTGAGGAGGATGATATCCAGAGAGCTCAATGTAAAATTCAGAGCAGATATGTTTGAATAAAAGACAGACCATGTTAAGATTCCATGTAATAAGCTATTTCACCATAACACCTTTTAACAGGGTTCTGGATCATCAGACTTTACTTCCAAAAGCTGAAATGAAAATGAAAAGAAATTCACACGTTTTTGACGGACCTCATCAAGTATACGTAAAATTAACGAAGTGAGGGAGGGAGGAGGGAGAGAGAGGATATGAGTATGTCATATGTATCATTTCAGTTTCCTATTTTAACCCCAGTGTGTCGGCTAGATGTTGCTCAAATTTAACGCGTCTGAAAAATTAAATTGATGCCAGTAAAATTCAAGATCTAACGAAGGAATTCGCCACACCAAAAATCCTGATGTTTGGTTATTTGATTAGAATTAGGGAGGTGGGTTTGCTGATAAATTTGCATCAACTTACTGATATCAGATTACGCAAAGCGTCGGAAATAATTACAAAAGAGGAATGGCTTAGTGAGAAATGCGAGATTGAAAATTTGAAGAACACAGAGGAAACAGGTGTGCTAAAACTTGATAGCAGAAATTGTAGAGCAAAGTAACGTGTTCTTTGGCAAGATTTATAAGATCTTAAGAAAAGATAAAAATCGTAATAAACAGCTGAGATGAAAACATAGGAGAGCTCTTTCATGACAAGAGAGGAGAAAAAACATAATACGTAAAAGTATGGATGAAACTGTAATAGTAAAATCTCAGATTATGTCAGGTTTGGCTAAGATGAAAAAGAACACGGCAGAAGAATCAGACAAGATGTTGACAGTCAGATATGTTTTGTGGTGGATTGGTGAAATTACTGAAGTGATAAACGAAATACCAGAGGACATGAGCAGATCAATGTTATAGTGCTGACAAAGAAACCAGGGGCAAATAGGCACCCTTCCAAATACAGTAATGGCTTGAGATACGAGCGTACCGACAGATGAGCTTTTTGAGTTACGAGTCGGAGTTCTGCCGTTTTTTTTTTTGCTTTGAGATACGAGCAGAATTTTGAGATACGAGCTGAATTATGAAATACGAGCGAGTTTCAGTTAAGCAGTGTGCGCCAAGCTTTGCGCAATATTTCCACTCGCAGTACATGTATTCACCACTCCCAGGAAGGATCTCTGTTGTGTTGTATTGTGTCTTTCTTGCCGTTATTTTGCAAAATTCCTTTGATGACACCGTGGGTCCCAAGAAAGTAACTGTAAAGACCAGTGGTGAAAAACCGGATCGAATGATTTAGCTTGAGTTAGAGCGGGAAATTATAGAAAAACATGAGGAAGGCGTACGAGTAATGGATTTGGCGAGACAGTATTACCATTCTACATTAAGGATAAATAAAAAAAAATATAAAATTTAAAAAAAAAAAAAATAAATTACAGTGATGGGTAAAACGTAAATGTTTTAAATTTAAAAAAAATTAAATGATAAAGTTAATCTTTGATATCGTAGACTAGGCTAGCCGTTGCTAGGCTAGTTTAGCGGTTGCTAGGCTAGCTGTTGTCCCTCTCCCCCTCCCCGCCAGTTGGGATATGGCTTGTCTGAACATCATGGTTTAGTACAGTGTATTTCTTTAAAATTTGTTTATTCTCTTTTATTTTATTGTTTGGAAACTACATTTCTTGTTTATTCACATTTTTTTCCTCGTATCAAACCTACAAATACAAAAAAAAGGTGAGTTTTAAGAAAACAAGGGTTATTTTTAAGAGGCCTTGAAAAATCAGAAATATTGCCATTAATTTCAATGGGGAAAATTCATTTGAGATACGAGCCTTTTGAGTTACAAGCTCGGTCTTAGAACGAATTAAACTCGCATTTCAAGGCATTACAATATATATATATATATATATATATATATATATATATATATATATATATATATATATATTATCATGTTCACCCCAAGCAAGGCAGTAAAGCCACTGAGACATAAGGGTTGGGTTATTGGGTGTGAAAATATTAGAAAACAGAAACATTACTATGTTATGAATATATATATATATATATATATATATATATATATATATATATATATGTGTGTGTGTGTGTGTGTGTGTGTGTGTGTAGACTATATATATATATATATATATATATATATATATATATATATATATATATATATATCATATGTATATATCCGCCATATCCTCCCAATATTCACTTCCTACTCCTACTTAAGTTCATATCACACGTTTCATTCAGTAAACTTCTACATTGTGTGACTCTTGAGGCTTGTATTGGTTGACCTTTAGTAAAAATAAAGTATAGTAAATATTTGGTCTACTTCGTAACTGAAATAGTTAAACATCTTTTTCAATAAGATGGTGTTCAATTTAGCGGGCGTTCTCTACTTGTAAGATTGGTGCAACGCCATTATCCTCATCTCTCTGATTTAACCACGTGTGGCCACGAGCAAATCTTACTAAATGCATAGGTTTAATCATAGACAGAGGTTTAATCATTTTAAAAATTCAATCAATAAATTAATTCTTAAAAACTCAGAGAATTTTCACTGATTAATACGTAAGCGTAAGAATGTTTTGAAAAATATTTGGCCTTTGTTTGACAGAAAAGTCAACAAAATAAATAAAATAATAGGAATATTTTTATTGATTTTATTTGTTGCCTGTTGTGTTTTTTCCTTTGATAACTTCTCACGTTCGTTTTGTTTATATACTTAAATATTCGCATTTTTTCTTTGTTTCATTGATTCATTCACTGTGACGCCTCTCACAACCCACATTTTTTTTTATTTCCACATAAAGTACAATGTCATTGACAATAAACCAGTAACTCTCAAGCGGAATTTCAGTTAAATGGAGAAGATAGGTATAATCCCTTCTGCGTCTCCATTGTAGGGTAGTTCTGGAGATGAGGAAGATGAAAGGGACGTCAGATAACGTCGTTGAATGGACCGGCGAAAGATTTGCCCAGTTCTAGGAACTGACCTACGATCGGATCAAGAGGAGGATGTTTGTTGTACAAGATACTATGCAGCGCCCCTACAATGAGATGACAATACAAAATATGGGAAGAACTGAAGAAACCTGGGATCGCAAGTTAGGAACGTGGTCTGAAATTCCGAGGGAAAAACAAGGCCTAGTATTTTGAAGAAACTTGGCCTGGTATTTCGAGGAAGGAAAGTGGCCAGGAACGTTGCCTAATATTCTGTGGAAGGAACGAAGCCTGGTATTCTGAGGAAGGAATGTGGCCTGGTATTCTGAAGAAGGAAAGTGGTCTAGAACGAAGCCTGTTATTCTGATAGAGGAAAGTGACCTGGTATTCTGCGGGAGGAACGATGTCTGGCATTCTGAAGAAGCATGTGGCCTGGTATTCTGATGGAGGAATGTGGCCTGGTATTCTGAAGGAAGGAACTAGGACTGGTTTTCTAATGGAGGAATGTGGCTTGGTATTCTGAGGGAGGAACGGGGCCTGGTACTCCGAGGAAGAAATGTGGCCTGGTATTCTGAGAAACATTGAATTAGCGAGTATTTTTTTTTTACAATCCAGAATAAAAAATTGTTTACATTCGAACTTTTGTCCTCATTTTTTTTTATCACGATCTTTGGGTTGTTGTGATCTCTGGACTTCGTTATCTAACACTTTCGCCCGAGCTCCTCAACCTCCGACGTCTTACTCTCTGGGTTGAGGTGTCTACTCGGTCCTAACCGAACTTAAGAGAGTGGCCGTAGGTCCCCTGAGCATCCGTAGATTATTCGACCGGTCCACTGGTTTAACCCTGCTTCCTGCCCACGTTGTTTGGTTTGATCCAGAAAGCAGAAGTGATGTTCATCCATTCACGGTCGACTGAAGATGTAGACACGGCTGGAGAGTCTGGGCTAAGAAATTTAGAATGCAGCAAAAAACAAAAATATTAATATCTGCAGAAAGCCGAACAAACATCGATTCAATGGTTGAATTGTTAATGTCTTTTATATAACAGAATAGAAAAGAAACGGGTTACAGAAAAGAAAAGTAATTGACGTAAAAAATGCATATACCGGATTCGAGGGAGAGAGAGAGAGAGAAAGAGAGAGAGAGAGAGAGAGAGTTATGGTTAACTTGTTGTTAAATCGTCTCAGAACGATATACGACTCTTGCGATGGGGAAATAAGATTTCTGTGCGCAGATTAAAGTTTATAGTGGCGTTCCTCATTAGCAGTAGTAACAGTAGTAGTAATATTCATGGTAGCAGAAGCAGCGGTACTTATATCAGCAGTACATGTTAGCGGACGCTTCGTTCCAATCTCTGACGTCACTTTTTCTCCTGTGTGCCTCTACTGTCTGCTTCTACCGTCTGCTTCTTCCGTCTCTCTCTTTTCCGTCTCAACGCTCGCCCGTTTGCACGCTCGCCCGTTTGCACGCTCGCCCGTTTGCACGCTCGCCCGTTTGCACGCTCGCCCGTTTGCACGCTCGCCTTCCCGTTTGCACGCACGCACGCACGCACGCACGCACGCACGCACGCACGCACGCACGCACGCACGCACGCACGGGCCAACTCTCTCTTCTCTCTTCAAGAAATTTCTCCCGTATGTCTTTTTCAGCATAACTACGCGTCTATATAGAAAAAATCCAGCTGGTTACAACTGAACCTTGGTCGCACGGGATTATCACGGGCTTTTGGCTGTTTCAACCAAAATCATGTGAATTGAAAAGGTCCTTCTAGCTTACTCAGCTCTATTTCAATTTGTAACCGATATAAATAATTTCGGCCATTTCCATTGTCTTCTGATGAACCAGATTCAATGGGTACAACTTCTGGCCTAGATCAAATTTCCACATTAGTAAACAAAAATGCTCTGACTTAATTTCACTATTCAAAATCTATTGCAAGTTTTAATCAATAAAAATTATTTCGTCCATTTTCATTGTCTGCTAATGACCCAGTTCCAATGGGTACAGTTCGTGCCTTAGATCAGATTTCACATCAGTAAACGAAATTGCTCTGATTTAATTTCGCTTTTCAAATCCACTCCAATTCCACTAATATATATATATATATATATATATATATATATATATATGTGTATGTGTGTGTGTGTGTGTGTGTGTGTGTGTGTGTGTGTTTCAAACTCTCTCTCCGTGACATTTAGGTGCATATTGATCTGACCAACTTACAGTGAATTCCGAACTGAACCCATTATTTAATTCAGTTCAGAATTCCCTGTAGGCTACCCAGATCGATATACACCTGATGAAGGCCGGAAGGCACAACGACCGAAACGTTCTGAAAATAATAACGAAGATGAGGATAATTGTCAGAATGTAAATAGAGTAAATAATGATAATTCTTCATTCCAGACATTCAGACAGAATAAAAAAGAAATTTTTTTGCAGAAGCATAACATCACCAAAGTCGTCAGACACAGTGTTCAAGAATAATAAATTATTTTTAAAAAGAGGTGCCTCCAAAAAGTGTTTGGAATTTTAAAAATTGTCTTAAGATAAAATGTAATTATGAAAGTATTTTGATTATGATTTATTTTGGTTTGTTTTATGGTCCCTATAACTGTAGTGTGTGTCTCACCCCAGATCAGGTCAGAATAGACCTTACATTCAATGTCCGTCAGAGTAGGGAGGTGCAGAGTTGATCTCCTGGCCATTGTGCGGAGACACAAGTGGTTGCCACAACCGCATCTGGAAGGCACACGTGGGAAAGAGCCGAGACAGATATATAAACACTCCTTTCAGAGGTAAAGAGGGAGTCTCTCAGATACCGTAAATGTGAATGTAATGTTCATGTTTCGGATGAGGTGCCAGGGGCCACTCACACGCAGGTCAACGAAATCCGGAGTCGAATAAAATGTAATGTTACGTATGGCAGATTATAAATTTCGTTAGAAACATCAAGATTACATATCATTACAAAACTGAAGGATCTATAATGTAATCGATCCTGACCAGACATTTCGATTTCAGTCACTTTCTCTCCGACGTGCCGTGGCTTCCCTCTCTTTGCTACAAATATTTTCATGGCAACTGCTCTGACGAGCGTTTTTCCATCGTCCCTTGACTATGTGAATTTAAGCGTGCTACTAGATTGGCATGTAGGTCCCACCCTTTTAAACGCAATCCCCACTTCTACTCGAACAATTTCTTTTTTTCTTGCTTCCCTGATAATTGCAATCTTCAAAAATTTAAATGCAACGTCAATCGCCATCTGTTCATCTTTTGACCTTTCCTCCTTATTGTTAGTCTTCTCTTTCACTTTCACTTTCACTTTCATTCCATGTACCCCCACTACGCATACAAGTGACATTACTATCATTTTTGGGATGAAATGATTAAAAAAAAATGACGCTCAGTCGCCAATAACCAGGTGATTACTTTTGAATTATGTCCTCAATGGGTACCCATACTTGTAACCTTGTATCAAGTCAACCTTAATAAATAAGTACATAAATGTACTTTGCCCTTTGATGCAGTTTTACAATTTATATCGCTAAACTAATTGGAGGCAGACCAATCATGACAGAGAGAGCCGTGAAGTACGAGAGAGTCACAGAAAGTTCCAGAGAGTTCTGGAAAAACGAAAACGAGTTGGTAAAATTAAGAAAACTGGACATAGCAAATAGTAGAGGCAGTTAGTGATTACCCCACTTGTCTTCCACTGAATATCTGCTAACAGCCGCTATATGGCATTGTCAAAGAGTAGTAAAAAAGAAAAAAGGGTGCAAAATCTTTTTGGTTTTCTGTTTTAGGCACAGGATGCCTTAGAGATCGGGCGTATCCCGTTTCACCCGGGTGCGACGTGGGCGGTGATATCGTAAACAGCAAAACTAATGTTGCATTAAACACAAAATATAAAGTACGCAATATAAATGCTGTAAGCTTATTTGATTACACAAACATACGTAATTCTACCAAACCAACGAGGAACTCTTCTCAAATGTAAGTTTCTTAAAATCTTTAACAGGACTTTGCACAAAAAAGACATCTCTCCCCCCCCACACACACATTTCCATTGTCACTTTTTATATACTTTCTCTTTATTTTGCTAAGGCAATAAAAAATGTTGTTAATTGCACAATATTGTTTGCAATTTTATTTTTATCTTTTTTTTGCGAAAACTCCAATGCATTCGTAATACTATCACTATCTCTTTCACTAAATATATCCAAGCAACATTGGCAATCCTGCTATAAACAGGATATAGCAAATAGTAGGTTAGCAAGAACTGGACATACAAAATAGTCGGGGCGGTCAGAAACTAGAAAGGTCTATTCTTGGAAACAAGAATTCACAAGTAACTAACGAAAGGCCGTCAGTTGGATAAGCTCAAGTAAATGATTTTGTTACAAAGAACTACAACAAATATCAGTAAAACTTTGAAATTGTGGGGCAGGGATTGATTGACTGATTTGTTTTTTACGGCTTACCAACACTTTGTGAGTTATTTCAAGCCGAAACACGTTTTGGATTGTAAGAATAATTTTTCTTTTTCTGCGAGTGAATATTGTATTAACAATTTTTTAAAAAGTTACCATAGATTTTTCCATATGGGACAAGGGAGGACTGAAGTTTCTCAGTTGATGGGACGCACCTACAACAGGAAAACATTGTGAGAAAAGATGCCGAGGAAATGATGAAAACAAAAGAAATTGGCAGGTGCTGGTGCACACGTACATATCATTCCTTCTGTATTCGTTTAATGTTTTGTTATAGCAATGTCCAATCAATACAAGACTCAAGAGCCACTCAAACTATACGATTATTTATGTGGCGTGTGATATGAATGTTAGAGCAGGAAGTAACGATTATGTAGATATAGAGGAAAGATGAAACTTGACGAAGAGGTTGATTATAGTGATCGGGAAAGCATCCGCGCGGGAGTCTTTTTACCAAATGAAAAAGACTCTTCGGTACTCTCTCCGTTTAAACGTCATATTTTGTATCCGTTTCACTGAATTTCGGGGGAAAGTCAACACGACATCATAATGCAGACTCTGTGTGTGTGTGTGTGTGTCTGTACGTTTATATATTGGATCAGATTTCCTACATTTTTCAACCGATTTCAACAAAACTTCACAGGACTGCGTAAAATTAGCTTGCGGTGGTTCTGACAGCGCCAAAAATGGAAAAAAACACAATTGTTTTTGCACGAAATCAATTTGAAAACACGATAAAACACGATTCTGTCGCCAGAATGAAAGGGGGACAACTCATATCGAGTTATACTTATTATAAAACCCAGGTTGTTTGTGTGTGTGTGTGTGTGTGTGTGTGTGTGTGTATTCGTTTATACATGGGATTGGATTTCCTACATTTCACTTTTCACAAAACTTCACTTTTTTTTTGGCAGGTAGTGTTTCTTATTGTCTTGCACACTTTTTTCTTTCTTTTTACATTCAGAATGCTTTAAAAATTCCATTTACAAGACAATTGTTTATAATAAAATTCTATTCAATCGATAGACTCATAACGATTGAAAACAATGTTTTTGTTTGAGTTTGGGTTTGACCAATTCGTAAAAAAAAAAAAAAACAAAACAAAAACTAATTAAGACATGCGTGTCCCTCAACCTTTGTCAATTTTATTTTGTCTTTTTTATGGTCGATACAGTCTATCTATTATGGTTACGGCAACGCCGGGCTCTCCTCTATCTACTGCTTATTCATACAAATTGGATGTGTCGCTGTGTAATTAACTCTAATGGCGAAACAGTATCAAAAGGCCGATATGTGGGTATGGTTCTGTGAGTAGTGCTACCAGTGCTGGATTTAGTAAGACTGTAAAAGTCCTTCCCACAACATTCTGAATTTTTTAAGCACTCTGTGAATTATGGGTCTACTAAACTAGTTTCTTTAACTTAGTTCTAAATCTGACACTGAGTTCAGCGGCTGATATATCTATAAAAACAAGTGTTTCTAAACAAATATTGGTTGGCTGGTTGTCTTTGTTTTGTGGTATATCAACCTCTATGGGTTTATTTACTGCTGAAATGGAAATATTTTGCAAGTAAATTTTTTATTTAGTTTTTGAAGATAATAATGGTTCAGTGATACGTCTTACTAATTAACCCATAGCCTGGGGGAAGAAGTTGTGGATTCATACCTTTTCCAAGGGTATCTATGCGTACGCGAATATAACGAACCCAGCTAAAATTGTTACTCGGTTCTTCTATTAGCAATTCTGACACATTATACACTACATCATTCTTAAATCTAAGCTTACAGCACCTGGTATTCCCAAGCGGTCACCTATCTAGACTACTGACCAGGCCCGATGTTGCTTAACTTCGGTGATCGTACAAGAACTGGTGTTTCAACGAAGTGTGGCCATAAGCCTCTAAACAAGTGAGACATCATTTTTTTATGTTCTCAGTAGAGTGGTGAATGAATGTTGCAAACTGGGAAAATATAGCGAATTGTTGTTGTTGTTGTTCTTCTCCTTCTTCTACTACTTCTTCTTCTTCTTCTTCTTCTTCTTCTTTTATGTGCCGCTCCTATTCATGACGTGGGCGACCATGAATTTTCACAACTTCCTGTCTTTTGTAGCTCTAAGAGTAAGGTTTGTCTTTTATTCTCTCTCTCCTAATCCCTGGATCAGTTACAAAAGCTCCCTAGGTAGGTTATTCGTTGCTTCTCTCTTCCCCACTTGCCATGTGCTGTGAGTATCGGAATATCCATGCCTTCTTTTCTCACAATGTACATGAGAAATTTTAATTGTCTTTTATTGATTCTAAATATAAGTGTCCTTTTTGTTTCCATTTTCGCTAAAACTTTATCGTTGCTCAAATTTTCAGTTCATGGTATTCTCAGCATCAATAGAACCACACTTCGATTAACTAAAGTTTTTTCTCCATTTCTAAAGATCTTTATTATTTTTTGTTTGTTTCTAACGAAATTTTCCTGTTTCTTAATACTTTGCTCAGTTTTTTAAGGCATCTTTCGCTATTCCAATGCGCTGTTTGATTTCGGTGTCACATTCTTCGTCATCTGTTGAAACATTTTCTAGATATTTACCCTTGTCATGGCAGAAGGTTTACTTGTGATCTAGAGTTCAAACTTCTATACCCACCCCCCACTCCATGGAGGTAAAGTTGAAGAGGAAGGACCAGACTGAACGCGACATATACCTGAAGACCCCCAACGGCGGAACAGACAATCTACATGATCTCAACGGCCAACCCGGCGAAAGAGGGCAGTGCCAGTCAGACTGGCGTAACCAAGGCGGACCTTAACAGATCAAGAATCCGACAGCCCAATGCAACTCGCCTGTCTCAATCTCCTTTGAGCTTCGAGGGAGGCATTTCTGGTCAACTATTTGTCTACCAAAATCAAATTCAGGCGAATGGCCTCACCAAACTCTCTTTGATTCACAGCCATCTCCGACACCAGGAGAGAGAAAGGGAGTAGGGAAAGATGAGGGCGATCCCGATTCTCGGGTGTGAGCGGATGCTGACAAGAAGAAGAAGAAGGAGGAGGAGGAGGAAGAAGCAGGAAGAAGAAGAAGAAGAAATAATTTCAAATTTTTTACTTGTTTGATTTTAGAGTATTCAATTCGTAGTTCGCATCTCTGGGTGTTCATTTGTTGACAAACATCATGCATCACAGATCGTGAAAGAAGTTTATCAGAAAAGTATATAACCATTTATAATATCTCGAGGTTACAAAGCCTTAATGTAACTTGGCAACCATTCAGAAAGACCTTACTGCCCATGCATGGACATTGAATCTGTTGTATTCACAATGGTGAATAGTACAAGTTTGTTAGAGGGAATTCATATTATTCAGGTTTGTCGGCTCCCTGATAGTTCAGATTTGTCTTCCTGCAACACTGGCTTTTCCAAAATGTAAAAATCGCTCTTCAAAATGACACTTCAGACGGTGGACGAGATTAAGGAGAATATGACAAAGCAGCAAAGGGCCACCCCGAAAGAGGATATTATAGACTGTTCTGAGAATTTGGAAGTACGTTAGGTTAACGTGTATGAGGTTCCGAGTAGGATCACATTGAAGGCTCGCTAGGTCGAAGTCTTTTTTTTTTCCCCGTTGATATGAAATGGCTGTATAATGTCCGGACAAACCTCATAAATCTGCATTTTTTCGATTTGTCAATCTATTCGCTTCCCATCTGTGTCAGTTTTCTGCGATGTCTGTCAGCTTTGTTAATGATGGCACGGATATGCCGTTGTTTGCAGCGGTTTTCCTAACTATAAATGGCGAAACTTATTCCTGACTATGCTGTTTATGTGCCAAGTAAAATTCGTATGTGTCATAGATACTGCGATTGTTCTGTGTTGTCAAATCCAGTTTGGCCAACCAATTAATGCACAATGTCCCAAAAATGGAGTGGTGGACATTAATGGATTATCGGTAACAAAAAAAAAAAAAAAAAAAAAAAAAAATGAAATGATAATACCGAATTTTTATTTTAATTTATCCAGAATTAATACCAGATTTTGCGGTGAACATTAATGGTTTAAAGATTTTTTTCAATTTGAGCAATCCTGATCTTTTGTATTCTCTTCAACATTTTATTTTTTTTAGTGATGGTAGGCTCTTCGTCCAGAACTATTGCCAATAAATCTGCATTTATTTTTCATGGGAGTGCTTCTACCATATACATGAACTTTAAGACACTGTGATGTTAGTTATATGGTAATGGAAACTGTTTTTAGACAATGAAACTATAGTGACAGTTACAAATTCAGCGAAGCTGGTAAAGGTTTTTGTAATCTCTATAGGATACTATTGGTAGCCATGTACACTATATGCCAAATGTTTGAGGAATCTCTCTAAATTTAATATTAATAATTAGGGGAAGGAATGTCAGCCATAGTATCTGATATTTTGTAGTCTTTGCTGAGGGTACTTTACTGCATATTTGTCATAGTACAAGGAAACGAGTATTGTATTAAAATTTACAGATAGAAAATGTGTTTAATGAAGGATGGTATCATTTTTCGACAGGTAACTTAGTCTTCTGCTATATTAGATTGTCGGGGCACCAAACTAACGCATTTAACTTTGCAAATATATTTTGTTTAATTTAAGTTCTCTGGAAAAATTATAGTAAATGAATCAACTGATTTTTATTCACCTTTAAATTTGGTTTTAGTATGAATTTTTGTAGAGATAATGACATTTACTGATTATAGCAGGATATTTCACAATGTAAATGTTGTTTTATGTTTTAGGAAAAATGCAATGAAGCGAACGAGAGAAGGCGTCATTTTTTTTTTTATCTATTGTTATACAAAAATAAATTTACACTTCACTCGGGTCGTCTCCAACAAAACTAAGCGTATTATTTAATTGTACAAGTACTATACGTGATATTTGTACTATACGTGATATTTGTACTATACGTGATATTTGTCCTGTATGACAGAGAATGCTGAATGGATGAAAGAAGAGACTTGAATAAATAGAAATGTGGTTCTACAGAAAGATGCTGAGGACCGAACATGTGAACAACGTCAAAATTTTAGAAAAAAATGGCAACAAAACGAATTCTTATATTTAACATTAGAAAAGGGAACAGACGAAAGCAGCATAACATACCTGATGAGTTTGAATAAATGGATGGTAGAACAGAGTTTAGGAGAAATAATAAAAAGATGAAACTTATTAAGAGCTACAAGGAACAGGAATACGTGGAGAGCCATTATTGCCTACGTCCTAAAGGGACACGGCACATAAAAGAAGACGATTTTTCTATGTATTTTTGACGTAATTTTACAATTTCTGTATTAAGCATTAGTTGCTAGGCATGGCTTAATGGTGAATACATTGATCTCACCTTTATGATTACTGTAATTGTGAGTTCGAATCATAATTGGCCCTCAGTATTAGTGCTCTTGAGCCAGACTAACTTTAACTTAGTATTGATTGATTAGTATTTTTAATGGCTTTGAGGATTATTTAAAGTCGAAATATATTTTGAATTCTAAGAAAATTTCTTTCTTTCTTTTTTTTTGCAAATGAATATTGCATAAATTTTTTTGTTTGTTTCAAAATAACAATGTCTTTTCCAGATAGAAGTCTTACTATTTAACCCATAACTTGTGGAGGAGATGATTCATAACTTTCTCAAGGGTATATGTGCGCCAGTGAATACAACTAAACTTCGAACACGCCTCTTCGATTTCTCATTTCGAGCCTCTATCCATTACACCACTCGCACATCCACACCTAGCTTAGTAAACCTTTATATAGGGTTGGTGCATAATTATCAGGCGTCTTTAAAGCATATTTATTATGAAAAAAGAAACATAACAATTCAACAATAACATTTTTAAACGATTATTCAGGAGCGTATGATTATCGACACGTATTTTTATAACCTGAAAATAAAATATTTTTATTAAAAAAGTAAACAAAACAGCAATTTTTATTAACAAATAACTCGACTACAAAAACGCCTGATAATTATGCACCAACCCAATAATAAACATGAACCATCATCATCATAGTCAATATTGTCGTATTTCCTGAGTTTGTTGTTAAAGAATTCTATTCATAAAAGAAAATCTCATTTGGTATGACCCCTTTTTCTACTGATCTTTTTATATTTCTACTTTCATCTTATTTTGCCCTTTGTGTGTGTGTGTGAATTGATTGGTGGTGGTATTTTAATCAGCAGTTATTTTTAGCTACCTTATATCATCTTTTCTTTTTTGTCCAGAAATAGCAATTATATTTTTGTTATATCCGTATATAGGACATTACTCATTCCTTTTATAGTCTATCAATTTAACCTTTGGCATACTCAAAACATTCTTCAAGATGGCTGACATGTCTTTTTCGAGCGATATCACTTTTTCTCCCCTTTGAGTGATCCACGGGGGGGTAATAAAGGTGTTGGGAGTTTCCAAACCCCCGATTTTTTTTTCCTGAAACGGAGAACTAAACAGAAGGCAAACTTTATTCTCTTGGTCTCAGTTTATGATAATGTTACTGAGATAATCTGTATCATTTATCTAAAATCATTTTTACCAAAATAAATAAGAAAACTTCATTTTTTTTTTCCGAAACATTAACTTCTAAAACTTTTATATAGGTTTTATGCGAAAAAAAAAAAGCCTATAAGTCTCCTTCATGAAAATAGGTACGATTGAAAAAAAAAAGAAAAATTGTGTATATAAAAAAAAAATAATTTTAAGAGAGGGTCAGATAAAAAAAAATCTCCAATTGGGTTTCTTTAAAACTTAATATATGATTAGCACTACCACTTTAAACATCTGGTTTAGCTTCCTCGCCCTTTATTTTGTGGCGCCCTTGTTTATAAGATACTAGTTTTGTCCCTTCTTCGTTCAATTACTCATTTATTTTAGTTTTCAAGTTTAGCTTGGTCTGGCGTAAGGCCATATATGTGGAGCACCCTGTTAGAACAGAACTAATGACAGTAGAAAATTACTCTGTTGGACTAAAAATGAATGGAATTCTTTGATAACAAAGTAAGGAAATGCGACAATATTGGCTACGATGACGATGGGTCATGTTTATTATAAATGTTTACTTAGCTAGGCGTGGGTGTGCGAGTGGTGTAATGGATAGATGTTCGGAATGAGAAATCGAAGATGTGAGTTCGAAAAATTCCTTTTCTTCGTGCCTGCTAACATACAACGCATGGTAAATGTCTTGTGTCCTGTTTCGTGTTTGAGATGTTTATTTTCTGCCAGTAATTAGTGTTCGAGCCCAGATTTAAGAAAAAAAAGGGTATCGAATAAATTTAAAAGCAAAGACGCATGAACGCTTCACTTAGAAAACTGACGCAACACAATCTTCTTATATTTGGTCTTGCGCAGTATGAAGCTAACATTAGCTATAAAGCGAAAAATAACTCATTTTGTTTAGTAACACATGCCAAATATGCGCTTGTTTTCAGTATGTGGTGAAAAACATGTATTTGATTGTGTGTAATTTTATGAGAAAGGTATGCTAAATACAACATTTTTCTGTTTTTCATTTTTTTATGGAAAAATTCCAAGAAAATGTGTGGACAAGCAAGAATTCGTAGGATTTTGAAAAATGTCCACAAAAGTCACACGACATTTTCCACGCATTCAAAATGCTAATTTTATTAATATTTTTGTCATAAAGTGTATTATTTTCTTATTTAAAAAAAAAAAAAAAAGCAGGGGCACTGAAAACTTTTACACATTCCTGAATTCAAGAATTAATCTATTAAGATCGCATGTATATACATTGCAGCATTCCTTGAGTCTTAACAATCATTTGTAACTTCTTATCATGCGGCTTTTGAAGATCTAATTTTGAAGTTATTTTTAAGGGGATGGCATCATACACGAGATATCAAAAGTAGCATATGTACTGCTGGCCCTGGATACGCTGTTGACCAAACTATCCATTTACTCACTGTAGTTAAAAAGTACAACTGTATTTAAAATAAACATGTTTTTGATAAAACTGAGGTTTTACTTAACTGTATCCAATAATAATGCATGAAAATATTCACATATTAGTATCGTAATATAAAATACAAACATAGCGAATATGCATCTGTTTCCGTTTATATGATGTTTAGCTGTTTCTCGTTCGGTTGTTTATGGCTGTACGCGTTTCCACAACGAGTATCGAGTTACTAATGATACTTTTATCATTCTCTTTTAAATTTCTAACTTATTTAACGAGATGATGGGATAAAAATAGAGGAAAAAGAGGTTAGTCTCTCAAAAAAGGAACTCTCATGATACACGAGACACATGATAAAATCATTTTTATAAGTAAAAATTTGGGGGTTGAAAAATGAAAATATAGCTGGTATTTTTACGATGAAAATATATTTTTATACATTCATTGTGTTTTGACGTCAGTTTGGTGGTTGACTATTTGTCCATAGTTGGGACCTTAATAGGTGCTACCACTCCGGGTCAGGGTGGACCTGGGAACAACAGCAATTAAGAAGTCCTCAAAACCTCCTGATCAGAGGCCTTGCTGCTGGATTTAGTTTATCGTCATACCCAGGACGGTGTTTTAGTTATCGTCATACCCAGGACAGTGTTATAGTATATATTCATCACAACAACATAGTGAGACATTTACAATATGTAATCAGAAGAATTTATTATCTGAAATATTCTGTTGTACAAATGCGGCGGAGTAAGAAAGTTCTTGTAATGTCGTTGCAAGTAGAATATTTCTGTTTTGTGCTTATGTTATTGAATGAATAGATTCGTAAGTCTATCAGTAAAGGTGATATTTATCAAGAGAAAGTGATATTTAGGTGAGATGGCTTAGCAGTGGTCTTCATATCTGGAGCTACTCAGTTCCACTTGGTCTCTTTGCAAGAGGCCGGCTGGAAAGGGGAAGTGCTCTAAATTTCCCACCAGTAGGATGGTTTCCTTTGTTCTATGGAATCATGGGAATTAGTTTTTTTTTTTTTTTCATTTTAAGAGATTGCGAAATCACGACATGACCATATAATTAAAATCATAATACGACTAAAGAGCTAAGGAAGGTTGCAACTTTTCTGAGTGGAAGATACGTCTGGCTGTCTGACTCTCCAGTGCAGACAGCTTTGTTCTGACACCTAGCATGCCCCTTCGGACTAAAACGGAAGTGAATCCGCTTGTCTGTAAATGAGCGTGCGTAACAAATACGTGTGAATACAGCTTAAAGAAAGAGCCTTTTCATTCTACCAACAGAAGCGTATCGGTTAACCTGATCGTGACAATACCTGCAGTATCGTATATTCTTTGGGAATTTTAGAAATTACAGCTGTGACAGATAAAATATATCTATATTGACAGGCCACAACCCGGTGACTGCATCGTAACTTATTACACGTGTTCGAGAAAAGAAGAGCTAAAACAATAGACATTTATTAATTATAAAAATATTTAATAATTCTTCTTTTATGCGCCGTGTTCATTCAGATGTGGGTGTTCATAGCTCTCCACAACTTCTAATCCTTTATGTTGTTATCCCTCCCTGTTTCTGTTCCCCCATCCATTTAGACAAGCTCGTTAGCTATTCGCTGTTACTCTCTGACCTTCTTGCCTTCAATATGCCCTGTGAGTATCAAATTCTCTTAGTCTTCTTTCCCCAGATGCGAAAGATACCTCCCGAAAGTTAAAGAAACTATTAAGAAACAAGTAAAGTAAAGAAAAGAGGACTGAACTACTGTTGCTATAGGGCGGGGACTGTTGGAAATTTTCCTCACATGAAAAAAGAGACTTGAAGCGGTAGACATGTAGTTGTACTTACGAAAATTTAAAATACCATAGACAGAACATATGAGTGAAAGGCATATGTGTTCATATCAGAAGGGTGCTAGCTTGGATAGGTTGTAGGATAATTATTTAAACATAGGGCATAAAACGAACTGACTCAAGGGTTTAAAATAAATAATATATTTTTATTTATTTTCTTTAGAATGATGAGTGAATCCTTTGGTATTCGGCGTAGAAAAAAGTTCGTTAGTAGGGCCGATATGGATAGTCGTCTGGAGAAATGTCCTTTTCGGTGTTTTAAAGGTAAGACCATGGTAGGGGTAGTAGTAAACTCAGAAATCGGACCAGATATATTGCGGAAATATCAGTAGCAGAAAACTTCTTAACTGTTTCTTTAAGCGTCACGCATGGTTTGTTCCGTCCTCACCTGGTGTCGTTATGGTCCTTCTTTGTCTAGAGTTTTTATCCTTTTTCACCAGGCTCGAGAATTTGGCGCGAACATTAAAAAAATCTCTTTGTGCGAATTTTTCTGATTGGCCAAATTATTTTATTTTCCAGCGTAACTTCTTCATTTTTTTATAACGGAAGTTATGCGCATAACTCCCTGATGTTACGTATTTTTCAGTTATAAATAAGTAAGCTCTGTTCCTGCAAACCTCCAGTTTTTTGGGCAGGGTTCAGTTTTTCTTCTTCCTCTTTTTATTGGAGGGTTGCTTTCTCGTAGATTGAGACAAGTATAGAAAGAGAAGTTTAGAGAGAGAGAGAGAGAGAGAGAGAGTGAGTGAGAGAGAGAGAGAGAGGGAAAGGAAAGAAAGAAAGAGATAAGGGTTTAAAAGGAAAGAACAAATAACTTATTTATATTTGCATTCATTTTATTTTTGTTTATATTATTTTATTTTTTTTTATTTTATATTTCATTTTTATCAGGACTCACTACAAGGTTAAAGAAAAATGGGAACCAAAAGGACACTTATATTTAGAGTCAGACAGTTGAAAATTTTGAGACACGTCATGAAGAAAGACGACTTGGAAAATTTGACACTCAAAGAACATTGAATATAAGAGGAAGAAAGGAAAAGAGCGAGTAACCTACCTAAAGTCCTTGTGTAAATGGATGACAGAACAGGGAATGGGTAGAAGAATAAAAAGACAAACAATGCTAAGAGCTATGAAGAATAGGAAGTTGTGGAGAGCTATGATCGCCCACGTCCTGAAGGGACATGGTACATGAAAGAAGAAGACTAAAAATGGTTATTGAAAATATTACTCGCCAAAATTGGTGGAAAGCTCAAGTTTTCTTCTCAACACAGTTATTGACTTTTCTTGAAACATCAAAACAGATGAGCAAAACATTTTTCTCATCCCTTCAAAGTTGAGTTTAAGAAGTGATGGTAAATGCGATGGTAAAATGTGATGGTAAAAATGATGATAAAAGTGACGGTAAAAATTGATGGTAAAAGCACAAAAATTGAAAAATAAGCAATTTAATATATATATATATATATTGCTTAATTTTATTGTTAAGGAAAAGTTATTGTAAGTCAGTATATTTTAAATTCAGCGGGCAAACGATTTTCGAATTGAAGAACTAATTTTGATACATTTCTTTCATTTCTGTAATTAATAAATGAAACCATATTTGAGCAAATGAAAAATATTTATCACATATTAACCGAAATTTTATAAATGAAACAATTTTAAAATATCGCATTTACTTAAAGAAGTAATCAAACATACAACTGACATTAAGCAGCGGATACAATATGAGCGACTAAAATAATTAAAAATAATAAAAATACTTCCAGCATGCAATAAAAATTGTTCCTGTCGGAAATACTGACATTGCTCCAAAAGACATTAAATTCAATCTCTTCACCACGAACCTTGGCATGGGCAACACGTGTCTAACTTCTCTCTGTGATAATGCTTGTAATACTACGTAGTAAATTTTCCCCTTATGTCATATATGTACCATAAAACAAATATAATCTAAAAATTACAATACACACAAAATTAACATAAAATTTACCATGTTTTTCCTGTTTCTGTGTACATTTTATTTCCTGTCAAGCATACTTTTAACTCCGTGAACAACGAGGCTAATTTCAGTTACTATGATGTGAGTGAACCCCCACAACATTTTGGTAATCGCTCGCGTGTATAAGAAAAACAATCTATTCAACCAAAAGTTTTGGTTTTGAAATTTCTTAGTTTTTTGAATTTAGCGCCATTTCCGTCATTTGCAAAAAATAAAATATACTTTTTTGAAACTTTATTTGAGGAATATTAGCTGATTTTAAGGTTAAATAATCTGATTCGAAAAAATATTACTTACTTTAAGTTTAAAATATCGCAGAAATGCATTTTAACACACTGTAACTGAACGAGTATAATTGGTAAAATTCTTGAAGACAGTAAAAATAAATAAATAACGTATTTAGTAAAATTTTGTTTAATTTTACGTTAGTTTTACGTTTTTCTTTTGTTTTGTTTTTCAGAGTTGCTTAAGCCACGCTGACATCAACAGTAGAGTTGCAGAAGACTTAACCAAAGCTAAACACAGTTGTTTATAAACGCGTTGATTATGAAATAAATTGTTGTGTTAGAAAAAGTGCTATTGGTTTCATTAACAAAGTGAATAGCTATACAATATGAACATATAAAAAATGTTCAAAATAACCACAAAAGTCTTCATATAAAAGAACTTGAATATGTATATATATTTATATCTGAAATGTTCATACAAGGTGTGTATGTGTTTTTGTAAGAGTTTTGATATCTGGAAAAAAAGTAACCTTTAGTACTTATCTTATGTTGATTGTCACGAGCCTGAATAAGTACGTCTTTCTAGTCTGACTGCCAGGAACCAAAGGGGATGTTTGACTTTCGCGCCTAACGATCCCTTGGGCAGTTCAAGTGACTATCTATATCTCTATTTTTAGCTTTTTAAAGGGTTAGTTAAAGGGAGATAAATTTTCTTTCAACAAAATCATTATTTTCCATGAAGTACAAGATAAGCTTGTGCATGAATTTGTATTAACCATGAAGTTACTTTTTATTTGTCCTAAGCAATTATATATTCATTTGATCAGATAAAAGTTTAAATTTCTTAACTATCTGGGTTTATTGTCGATGAAGTAAAAAAGAAAATTTAAGGGAAATAACTGGATTTTAAAAAACCTCAATTACTTCCCTTATAAATATTTTTTGTTTTGTTTAATTGGTTCAATCAAGAAATTTATTTGTGCAACAAAATATTTTCTCTACAGTCAACTTCATTTTAACATTTATGTATTTTACATCTCAACCCACTTATTTTTCATGTGACTTTTGTATAGACTTAAAAGATATTGTTATCATCATATAAAATCATAATAAAACTGAACAAAAATTTGCTAAAAATATCTATAACCATCCAACTGGTAAATGAAAAAAAAATAACGAAAAATTAATGTCACTCTAAGTAAAGCAATAAAACCAGGAAGATACAAGAGGAAGTTACTGAGTGTCAGAGGATCTGATAAAAATCTGATTATGCCGAAAGGCAATAAAAGAAGAATATTCAAGGAGATAGAAGATGATTGATATTGCATTTAATTTTTTGAAGATCTTAGTTGAGGGGAAAACAAAAAGAGAGTCCCAAAAGCGAGAAGTGCGAGAGAATAAACTGTTACCATGGAACTTAATTAAGCACTCAATAAATGATGTAAAATGCATATAGTGCTCAAGAAAATATCCTCCTAATTAAGACTCAAAATATAAGAAATAGCCATTTTCAATATTATGTTGAATTTTTATCTCTAAATTGTTTGTCTTTTTTCAGCTTATATCTATGTATTCTGACAGAAAGAATTATCATTATTATTCACTGATTTTATCAACATCTTGAGTGTTATAGTCACAACACGAAGTCTGGCTAATGAACTTACTCTAGGAAATGGTATTTTGAAAAGGGACAACAATTTAAATTTTTGCAGAAATCTTTTCCGGTTTCTGTATTAAATTCTAGCATATAAATTTGTAATATTACTTAAAAACAATTGTCATGTCAAGGCAAGACGAACTAGACAGTAAAATCGAGATTAATACAGACTTTGGAGATGAACCAGGACAATCATTGGAGAAACACTCCAATGAAAAAAAAAAAGATGATCAAGATCTCCCATATCCAGACAATCTCTTAGGAAGAGATAGGAAGAGTGAGGAGACAAAAGCTCTCAGAAGTAGTAACGGCGAAAATAAGGGCATAAAACCTCTTCGGCGCAGTGAGATGAAGTGACACATTTACATATGAAGTCACAAAAACTATAAATAGCTACAACTATTACACATGAGGCAGTTGAGTGCATACTACTTACCATAAGTCAGTAACACGGAACTACAGTAAGCAAATATCTACGCTCCCTGAAAACGTTCTTTTTTATAAGTCATTGTTAGTTTTATAAGTGCGCCTCAATGTTTCCATAAATTTGTTAGAAAAGAAAGAGCATATTAAAGCAGAGTAGAAATTTGCGTAAATATCAGACATGATGAGTTTCTATGAAAATTGATGAAAAATCACTGTTCATTCATATTTTTTGTAGGAGAAAATTAAAGCTTTTTCTTTTCATTATAATTTCTTGTTCGAGTCTCTGAGGACTGTATGAATGTAAATGACCTTATATAGAAATCAATATTTAACAGCCTAAACGAACTGTAAAATCTATTATTGTAAGAAAAATAACACCGATAATACTAATAGAATCATGAATTGATGGATAACTATTCTTTTCCAATTCTAAATTTTATTAAATCGTTTGTTAAATTAGAAATCTACATTGAAATGTAAAAAAATTCTGAATTTGCTTCAAACCCAGAATAATGAATGATTCTCTCACTCTAATTCTAAAGTAATCTTTGCATCTAAGTTAATCCCGTTTAAGCCCAAATGCAAATCTTTCATTCTAATAGCTCTCATCTTAATGCCAACCTTTAGTTAAAAATTTAAACTTATACCCAATTATAGCCTAGCCATTATTCGTCTTATTATAATTATTTTAAAACCTGTCTTCTCTTCTTCATCAATATGCTTCTGATCTGAACCATAAGAATATTTTTGTTTTAAAGGTTCTCGTAATTTAATTTTTGAGAACTAGCTCATTATAAATATGAGTCTATCGTATTTATTCTTTCTATTAAAAGTTCATTTAATTTAATGGGAACTTGCGATTGTAGAAACTTTGTAACCATGTGAATTATACACAGGGAAACATTGTACTTACTGATAGTTTTTCTTCATTTCAGGTGTTGCCAGATATGACAATTAATCCTATTTAGATGTATATATTTAAAACTTAAATTAGAAATTAAGAAATTAATTCAGGGGAAACTACTCTATAATTCGAATTTAATTCATTATATTTTTCCATATAGAGTTATTTCCCTTGATTCATCGAAGATGTCTTTTCGGCCTCAATTTGCGTTAATCTGTTATCGTTTAGTATTTAATATTTAATTCATTAAGTGTAATTTATAATATACACATTCCTTATATTTATCTTATTTTATAGTTTATAAAAAATAATCAATGCAAAAGAATTCTGACAATCAATTTATGTATCTCCAAGTTCGTCCTTTCCCGAAGTTTTGTGGTTAGAGTTACGCGTAATCTTAAACTTTTTAGTTTATGATTTTTATCATCCCAAATTTACTCGACTATACAATATTGATAAGAAGAAATAAGGTTCGTAATTCTAAATCAAACAAAAATAAATTCGTCGTACATAGAAATGCTCCAGTGAAAAGTAGTTAACGATTAATTCACTGAAATTTTTCGAAATACAACTTTTGATGTAAAATATATGTTTGCATAGGTACGTTAACACACCCGCGTCTGCCATAGCTGAATATTTATTAAATAATCATAAGTCCTAGAGGATATATATTAAGTCTTAGCAGCCCTTCTTTTGTAAGCAAAAAGACTTTTAGACTCAAAAGTTTCTTGTATTTGATGCACGCACGCGCGCTCACACGCATACATATCTATCTATCTATCTATCTATCTATCTATCTATCTATCTATCTATATATCTATATATAAGGTAATCCGTAATAAACCAACAACAAAAACAACAGGATTTTCCCAACCATGTAACAACAAAAGAAGCTTATGCTGCAACCACATTAAACACACGAATTCATTCGCTAGCCCAGTCACTAAATCTACTTTCAAAATCTACCACGACTCTAACTGTAGAAGTCATGACAATTTACTTCCTAGAATGCACACTATGCCAGAAACAATATGTAAGAAAATCTGAATGTCCCTTTCACTACAGAATTAATAATTATTGAAATCGAATTATATCGACACCCCATGAAAGATTAATACCTGTAGAACAATATTTCAGCCTAGAAACCCATGCCAAATTCATTATAATTGAGAGAATAGAAAAGTCTAGAGCAGATAACATTAAAGATTTTAGAGTTCCATGAAAATAAGTGGATACAACGTTTAAAAACGCACTATCCAGCCAGGCTTAACTATAAATTTAACAATATAGATAGTATTAATATATAACCCTACAAATCAAAACCTACCCACATTTCTCACCCGCATAAGACAGACATGCTTGCGGAGGTGTTCAGGCCTCACACTTATACACACACCCACACGAATATACACACTTACACACATCATACTCGCTCACTCCCTAATGAGGCAAATGATAACACCCACCCGCAGCAATACACACGCTTACACATATCATACTCACTCAATTCCTAAGAATCAAATAACACACACACACTTAACAGGAACCAATAAAACTGTCATCATGACCAAGGGAATTCAGAGCAGCATGAATCCATCCAGCTCTTATCTCAAATAACAACTTAAAAGAGACTGTTTGACCAATCTTTATATTGGTCAAACAGTCTCTTTTAAGTTGTTATTTGAGATAAGAGCTGGATGGATTTTGACCAAAATTCACGTTCAAAAGAATAAAAAAAAAAATGAAAACTACAGACAAAAGTTCATTTTCTCCATCAAGACATTCATTTCTGTAGTTTACTGCTACCAGCAAGCAGAAAATTATTTTTCTCCTGGTGATGGGCATGTTGGCCGAAACTAGGAATATCTAAATGAAATGATAATAAAAACGAAGGAATATTAATATACAACCTAGTGTGTCTGAAGATTTTCATTTTTTAATATTTTTTATTGTTCAATATATATATATATATATATATATATATATATATATATATAAAAAAAAATTATACCATATTATAATATCACTACAAAAATAGCCATTTTGTTTCAACATTTATCAAGTGACGGTGTTGAATGTAGAAAAAAGAGTTTTTAAAACTCTTTATTCTACGCGCATACCTAAAATAACGTAAACACCTGATTGTCACATAAGTAGTCACAATACATATTTTCACTCATACTAATGCAATTCATTTCTTTTGTGTTGTAAAAATGAAAAACAAACATTTTTCGTAAGACTTTGTTTGCAAGAACCCTTTTTAAGTAGAAAGAAAAACGGATTATTTCTATACGCAATAATAAAATTATGCAAATTTGTAGTTCTGTGTTTGGAGACTATTCCTTTTCTTCGATTTTCGCTTACTTTTCCCTCTAAAACACACACACACACACACACACACACACATACATACACATATATACATCTCTGTATATATATATAAAATCTAAAATAGTATATGTATCTCTGTGTATTTATAATACTGAGAGAAATAACGAAATAGAGGCAAACCTACGAAGAGAGGAACAAACAGACAGACAGACAAACAAAATACTCAAATTTTTATTTGTATTTCACACCCATTTAATTCTCGATAGATCTCTAAAGAGTGAGGTACGAAAACCAGTCAAATTTTTTACTCCTTTTTTCGATTTACTACTTTATTTTTTTTCTTGCTCTTCGTTTTAATATGTCTGTTTTTATTGCAATAATTTAATTTTGCCAGCACATAAAAATATTAAAAATGCATTTGTTTACGCAAGGCTTCCTTTTACCGTCAATACAGATCAACGGTCAAGGCGAGTAGTGTATAATATTCCTTAGACGTAAAAGCGATCACATTTGTTCTCAAACGCTTGGATCCTTCTCTCTGTTTCTGCCAACTATATAAACGTTTCACATCCATGTATGCAAATTTATAGAACAGCGAAAATCAAGACATATCGTGTATATTGTGTAAGAATTATTAAATAAAATGAATAAAAACTAAACTTGACCATGGCTAAATAATTATAAATCGTAGTAAAAAGCCTTTACATTTATGCGTTAAAGATGTAAGAAATTTCATGGTTCCCAAAAGAGCCCTTTTGTCATACATGAACATACCTATCCTATTATTAATAAACTCTTCCACACATAATAAGTAGTAGTAGTAGTAGCGGTCGTCAGTTGGGCTCAGTGGTGTTGAGTGAGTCAGTCGAAGTCGGACATTGAAGTATCAACCATCACAACTAGATTGCTGCGTCATTAACTTTTATTTCAAGTTCCTAACGTTTTGTACGTCGGACTCTTTTAGGACAGACTTAGTGAAATACAAGCCTTCACTGTGAAAACTACTCTACAACACCTTTCTATTTGTAAAGTGTCCCAGTTTTAATATTTCTTGTGGTACGTACAGTTCTAGCAGGTTTAAGGTTTCAAATTTCAATCGAGTGTCCAAGTCCAAAATCCGAAATCTAATGTCTGATCCTTAATATGCCTTATCTGTCACTCTAAGAAAATATACAATAAAATATACAATACAGAGCAGCTATATAAGTGATGTACTCATTTTTGTCTCGACCTCAGTGGTTATAATGTGTAAGTTCAGAAATATTTTCTGTATTCTAGATCCACCATTTGTGTTCCTATGTCTCAGATTCCTGGAAGTCCATGCCTCAAGGAGATACAAAAAATTGTTCTGACAAGTACAGCCCACACCTTACGAAGGACTTTATCTATGTATTTTTTTTTTTTTTTTTATTTATTTTATTTTATTTTTTTGTCAGTGGAAAGTGTCATGACGCCATTTCTAACCTTACGTCCCTGGGCGGGACCCGGAAAGAAATGTGTAAACGCCAGAAATCAAAGAAAATAATAATAATAATAATAATAAAAGTGAGGCGCTCGAGATATCTTATTTGAAGTGGATGTATTTGGACAGCAATCTTTTTTTTTTATTCATACAAAATTAGTTAAAGGCCGAGGAAAGTTCTTTTTTAGTCTTTTTTGCTTATATTTTCTATATTTCAAACCAGTTTTTTTGCATTTGAATGCTTTCTAATAAGTGTTTCATTTACACCACAACTCTTACTGTAAGATTTAATGATAAATTATGATTTTTATTCCCTCACACTGTCGGTGCCTTCTTCCTTTTTTCTCTCCCAGTGTCTTCGTTTCAAATTTCAAATATGTTTATTTCTCACTTGGATTTTTCCTAATTTCTCGTGTGTCTCCTTTGTACTTTGCGTTCATGTTTTAGCATATTTTGGTTTAGGCTTAGGGTTAACTTTTATTGTTAGGCTTAACTTTAGAGTATCCCAAAAGAAGAATATGCAATGTTATCAGTCCTCACATCTCAGCTCTGATCACTTTCACAACGCCGTAACATAGCTTTTTTGTGCCTTTTCTATAAATATTTTCATGGTGATTGTTCTGATCAGCTTTTCTCTTTGGTACCCTGGCTTACGGCCACGTCACGTTGAAACACCCGCTATTGTACGATCACCGAAGTTAAGCAACGTCCAGATTGGTCAGTACCGGCTTGGGATGGTGTAAGCTGATAGAGTGATGGATAACGGCTCGGAATTGTTAATCGGAGAGCCGAGTTCCAATTCCAGTTGGGTTCGTTATATCCACTTACATGTAAATACTCTTGGAAAGGGTATGAATCCACCTCTTCCCCCAACTATGGGTTAATTAATTATACTTATATCACTTTATCATTATATCCGTCCCCCAACTTCTTACAATCCAAAAATATTTTCTGGCTGTAAATAACCTCCAAAGGGTTGATAAGCCGTAGAAAGCGAATCAATTTTTCGTACCCAAACTTTATGAATTTAAGCGTAGCCTAAAGCGTGCGCTAAATTTCCCGCTAGTAGGAGGGTTTCCTTTGTTCTATGGAATCATGAGAATTATTTTTATTTTATTTTATTTTTTTTTCATTTTAAGAGATTTCGAAATCACTACATGACCATATAATTAAAATCATAATACGACTAAGGAGCTAAGGTAGGTTGCAACCTTTCTGAGTGGAAGATACGTCTGGCTGTCTGACTCTCCAGTGGAGACAGCTTTGTTTTGACACCTAGCATGCCCCTTCGGGCTAAAACGGAAGTGAATCCGCTTGTCAACCTCCAATAAAAAGAGGAATTCTCATCGATTTACTTTTAAAATTGCTAGATATAAACGTAAGTTCTATGCTAACAGTTTCTTCTCGCTTGTGGTACTCTCTTTCGATCTCTTGTTTTCCAGTCAACTTTGATCTTCAAACATTTTAATGCAACGTCAAACGTTATCTTCTGTTTTCTTAATTCCCCTTCTTTCATTATTTATTCTCCTTAATAATGTTATTTTTTCTTTTTTTTCTATATTTTCCGCACTCGGTAACCCCTTGTGTCTTAGTAACTTTATTGCCCTGTTTTAGGCGAAATAATTAAAATAATATATAGGATTTAGAGTTGGTGTTAGGGGTGAAGTTTAGGACTAGTTTAGCATGAAGATTAATTTTAATTTTTTTGTTTACGATTAGTCTTTAGGAGTTTGGTAAGGGTTAGGTTTCCAGATATTCTTGCGTTCGGGTAATCTCCCATTCAAAATATGTTGGAGAAAGAAAGATAATCAGAGTTGAGTAGCAGCAAAATAAGCGAGTATTACCAGAAACAAGAAAAAAAGTGGAAAAAAACTTCACCCGAAAAAGAGCACTGTACTTCGGGGGCATTTAAATGGGAAAGACGACTTAACACTCACAGAACATAAAGTCAAGATAGACAGAAAGAAGCAGCGAGTAACCGACCTAACGGACTTGTATGAATGTGTGGCGGGGCAGAGACTGGGAAGGATAGTAAGAAGACAGACATTGCCTAGAGCTATAAAGGATAGGAAGTTGTAGAGCGCCATGTTCACCCAGAACATAAAAGAAGCCTCGCCGTATTAACAATTATGTACAAAGGATATATAGGCTTATTTACACATGGGAGATAACTCTTTATATTTCTAACATTATTTTCATTTACTTCCCTTGAACTCTGCTATTATTATTTTTTTTCAAGCCTTTTCCTTTTCCCGTCCAACCAAATCCCTAAAAATAGTTTAACTGTTTAACACAGCTTTATTTTTACTATTATAAAGATTTACTAAACGACGATGCATTTTAGAGGTTTAGAAATAATTATATTTTACAGATTTAAAAAAAAATTGTTGACAATATTAACGGCCTGCCGATTTGGAGTGACTATCTATGCCGATGGTACAACGTTATATGGGTGAAACTATTGTCCTCATCTTTATCGTCATATTCACGACGTTTCGACCGTTGTACGTTCCGGCCTTCTTCAGATGGTATACATGTCATGTCCCATTCTGAATATCACAGTTTCAGTTATTTCCCTTTAGTAACTCAACTAGAACACTCTACCCCGGTGGACAAAATAAAGGTTTCGGTTAAAAAATCCAACGTATATCATCTGAAGAAGGCCGAACAATGTAAATAACATAAATAGTTACAATACCTCATCTCAGAAATATAGACATATATAAAATAGTTGCCAATAGAAATTTAACATCTCAGAATCATTAATGGATCTGTGGATAGTAAGCTATGTTGCAACAGTTGCTTTCAGTATATTATTCAGTATTTCCTCTAGAAAATACATTTGCATCGGAATCTATAACGACTTACAAATAGCAAACCTCAGTTGATAAAAGTAAGCAGGCCTATTAACACTCACACATTCTCATTTAGTCTGGATCAAGGCCATGATGGTTGCTCATCCAGTAGGGATTAGAGTTACTAGCATTAGATTTACAGGATTAAACGACTATCTTATTAAATAAAAGACAATGCCAATTTGTTAGTTTTGTCAAGTAAAAGAAAACAGGTATATAAAATTAAATGAACCGTACCTTGTTCGAACCTGGTGGTAAGCAGGTAAGCAACATTCCATTGCACCAGTGTATTTCTGCTGAAACATTCAAGTGAAAAGAGATTATTGCATTTTCAAAAAAACAAAAAAAAAAACGAGCTTAAATTCTTATATTAGTCTTACAAACACCACATTCTCTTGTAGATTAACCTTTCACTAAATGCTAGTCTTACATCTATCAACACATGCCAAAGCAACATAAGTATTTATATTAGGCAAGTACTAGTCATTGATCAAAACCCCAGAGACGGCAACGGGAAAACATTCCATTATTTCTCCCTCATCTCTAAAAAAAATAATGTTTTTAATTATTTCTATGAGTCATTTATATTTACATTTTTTTTAAAAACTCATTAAAAACATCGAAAAGTAAGTCTAACATTTTCTTAGAGTATTTATCATATTTAATTTCAAAACACATTTCAAGACATGTGGATAAAGTTTCTTTCTATATAAATTTAACGTATTTCTGATCGAATCTCAAAGTTTCCTATTGAAATATTTTTTAAAAATGCCCTTTCAAAGTTTAGAAGAAATTTTCCCATTTTGAAAGATTTTCCCATTTTTCCCAAATTTAACATTTTTCACTAGGAATTTTTAGATAAAATGTAAACAGAAAAGTCTTATACAGTCAAAAAAGGCAATTGATATTCTTCGGGTATAGAAAGAGTGCTAAGAAGATTTGACAATGAAAAAAAAGCAAAAGGCAAGATGGACAGAGGAAGGTAACGCATAATAAGCATTAAATGGTTAGAGAACATGGAACCTACAAAGAACGAAATTGCTTTGAAGAAGAAGGGAAAGGTTTCGTCCGGGGATGGTGTGTCTGTGTAACGACTGCACGGGCCTGAACATGCCCGTTAGCTCAGACCGCGGATAGTTCAAACGGCAGTTTTCATATATTTTTTTCTACTGGCCAGAGCCTACTGGCTGCCTCGAATAGGCAGGAAGATTCCACTGGCCAAAACCGGCCTTAGCATGCAAAAAAATCGATAGCCGTCACAAGAGGGAAAAATTAAATTCAATCCTCGTTGGGTGGATCGATAAATTACGACCTTTTTTTAAAGATCGTTTTGTGTTCAAGACCGATTTAATGTTTAGTATAGAGTTTGCAGTGTGAGATAGGCAAGAAGTGACATCAGCACGGCAAAAGGGCACTCCTTTAAATAAAAAGGTTGTAGGTTTTGAATCCGGAAGAGCTAGGGTAACTAATATGAGATAACAGCGTTGTAGGAGTAAGAGACACTTAATCAAATATTATGACATGTCACGTAGACTCAGTAAGAAGGATCATACAGCGATACTTCAATACCAGAGACTGTATAGATATTTTGCTACTAACCCATATTCCTGGAACAAATAACCTGAAGGAATTTTACCAGTTTGTATTATTACGTTAATACATTATTTTCATATATTCATTCCTGGCGTTTGTTATTTATTGGTACCGGATTTCATCCCGAATCCGAGCAAGACAACAATATGAATACTAAAGTGTTGAGACTGACGATAACTTTGGTTTGAAGGATGCTGCTCTTGTTGAGAGAGAAATAATTTACTAAAGGATGACGATTGTTTGCGCAGAGGGCTATATATATATATATATATATATATATATATATATATATATATATATATAAAGTGAACATTAAAAAGTCACACTCAACAGGCTGTTTTATGATAAACAAAACCATCAGGATTTTCACTTTTATATTTACATACGCTCTATCTCTGACATTAAGCACTTTATCCCATAATCCCATAAATATAGCAAAACTTAAAACTATATATCTTCATATATATATATATATATATATATATATATATATATATATATATATATGAAGAAATATGAGATGGATAAATTGTCTAAATTATGCAAAAATGAAAATAACACTGACATCTCATTTTAACAGATATATTTACCAAAATTACACAAAAATATATTGAAATATGAAATAATAAATTTATTCAATAAAATCGCACTTGTTTTGAAGCACGGCCTCCAGACGACATCGGAATCTCCTGCAACTCTTCTGGACGATTTTCTTGTTTAAGTTGGTGAATGCTGCCATAATGTTTGCCTTCAGTTCATCTTTGGTGCTACAAGGAGTTATGTTGGTCTCTCACTCAACTGCGCTCCACACATAGTGAAAGGGGGTTGCAATCTATGGAGTTAGGTAGCCAGTTGTAAGAGGTGATATGGTCGCACAAATTGTCTGACAGACATGACTGGGTTCTTCTGCTTGTGTAGAATGGTGCAGAGTCCTGTTGCCAAACACAAGGTCTTCCAGCAGCCACCCACTTGACTTAGGGAAGCACTATCAAAGCTCTTGATGTAGGCCTCTGTGTTGAATCTGATGCCTTGTGGGAAGATGAATGGAGTCATAACGTCGCCATCACTAGCGATCACTCCAAAAACAATCACCATTAGACTCATCTAACTCCTTCCGAATCATCTGTACGGAAATGTTCATATTGGAGCTTCTGGCGTGAATGCTAAGCAATGCAGCATACCATTTCCAAATTTCTAGCGGTGTGAACTGTGTCATAGTGCTTTTTTTTCTTACAGACGATGCCAACTGCTGACCCTACTATACTGTACAGTCGACAAACTCAAAAGCAAACAATGAGCATGCGCGAAAATAAGAATATAAAATTGTGATAATTTACCCATCGCAGCCTGTATATTGTATTTAACATAGACGGGATTTATATTTAAAATAATCGGGGATTAATATCTTTACTTTATATTTAAAATAAACAGGGGTTAATCGTATTATATATATATATATATATATATATATATATATATATATATATATATATATATATATATATTATTCCATTAAAATATGATTCCATCGCTACAAGAGTTCTCATGTTTCAAAAAAGAAGCTAAAAACTTCAATTCAATTATAGAAATTAAATTAAATTAAAGTACCTATTTCTGTTTTATTCTCAAGCGAATTTTGGAATAACTAATTTTGAAATTTACGGAGCTTTATTAGCATATACATTCGAAATATTAATTTCTTTGGATATGGAGCGGTAGGGTATTCATTTCCACTGACAACTATTGTATCAACATATTAGTTACTTTAGAAAAGGGGTTAAGTCTAGGTAGTGTCGGGGTGCCTTTTTTCAAACGAATAATGACATCCATTCAACGGATATCGTCTGGTCTATTTCAACGACAGGAAGTTTTTGGCACTTTTGTTACGCCGTTAAATGTATATTTGTATACATAAAGATTTTTTTCCTAAAAGGGTTGTTTGTATGTGAATACGTCGTATTGAACTACAATCTGTTTTTTGTTGACGACTTCTTAAAGTTTTTTTTAGCTTATGATCGGGTTATGTTTTTAAACCTATTGCTTTAATTGAACTTGTTAATAGACTTTGAAATTTTAAAATTCTTAAGCTAATTATTTAAGGCGAATATTTGTTGGTGTCTAGAAAAACCTGTTATCTCATGGTGCTCTCGTGGATTTGAGCATCAGACATTCTAATGGGCGGCAGAGATGGTTCCCTGTGGTGAGTAATAGAGAGAAGTTTTGTTTTAGAGGCATTAAAGTTAACTAGCCAATTCCTGTCCCAGTCTACAACCGATTGGAGGTTCTTTCCGAGACTAACGGCCAGGTTCCATTTTACTTTTGGTGTTTTATTCCTTTCTTTTAAATGCCAAAATATTTAGATAGTGATGGCTGATTTCTATTTCTAATAATATTAAAGGAGCTTTTGTGTTGTCTCCAGCTTATTTTAAATTCGTTCTTTGTGGATACTATATATATATATCATTTCAATGTTTCGATTCTCAATGGATGAGATTGTGCATTGGTATACCACAGATTCTATGTGGCATTTATTATCCAACGGGAAATCTTCAGAGATTTTACAATCACATAATTTTTCATTATTTTTGTCTAATTTTAATTTAGGGTTTTTATTTATTTGAGTTTGGCATGCGTGTTTTTTCAGGATTTTATCTTTATGTTTCTTCATGATTCTTTCTAGATTTTCAGTGCAGCTATAACTTAATTTTAAGGTGTTTATATTAAAGATCTTGCTAAGTTTGCTATCAGTAGGAAAGTGTTTTTCAATTAAAGCTAGGAATTTTCGCCTTAGCCATTTGGTTGAACGGGGGTGGGAAATGAGTTTTCTTTTACTATTTTTCTTCTGGTTTGTAATTTTTTTTTATATAATTGATGTTAGCGTTTTTGTATCCACTATTTTTTCGAGCTATGTTGCAAAAATTACAGTGTTTCTGGAATATTTCTTCATTTGCGGAGTTCATACTGATTCTTTTCTCTCTTGATGAGGATATATGCTTCATTGTAGATGGAGAATGGTTTGACCTGGGGTGTACATACAAGGGGTTAGTGTTAGGTTTTCTGTAAGGTAGGTATATGTTGTTCATTAAGTCTAAAGTTATGCCGAGGAAGTTTACCCTATTCAATTTTGTGTTAACTGTAGTTTTTAAATTTAGTTTAATGAATTCACTATTATCTAATTTTATCTATTTTAAAATTTGTGGAACTCCTCAATATCATGAGGCTGTCATCCCTGTATAGCCCGATGTCCTTAATGTCTAATTCACGGTGCGCGGTTAGGTTGTATAGTATAAATAGATTGACACGGTAGAAGACTCTGAAGAGACTAAAGATCCCATGATAATGTCAAAATGGTCTTCAGTGTTTTTAATCCATTGGTCCCCATTATGAATGAGGAGTGATTTTTTTTTGCATTAAGAATTATGTTCATTTCTTCTTCTGTTAGGTTTGAATATGCAGTAGCAAACTCTAGGGCAGTCGTGAATAGATCTTTTGATATTGAGTGGTAATAATCCACAATATCGAACTGTATTAGGGTGCAATCAGACTTGTTGTTGATACTGGTAAACTATTTGATGACTTCTTTGGTATTATTCCTGAGTGTTAATCCAAGGTAGTCTTTAATTTGCTTAGTAATCCTTACTAGGATGCTTTTGCTTATGTTTCCGATGTCGGGTCGGGCTGGGTTTATCATTCTAGTAGTAGGGTTTTTCTCAAAATCCTTAAGAGTGATGTATCATTCCTTTTCAGCAAGTTTGCCTACTCTATCGTTTATCTTTAATTTATCAGTAATATTTTTACTGGTTCTATTAATATTATCTACCATACTTATTTGTTATTATAAGCTTTTTTAAGCAATTTAAAAAAAATTAAGTTGTTGTAGTTCTCTGCCGTCAATCTGTAGAAATTTCCAGTTTTGTCAAACTTCACCAGTATTTTATCAGTATTTTATATAGCTTCTGTTTTTTTAAACATGAGAACTCTTATGTAGCGATGGTATCATATTTTTTAAAAAATAATTATAATTTAGGCTCTACTTGTGTATTGATCACTGTTTTTTTAAAAATAAAAACAAAAATACTAAAGAACTTTGGATTATTAACCTAATGGTTCTTTACCATTTTTATATATATTTACACACACACACACACACACACATACATATATATTAAAATAGACGGACCTAAAAATATAAAATAAAATCCTGTTTAAAATAGATGGGATTTATATATTTACTATTTTTAAAATTTATAATAACAAACAGACCTAAAATCAAAAAATTATTTAAGATACGCGGGATTTATATTTAAAATAAACGAGGATTAATTGTATTTTTTTAAATATTTGCATTAGAATAAACGGACTTAAAACTTTGATATATATATATATATATATATATATATATATATATATATATATATATATATATATATATATATATATATATGGTCGACGTAAGTGTATAGAAGAAAATAAAAACGGAAAGGTTATAATTTACAGGAGAAATTAATCTGGATCGATGTGTTTCAAAATGTATGTATTCTTATGCCTACATTAATTTATTTCTATTGTTTAATAATTTAGGGTTATTTAAGTCCTTTTTTTTACAAGGCATAAATTACATCTATTGCCTTTCCTATTGTAGCTACAATATCCCATATAATAATGTGTATTACCACCATTCTTTAATTGAGAGAGAGAGAGAGAGAGAGAGAGAGAGAGAGAGAGAGCAGTGTTGTTAATGTATCTTACATTGCTTTAATGTCTTTCGATGATGATAGAAACGAAATTTCCAAGGATTTTCAGTAGGATCAATATAAAATTTGACATCTATATGCTAGCGTTGTTTAAGGGAAAGGTCGTATTTTTCGGTGGTTGCATACATTTTTAGTAAATTGGTTAACGCTGTTGTTTTTGTTGGATATATATTTATTTAGTATAATATAGTTATGCTGGGATATCGATGATTTGATGTTTTTAACGCATCTATAGCTGATCTTTATATCATTTTTGTTAAAATGTTCTTCAATATTTCAGGGTGATTAAAGTGTTTATGAATTAAATTTAGGAAAATTCTTCCAATTACGACTATAAGGAAGGTTAAACCATAACACATTACGGTGTCTCTGTTTATTTTTACCTTTTGTGTTTTTTTCCCTAAATTTACTTTATGGTTACTTAGTTTTAATGCTTTTATTTATATATAATTCTATTATTATTAAATATTTCCTTGTTGCTGGAGTTAGTAGATAATCTAAATTGGACGGATTTATTCAAATTATTTAAAATAATAAATGGATGATTGGATATATTGTTAACATATCTATAGTTATGTAGATGTTTTGTATACAGTTTGTAATAAGCAGTACACAAATCCAAGGTTACATCGAGAAAATTGACCACTTTAGCATTGGTGGATGTGGTAAGCTTTAAATCTTTGAAAAATTTAACCAGTTCCTTTCTCGATCGCTCTATTTCTCTTGGACTTGTTTTCCGGAAGAGAATTACACCGTCATCTCTGTAAAGTCCGGTGTCCTTAATATCGAAAAGAAATCTTAATCGCCACAATAACACAATTCCAACAAGTTGTATAAATTCCCAGTACTCTAGCACACAATTAAAAATATATTTAGTAAGAATTCACTCAACGCCAGGCGTAAACCCCTAACCTACACACACTCCTAGCATCATTTAGTATACATAAATCACCACCTCACCAAGAGAACGTCGCATGCAATAAACCCTAATGTCAAGTTTGTAAACATGTCATCATTGATAGTAATTTTACGCCCTGGGCACACACATAGTAATTAGACCTCTGACTTTGACTTATATTTACTTTTTAGTAACAAATGCAAAAAAGGAAATAATTTCGCCGAAACAGGAACGGAATTCCGTCTTCGGTTTAATAAACTGCCCCCCCAAAAAAAAAAAAAAACATCATAATCAATTTTTTCTGTTGCTGCATATTTCAACCAACCGTACCACAATGTTGATAATGTCAGATGCATTCTTATAGCGTCTTCATTTAAGTGCCAACAGGAACGGCGAAAGTCGGAGTCAAAATACATTTTCAAAATAGAATCACATATTATAGGATCAAACAGGGATCTAGGCTTACTTAGAGAATACAGTTTACACATAAATGCTCCACAACCATAATCGTGGCAAACTATAAAATTTCTTTCAATAATACATGGTGAAAAAAAAAATTCCTGGGAAAAGAGAGTCTCACTTCATTATTTAATTTTTGTCTCGTTCATAAAAGACACAGGCGTGTTCGAAAATTTCCATTTTAAAATATTTAAATTATTTCGCTTCGTTTTTCGGTTTAGTCAAAAACCCTATTAATATAAAATAATTATTATCATACTTATTGATAATATTTTTAACATTCTGTTGTCTTTTTATTCCTCAAATTTCATTAACCGGCCTATGAAATGTACATTGGACTAAATATATTTCGCAACTATAAAGATGAAGTAACAAGACACCGTAAACTGACGCGTGAAGATACAATGCTTTAAACCGCTCGACACGATCCCACCTCACCGCGTGAAGACGCGATGCCCGAAAACCACCGAAGAAATGCAATACAAAATTATAACCTAATCACCCACAATGTTTTCTCTTTTTGATAATGACTTATATGTTTGATGCAAAGTGCATTGTTAATGATTTTATTATAGAAATAGATTAAAAATCAAGAAGAAATTGATTGCCATTGATCGGAAATTTAATCGCTTAAGGTGCCAAGACAGAGGAAAGAAAGGCGTGAAAATGAAGAAATAACAAGGAAAGAGATAACGAGGAAGATCAAGAAAGAAAAGAGAGTGTTAGGAAGAAGAAGAAAAAAATGAAAGAAAGAAAAAGAAATAATGAAGAGAAGGCAAGCAATATGCTCCACGGTTGGGTTGTTCTTTGAAAATCAATCTTCATTCGACGCAGGAAATCAGGAAGAAAAGAAACAAAAGGTTAGGTCATTTGGGGCTGAGGGCAAAGGTCAAAAGAGGATCGAATTTTGACTATTGTTCGTGCCAGACAAATTGAGAGAACATTTTGCCCCACTGATGATAAAATCTCTGTCTGCCTGTCCCTCTCTCTCCCCCCCTCTCTCTCTCTCTCTCTCTCTATATATATATATATATATATATATATATATATAGGTACCTCCACGAAAACGCTAAAAAGTCAGCATACCGTGATGAAAACATGCTCCAAACGTAGTGAAAAAATACTTTTATCGTCAGAATCTTTGTCATTATTAAAAGGAAGGATTAAAGTATTTTTGATTATTTAATTAAATTTTTTACTCCTTCTTAGAACATTCGAAATTTTGGTTAAAAGCTTTATGTTTGCATCAGCGGTTTTACTAACGTTTAGCATAGCAAATTTCGGCCTCTTTTTTACGCTGACGGACATTTATTTGGAAATTCTTGCAAAAATGATATAATTTTTCAGTACGTATTCATAAAATAATGAAATTATTTTTGAAATTTTTTTATTAGAAAAACTTGGTAAAATATATTTTTTACATGTGTTTCAGCCCCTTACTTAATTTTATGAAAACATGAGAAATTTTTAGTGACTACATTAGTTAAAAGCAGAATTCTTTGAAGAATATAAATCATCGAATTGTTTTTGCAAAATCGGACCCGGTCTTACCGAAAATCTGTACTGAATGGAAAAATTAAAAAACCCAATAAAACTAAGACATTTTTTAATTAGAGAAACTTTTAATTGCTTTTATGAATAATATATATTAAAGACAATATTGTCTGAAGAAAAAATTTCGACGAAAAATGAATTTTTAGAAGATGTTTTTATTTTTTACAATATTAAATTAAATAATTTATAAAGTTTTAAATCTTTTAAAATTCATTTTCAATGTGATAATTCTTAGGAAATATTGTTATTGAATAAAAGTATATTTACTAATCATATATTGTAAAGCTTATTACAATCTGAGGACCACCAATATTTTTAAAAGAATTTTGACTTGTTTTTGTATGTGTGATTACGTGTAGAATTTCTAAAGTATGGATTTACAAACCGATAAATCTATCATTAAAAGGTCATATGTTTTAAGAGTTGTCCCCCACCCTTACGGCGATAAAATTCCTTTATATGAATTTTATCGTTTGCTCCACCATACTTAATTATGAACACGTTGGGTTATCAATAAATCGATGAACACGTCAGAAAAAAACAAGACCCCGTAGTTAAGAAATGTTTATATACAAAATGTTATGCTATAAGTACGTAATATTTGTTTCAAATCAGATTAATTTAACTTTAAATTCGCTAATTTTCCGCAAATAACGTTTAAGAAATATTAAGATTTTTAAAATCGAGAATTAACTTTTGTTTACAAATGCGTAAAAAATGGCCGTTTTGATCGATTTTACTGAAAAAAAAAAAGAACGATTCAGATCAATATAATTTGTTTGAAATACGCCACGGAGTATTTTGCTTATTGGAAATAATAAATTTTAAATCCTCTAGCTTTCAGTTAATGCTAAAGTGTAAGCTTCAAGAAAGATTTTCCACTTTTAAAAATTACTTACGTATACCGAATTACTGGAGGTACTTACATGTATGCGCGCACGCGCAAACCACACATACGCGCGCGCATAAACCACGTATACGCACACGCCCATGCGCGCACAGACACACGTTTTTCTTAATTTATCTCTCTCTCGGTATCTCTCTCAGCAGTCCATTCATCTCATTTTCTGTATCAATATAATTTTGTTTATATCTATATCATTCTCTTCATATCTATCTATCTATCTATCTATCTATCTATCTATCTATCTATCTATCTATCTATCTATCTCAATCAGGTTTTACCCCTTTACATCCTGTGCCCCAGGCTGTTTTATCAACACAACTATCTCTTCTCCCATCTCACATTCCAACCATACCTTCCAATTCCAACCCAACCCTATTTGAGTTTTATTTTATTTTTTTACACTGTTCTGCTTGTATGTTGTGTACTGGCCCAACGGTCCGGGTAGGTCACCCACCCAATTTCTGTAGAGTTTTTCCATTGCCTTACAAGCGTAAACAATCGCCAGCAGCCAGTAGTTGATATTTGCAGTGAAACACGGGGACATATGCTGGGTCGAGAACGGGTCCATTTAAAACATCGCATTTGTCCAGTAAATATACAGATGCCTACTGCCATTTGTTAATTAATTTATCAGAAAACACCTATAATTATTCATACCCGCATCATTTTTTTAAACATTTTCAGTTGTAAATACATAATGATTATTTGATTCAGTCATATCTAACGAAAGGCTATATTTTATTGGCAAGATTGGGTAGAACTTGAGAGAATAGCAGACATATGATCATCAGGAACGGATTTATTTTATTTGGAACGAAGAACCAACAGTCTGTCATTGATGAAAATACTGTTTAAATATATCATAAAATGATAAAAGCACTGTTTAAATATTTCATAAAATGATGAAAACACTGTCTAAATATATCATAAAATGATGAAAAAACTGTTTAAATATATCATAAAATGATTTTTATCGTAACCACTCAGGCCGTCAATCTACGGCAATTAGTAAACAATGCGGATTGAAAATAGTAGTAAGCTTTAGGCAAGACTTGAATTCATGCTTCTTTTGCTAGTGGAAGACTATTTATATACGGCATCAGCTCTACAAAAAAAATTGCCAGAGACTTTACCGCTGGTAGCCCATAAACTTTAGCTTTGAAACATACCGGATAATAGCCTAGTGTGAGTAAATGTGAGTTCAATCCCTGGGCCAGGCAGTGTATACTTGATCTCACTGGAAACGTACTAAGGATAAGACGATATCCCTAGATATTGGCAGTGAAAGTATAACAGTCTACTCCCGTAGATGAAATAAAGGGTTTAGTTCAGAATTCCTTGTAAGTTAACCAGATCGATATACACCTGATGAAGGCCAGAGAGCACAATGGCCGAACTGTTGCGATAACAACAAAGATGACAATAGCCTGAATATAAATAGGTTATATGATAACTCTTCATCTAATAAATTCAGACAGAAACCCTAAAACATCTTTTCTATTTTTCTCCAGGCTGAACGCTCGGCGCCATATTTATTATTTTTAAATACACCATTGTTACTTTAAAGAAGCCACATTTATCTTGCCCTATGAAAGGTGGCCAACAAAAAATCCGAAGGCGCATTGGAAATAGCGAAAGATGTCTTCCAGAACCTAAGAACAGTATTAAGAAATAGGAAAATATCGTTGGAATGCTCGAATATTATGTAATATCAATCATTCTATATGGCTGTAAATGCTGGACAAATTCCTCTCAAAAGAAGAAGAGACTTAAAGCAACTTGATTTTACAGAAGAAAGCTGGGAATACCATGTAAATTTCATGTGAGTAACCAGAAAGTTCTAAGGAAAATGGAGGAAAATTACACTTATACTTAGAATCGGAAATAAACAGCTGAAATAATTAGGACTCATAATGAAGAAAATGGGCTTGGAGAGTTTGACACTCACAGGACATGTTAAAGCCAAGAGGTACAGAGAGAAACAGCCAATAAGTCACCTAACAAACTTATGTCAATGAATAGCAGAGTAGGGACTGAGAGGAATAGTAAACCAAGCAAAATAACTAAGAACTATATTTTCTGCTTTATTTGTAGAGAAAGCGCTGTTATTATCCTCCTAGCAGAATGGATTGAAAATCCGAGTATGCCATATTTACGTGTAAACTCAGTCGACATTGATGACATCTAGAGACATCGAACGGCCACCAAAATCAATCTCTCATAGCCCACGTCACACATAAATGTCGGGTGAGTATTCACATCAACATAGCAAACGCAGAATTTATGTTTCTCTACTGTGGGTCAAGTTGAATGAAATTTATCATATGCAGATGATATCGCCCTGAAAGACATCAATCAAAATGACCTGCAAATATATTTGAAGCATTTTTCAAATGCGAAAGGAATAGGCCTTGAATCAAATCTTACAAAGAAAATTTCAATGATAACTAAAAGTACAGCTACAGCTTTATTTCTAAATAAACAGAAAAAAAAAATAAACAATTGCTCAAATGATTTGATTTTCTATATTTTTGTCCACAAGCTATCTTGTAAGAAAAAAAAGTTGTAGTAAAACACCGAATAATCTTGAGTGGACAGTTTTTGGAAAATAAAGGTAGGCTGAAACTAGTCAGCGTGTCAATCAAATACTAAAATGAAGATACATTTGATATACATTCTTTAAATTGTTTCATATGGTTTAGATTGTGACATGGACTCAAAAACCTTCAGCTTAAACTAGAACGTTTCAAAACCATATGATGTACATTATCATAGACCACAAAGTGAAAATAACCACTCTTAGAAATGGAAGCAAATTGCCTTCACTCTTTGATATCATCAGTAGGTAAACTTTGAAAATATTTGGATAAATTAAAAGATCTAGTACAGGGCTCGAGGTCATGGTGCCTGGAAAAAGAAATGAAGGACAACCAAAACAGTAGTGGAGAGGGTTACATAATTCTATGGTCCCGTCCCTGCAGTCCAGATTTGTTTATTCAACGACTATAGCCACTGAAAGGACAGAGCGTTCAGAATGTTGATAACATTAAAGCAACTGATGGAGATCACAAATGAAGATTTTGTAAAGTATTATTGAAAAGTGGAATGGACACATAGTTAAATATGTGGGGTCGCAAGTAGAGGTACTTTTGAAAGGGAGTAAGACACCCATTGTTCTATGTTTTGTAAGTATTAAAAGGTGGATCGTTTTCAGATATGCGGTTATGTTGTAGAAGAACCCACAAATTACTCACAGTAATAAAAATAAAAATGTTGAAGAATGCCTCAATTTGAATTTGGAGATTGTCAAAGGAATGTAAAGTCATGACGTTTCGACCAATAAACCAACCAGATGAATCAATATCGTTAATGATTTCCCCTTCGTTTTATGTTGTTTTTATTAATATAAAAAATAAAATAAATATAAAGAATGCTACAGAATTTTATTGATGGTTTCACAATTTTGTATTTGTTCAACATTGTTCATCTATCTATCTATCTATCTATCTATCTATCTATCTATCTATCTATCTATCTAAGTCTGTTCCTATCTATCTATCTATCTATCTATCTATCTCAGTCTGTTTCTATCTATCTATTTATCTCAGTCTGTTTCTTTCTATCTATCTATCTATCTATCTATCTATCTATCTATCTATCTATCTATCTATCTATCTCAGTGTGTTCCTATCTATCTATCTATCTATCTATCTATCTATCTATCTATCTATCTATCTCAGTGTGTTCCTATCTATCTATCTATCTATCTATCTATCTATCTATCTATCTATCTCAGTTTGTTTATATCTCTAAAATTAACCATCACACTCAATGTGCTTGTGTGCACTTGTGTGTCACCGAAACCTTCGTGATGACCTGTAAGCGCTGTAAATACAATTTAATCAGACGAAGAAGCAATGAAAATGCCATGATTTATGTGTCCGTTCCGATTAATATACGACTCGGCTATTTCATCTATTCTTAATAAATTTCATCTGTTCTTAATAAATTTCATCTGTTCTTAATAAATTTCATCTGTTCTTAATAAATTGGCACTGAAACAATGCGGGATGAAAAATTAAAAAAAAAAATGGATAAAAGGAAAAAAACGGATTTGAAATTAATTCAAATCTAATTTCTATAACGATAGATTTAAATCAAAGATGAATCCTTCAGATGTTTAAAGGGAATCGTAGAATTTCTTTCTGATGACACCGGATCTTCGGCAAAACATTTCAAAGTAAACATATTCGATATTTTTCTTCTTTTATATGCCGTGTCCGTTCAGGGTGTAGGCGATCATTGTCCTCCACATCTTCCTGTTTTTTTTTAGTTTTTAATAAGTTTTGCTTTTTTGTTTCTCCAATAACCTTGTTCTCCATCCATTTACCCAAGCTCATATTACGCGCTGCTTTCCTCTATGTCTTGTAAGTGTCAGATTTTCCAAGCACCAGACACAGGCTTCACACTAAATAAGCTGCACAAATACTTAAATAGAAACATTTGTGTGTATTTTTTTTTTAATCTATGGTTTTATTTCATAACATTTAAATGTATACCTTTTAAAAATTTTGCAAAGTATACCGTGATATTTTCATTTTGCTCCTAGGTGTGC